>JBBDGP010001635.1:600000-1186860 GCA_037952835.1 Lithobates septentrionalis | reverse complement strand
GAAAGGGAAGGGGGAGAGGAGGGGGGGGGAAGGAAGGGGAAGGGGGGGTGAAAAGGAAAGGAAAGGGAGGGGAGAAAATAGGGGGGGGGAGGGGGGGGGGGAAAGGGGGGGGGGAAACAGGGAGGAAGAAGGGAGGAGGGAGAAGGGAAATCCGGGAAGGTAGCAGTACGGGGGGGGGGGGGGAGGCAGATAGTAGGGTGTGAAATAATAATGTGTACATTATGCAATTCACCTCATCACTCTGTACACTCTCACCTAAGTATCAATTCCTCCTACCATTTATATCACTAGCTCCCCTGGCAAGTTTACATATCCAACTACCTTATTATCAATTTTATTCTTACTATCCCCGTCATCTTTGCAGCTCCCCCGGGTCGCCGTGGGAGATGACTTTGGTTGGAGTAGCCCTGCGTTCGGGGTCTGTTGGAACATGGGTAAGCAGACTGTCCCTCCCCCTTCCCCCTCCCAATTTATTACATTGTCTACTCTGATGCTGCAATATTATTATCAATTCTATATATTTTTTCTGTGTAATCTCATTGTACCTTTTCTGTATTGTTAGGTTTAGACTGTTTAGTCAGAACTTGCTATCTTCAGATTCCCTCCTGACGAAGCGGTTTCACCAGCGAAACTAGTCGAGGAATATTTCTGAGATCAAGTGCCTTACTGCAAACTCATGACCCTATTGATTTTATTCAATCTTTATTGTGTTTTAACGTATTACCTATGATTTGTCCTTTGCATCAATAAAATCGATTACACTTTTATATTATTGATATATTTTCTATATTGTTTTGTGTACTGTACCGCAATAGTCCAATACGCCCCCCATTCTCTTGGTCGCCTGACTGGGGATCAGGCTCCCAATTTTGCCCAAATTATTCATTCCTGGATGATGGTACATGTAACTTTGCCTACATCATTATTTTACTACAGAGGCCACACTCTTAATTGTATACATTGGGTGGATAACACACCCGGCACCTATGTTGAGTGGGAGCGATTGGTGAGCCATTGGAGTGGACATGGCTAATGACTTGCCTTCCACTTCCCTGGCCCCAATCACCCCACCCTTCATTTTTAATTTACCCAGGCCTCTTTCAACATATACTATTACCTGCGTTATATCACTATCGCCTTTACAATTATCCCTGATGCTACCCTCCATGACAGACGCCCATTAGGTCGGCTAGACACTAATTATTGGCTACCCGCCCTAGTTTCCACATGATTTACCCAATCTTGTGGTTGTTGTCCCTGGCCCACCGTTACTTATACACATATTTTATTATGTTGTTGGGTTAAAATGGGTATATGCCATGTTGGTGACCAGCATCAGTGCCTTAGGGTATTATTAATCCCTAATTTACCTTCTTATGTTATATTATGTCATTTCTAATTATTTCTATCATTCATTACGCCTTACTATTGTTTGTATTATCAATTGCGTTCAAGTGTTTTTTACTGGGATCCTCTGCTTCCCCTTTGTTCCATAGCGATAAGCCGGTGCTTGGCCCTCCCCCCATGCTTCTCTGCGGCGACTCGGTGAGATCCCTGGCGGAGGGGCCGGTCTCTGATACAGGGCCGCCCCCCCCTCTTGCACTTGTCCTGGCTGGGACCTGTCCCTGTCTGCCTAAGGGTAAGTGCGCATGTGCGTGAGCGCGATCTCCTCGTGCGCGCGCTGTGTGGGACCTCTGACCCTGTGACGTCACGCGCCGGCGCCGTCCGGCGTGTGGTCAGCGTCATTGGGTTGGGAGCTTCATATAGCAGGCTTTGCCTGTTTGGTGACGGTCGGCTCTTGGTTCGGGGGATCGTGCATCATGGCCACAACCTTGTAAGTTAGAGGGGAATTCTTATCCTATCTTTTACCCTAGTCCTGTACCCCTGGGCACCAGCAGTGGTTATATCCTAACCTTGCCTTCCCCTCCAGATACTCCAGGCATGGGCGAATACGCTTCAATATGCCTCCGCCTGTTACCCGCTTTGCAAACTACCTCTTTTCTGGCCCGGCACGATACCGACTCCGTGTAGAGTACCTTCTCTGGCACCCTCATATGTTTACATCAGCACCAGGTATTATTTGCCCTTATTATTTCACACCCTACTATCTGCCTCCCCCCCCCCCCTTACTGCTACCTTCCCGGATTTCCCTTCTCCCTCCTCCCTTCTTCCTCCCTGTTTCCCCCCCCCCCCCTCCCCCCCCCCCCCCCCCCCTATTTTCTCCCCTCCCTTTCCTTTCCTTTTCACCCCCCCTTCCCTCTCCTTTCCCCCCCCCCCCCTCCTCTCCCCCTTCCCTTCCCCCCCCCCCTTTTCTACCCCATCCTAGGGTTCCTCTTCTTTCTCACGCCTCACTCTCACTCTTGGCCTTAAACCATCACCTTCTGCCTTATTCACCTCCCTTCACCCCATCCAACACTTTCCCACCTGCCTACCATTTTCTCTTGCTGTTGTCTCACATTCCCATGCACTACTTTCACCCAATGTGTACATTATGCAATTCACCTCATCACTCTGTACACTCTCACCTAAGTATCAATTCCTCCTACCATTTATATCACTAGCTCCCCCTGGCAAGTTTACATATCCAACTACCTTATTATCAATTTTATTCTTACTATCCCCGTCATCTTTGCAGCTCCCCCGGGTCGCCGTGGGAGATGACTTTGGTTGGAGTAGCCCTGCGTTCGGGGTCTGTTGGAACATGGGTAAGCAGACTGTCCCTCCCCCTTCCCCCTCCCAATTTATTACATTGTCTACTCTGATGCTGCAATATTATTATCAATTCTATATATTTTTTCTGTGTAATCTCATTGTACCTTTTCTGTATTGTTAGGTTTAGACTGTTTAGTCAGAACTTGCTATCTTCAGATTCCCTCCTGACGAAGCGGTTTCACCCGCGAAACTAGTCGAGGAATATTTCTGAGATCAAGTGCCTTACTGCAAACTCATGACCCTATTGATTTTATTCAATCTTTATTGTGTTTTAACGTATTACCTATGATTTGTCCTTTGCATCAATAAAATCGATTACACTTTTATATTATTGATATATTTTCTATATTGTTTTGTGTACTGTACCGCAATAGTCCAATACGCCCCCCATTCTCTTGGTCGCCTGACTGGGGATCAGGCTCCCAATTTTGCCCAAATTATTTTGGTTTTTATTAAAATCAATTTTTTTCTTTTTTTTTTGGTTTTTTTTTAAATCAATTTTTTTTTTTTTTTTTTGTTAAAATCAATTATTTTTTTTTTTTTTTTTTTTTTTTTAAAAATCAAGTTTTTCTTTTTTTGGATTTTTAAGGTATTTTCTATAAACAGTCCTCCTTTTTTAAATTTTGTTAAACAGCCATATAAGTAATGCAAAAATAATAAAGAGAAGGCCCAGAATGGGGTCAGCAAAACAGGAAATGAAGGACATGATCGATGTTTTGGGGTTTCAAAAAGGGAATTTAGATTCGACCCAAAACATCAATCATGTCCTTCATTTCCTGCTGCATACGATCCAGCCGATTCCGCATTTCATCGATCTCCCCATTCCAGGCCATTATTTGACCAATTAGCCGTTGGGCACTGTCTGAGGTGAAATATTCAGTTCTTGTACCTAAAGTGGAATGAAAACAAATAATGTGTTTAGAAATATGCACACATACATAGTTTACCTTACCATAATAAAGCTGTTGTCTCAGACACTGACCTGGTGGGGTGCCCATGTCGCATAATTCCTCCACATCCTCGGGGGTGGCGCTGTTGCTTGACTCAAGCACAACCAGATCACCTAAAATAGAGTAGAAAAATTACATAAAAGAAAAGGCAGCCATGCATAGATTACCGTAAGCTGGTGTGTCAGACACTCACCTGGTGGGGTGCCCATGTCGCCCACCTCTCCTTCATCCACATCCTCAGTGGGGCTTGGGCTGATTTCCCAAGTATGTTGTTTGGCTTGGGGTGGACTGTGTTCTTGTTGGCTGAGTGATTTTTCCCCTATGTGAACTAAAAAATTAATCTACTTAGCACACAGATATTTTAGTACATAGTAATTTTCAAACCTTTGTAGTGAAGTGGTGTACAAATGTTCTGTTTGTGTAGAGTTCCTATTTTACCTCAATATTAAAAATTATAAAGACATATCGGATAGATAGATATCTAGATATCAATATCTCGAAATATAGTTAATAATCTTTTGATCTCTCTCTCTCTCTATATCTGGAGCAAAATATAAATATCTAAATAAATGTTAAAAAAAAAAAAAAACATAACTTAAATTATTCCAAAAGAATGTTTTACATTTCTATATCTATCTATATTGATCTATCTATCTACCTATATCTATCTCTCTCTCTCTCTCTCTCTCTCTCTCTATATATATATATATATATATATATATATATATATATATATATATATACATACATACATACATACATACATACATACATATATATATATATATATATATATATATATATATATACATACATACATATATATATATACATACACATATATACATACACATATATATATATATATAGATAGATATATAGATATTCCTACATACATATATATATAGATATGTAACAATGTTTATTAAAAGATCGTTTGAAACGACGAGAAAACAAAATCGTATAGGAATGAAAAGCACATGGAGCAGTATACAAGGTAATAAACACAAGGAGTTTCACACATGCGTAGTGTATAAAGAGGGGCCTTGTGCACGTGTCGTACGTACGTTCTGTGCGTCGAATTAGGGGGCGGAGAACATGAGTTAAAATCGAACGTCAGGGGCGGGCGACGCAGGCGGAGTTTCACACATGTGTAGTGTATAAAGAGGGGCCTTGTGCACGTGTCGTACGTACGTTCTGTGCGTAGGTGATAGTGGACCGGGACGTTACTAAACGAAGGTAATTTTAAATTTTATTTTTTTTGTTTTTTTATGGTCATGACTTTGTAGCAAGCGGCCTATATGGCTTGATAGATTGATGAGGCCTACATAGGGAGAAGATGATGAGGGGTTAGCAGAAACCTAATAAGTGTTTTTTGTCTTGTGACTTTATCTTTTCCAGATATAATGAATCCCCTATTTAAGGATCCAGAGTTCCTTACAGCTTTCATATCTAAATATCGAGAGATGAGGAATTTGTGGGAGGTGAAACACCCTCAGTATTATGCTAAGCATGTGAGGAAGTCAACGCTGGAGAGACTTCTGTCCTTTGTCCAGGCGACCATCCCGGACGCAACAATGGAGACATTGCTCAAGAAAATTGGGGTCTTGAGGAATATGTATAAGAGGGAGCATAGGAAGATCCAGGAATCAATGAGATCAGGAGCATCAGCAGATGATGTTTATGTACCCAGGCTGTGGTACTACAATCAAATTACGTTTTCTTGATGACCAGACTGAAGCCAGGGCATCACTTTCAACCCTTCCCTCCACCCTTCCCTCCACCCTTCCCTCCACCCCAGCAGAGGCTGATGAGGAGCAAGCTGGGTCTTCCATCCTGGATGAACCGGATATGACCATCTGGAGTCAGGTAAATTAGTTTAAACAATATTTACTGTACTAATATTAATGAGGTTAACTGGATGTTATAATTTTCTCCCAGATTTTTGCACTCAAAATTGTGTAGACATATCAATTGACAGGAGTGGCTAAATATGTTTGGCACCTGCTATAAAAAATTAGGGTGTCTGATTAGACTCTTTTATTAAAGAGATGTATTCACATTGAATTTGCTAGTCATGAGAAGCAAATTGTGTGTCATTGATGAACCCCAAACAAATAAATAAAACTATGTCCTTTTTTTATACACAGGATGAGTCCATCCAGGAGGAATGTGTGGAAAGTGGCAGGCAGGAGGAGACCGGGCCCATGGACAGCCTGGAGGAGGCCGGATTCCCCATCATCCTGGAGGAGGCTGGGCCCAGTGTCAGGCAGGAGGTGGCTGGTCCCAGTGAGGTGGCTGGGTCAAGTGAGGTGGCTGGTCCCAGTGAGGTGGCTGGGCCCAGTAGGAGCATGACCCAATCCCAAGTGCCTCCCCTCCACCTTCCCAAAAAAAGGGCCAGGAAGGGGGCCGTCACACAGGAGGCATCCCTGCGCCTCATGCAAGAGGCCACACGTTTTTTGAGGAGCCCCCCCGAAGCAGAAGAGGCCTATGGCTGCTACTTAGCCAGCAGGCTTCTTCAAATGGATTGGGAGCAGCGTCTCATTTGCGAGCGCCTATTTGGGGAAACTATCCAGAAGGGGCTGCAGGGCACGCTAACCCGAAACACACAACTACATGAGGCAGCCCCCCTCCTCCTCCTCCTCCTCCTCCTCCTCCTCCTGCCACAACTGAAACACCACAGCCACAGCCTCCAAAGAAGGCTACAGGGAAGGCTGCAGGGAAGGGTGCAGGGCAGCGTGGAGGGAAGGCTGCAGGGAAGAGAAGAAAGTGATGACCTGGGTTCAGTCTGGTCTGACAGAAGACGCAGGCTGTTGTAGTACCACAGTCTGGGGACATCTATATCATCTGCTGGTGCTGTTGATCTCTGGGATTCTTGGACCAGATTGTGCTCCCTCTTATATGGACTCCTCAAGATCCCAATTTTCTTCTACACAGACTTTTTCCAGCGTTGACTTCCTCTTTATTTTATTTTGACCATGAATAAATGGATCTTTTTTTGAGTTTAGCAAAAGACTTTATGTGTTTTCTTTTAAATCATTGATTTTACACACAATGTTAAATTATCAAGGGACAACAATCTCATTGAGTTTGCAAAAACACACCAAAAATACATTACTAATGTTAATAATGTTCGAGTGGTAAGTCTGGGAAAGAATAAAAATATACATAACCAAAAACGGTGCTTTGGGTTAACTTTATCTTAAAAATAAAAAATAATCACTAGAAAAAAAAAAACTATAATAATGGGTTCTTTGTGGTAACTTTACAAACCTAAAAAATAAAAAAATAAATAAATAAATAAATAAAAAATACAAATGGGTTATTTGTGGTAACTTTACAAACACCAAAAAATGAAAAATAAAAATCTAGAGATAAACATATAAAAAAGTTCAACACCAATCATAAAATAAATATCTGGATAAAAATTACAAGAAAATATGACTCCACACAAAAAAATAAAAAAAAAATAAAAAGGTAAAAAGTATTATATTAGTATGGAAACATTGTTTTTAAAAAGCATACTATATCATTCATGAGATCAAAGAGAAAAAGAATCCAGAAATCAGTTTGGGAGAACTTTTTTGGGCAGCACAGTGGTGTAGTGGATAGCACTCTCGCCTAGCAGTAAGAAGGGTCGCTGGTTCGAATCCCAACCACGACACAACCTGCCTTGAGTTTGCATGTTCTCCCTGTGCCTGCGTGGGTTTCCTCCGGGTACTCCGGTTTCCTCCCACACTCCAAAGACATGCTGGTAGGTTAATTGGCTTCTGTCCAAAATTGGCCCTAATATATGAATTTGAGTTTGGGGACCTTGGATTGTGGGCTTCTTGAGGGTAGGGATAGTGAGTGTGCGATGTATGTGTGGAGCGCTGCGTAAAATTGATGGCGCTATATGGGTACCTTAAATAAATAGGGATAATTGTAGCCATGCACACTCACTCAGGTTGAACTGGATGGACTGGTGTCTTTATTCAACCTTACTAACTATGTAACTATGTAAGAACTCTGAATATGAACAGCAAAACACCTTCGTTCTTTATAGCATTCGTAAAGAAGAAATAAAATGCGCTGCATTCAACGATCACAGATTTTGCAGCGTGATGAATGTGCTACCTACAATACGAACACTAGTTTTACTAGACCGAGTGCTTCCGTTTAGTTTTTGCTTATGAGCATGCGTCGTTTTTTTGTCCGTCGGACTAGCATACAGACGAGCGGACTTCGGGGTCCGTCGTAGTTACGAAGTAAAGATTTGAAGCATGTTTCAAATCTAAAGTACGTCGGATTTGAGGCTAAAAAAGTACGTTGAAAGTCCGGAGAAGCCCACACACGATCGGATTACCAGCCAGCTTTAGTCCGTCACCGTCCGTTGGACTTTTGTAGATGAAAAGTACGACCGTGTGTACGCGGCATAAACGTATAATAAATAAAGTAGGATAAAATAAATACATGTCAATAATTAATCAAAAATCTTCTCCAAACAGTCCACATGAACGAATTCCAGTGCTTTAGTGCAGTTCAAATGAAATGAAAAATAAACACATACAAGACTTCCTTGTATCTTCACAAATCCTCAAAAGTGCTTGTGATGTTTCACCTCAGTGCTCCCTCATTAGGTATGTGCTCACCTCATATTGTGTGACCTCGCATTTAAGTTTGGTCAAAAGAAGCATTTTAGTCTCTGTGGACTAATAGATAGTGTCTTCCTTCTTCCCGTCCTGTCAGTTTTTTTCCCGCAGTTGCTTGATATATATATATATGAAAAAAGAGAAGCTCCAAATAGTGCTTATATCTTTTAACCGCTTGCTTACTGGGCACTTAAACCCCCCTCCTGCCCAGACCAATTTTCAGCTTTCAGCGCTGTCACACTTTGAATGACAATTGCGCGGTCATACAACACTGTACCCAAATGAAATTTTTATAATTTTTTTCCCACAAATAGAGCTTTGTTTTGGTGGTATTTAATCACAGCTGGGTTTTTTTTTTTTTTGTTTTCAAAATATTTTATTGAATTTTCAAGAAAAAGCTTACAAATCATCAGCGTTAAATGAGGGAGTATAAAGCAGAAAAATTCGAACCCCCTTGGGGTTACAAGTCAAACTTATGACCGTGGATATGAGTATGTCTCTGGTCTGTGACCTTACATTAATACCTTCATAGACCAAAGTTTGTTCACGTAAACCATAGAACCCTGAGACTTGAACTGGTTGGGAGAAGGGGAGGAAGGAGAGACCGTCTGCACCCCAAATGGGAACACACTGTGCCTGAACGGAGCACTCCAACCCATCCCTATCACCCCCTTAGTTAATACTAAAGATCTCTTGGCATCGAACAAGGAAATAAAAACCTACGTCGTATGCTTCCCTTGGGAGTATGACCCCCAGGGGTCCCTACTACGGCATGAACTAAAACAGACAACACATCATCTTGTTAAATCATCCAGATAATTAACAAAAGAAAGGAAAAGAAAAAAGATAGAAATGAGAGGGGGGAGAAAGAGAGAGAGGAAAGAGTAGTCGAAAGCCAATCGACGGGAGGAATCACGCCAGACCCCGAGACAGCCAGACGCATCAAGGTTGAACCCCTGGAATCAAGGAAATGCCTATGAACTTAGCCCAGGGTTCCCAAATAGCTTCAAATTTCTCTTTGGTGTTGTTCAGGGTACTGGCAAGCTTCTCTTGGGCCATGATCCAAGAAATTTTGCGGATAGCCGCTTTGAAGGACACCTTGGGTTGTTTCCATGCCTTGGCAATAGATAGCTTAGCTCCCAGCAAAATGAAGTGTATCAATTTACGGGCCAGTTTGGGAGTCTTAGGTAAATGATCATTTAATAGTGCTAAGGCGGGGGTCCTCGGGATCTGAACTCCAGTAACTTTCTTAATCATGCGAAAAATCCTGCTCCAGAAAGGCCTCAGTCGTGGACATTCCCAAAAGATATGGGCCAGGGAGCCCCTGAGTAGACAACCCCTAAAACACCTGGGGTCCGTGGAGGGGAACATTTTGGCCAGTCTCTCCGGTGGGAGGTACCATCTTGTGATGACCTTCACGCTGGACTCAACCAGTGAGATGTTCAAAATGCTCTTGTATGCCCTACTAAAGGTGACCCTCCACTTCTCTAGGTCCCACTCCAAGGACAAGTCTGACTCCCAAGCTGTCATGTATGAGGTCTTGGCGGTTTGACTAGAGAGTGACTGATAGATGATGGAGATTCCACCCCTCTGCTCTGTAGACTGACCGCACCATATTTCATATGGGGTGAATGCGTGGTTTGAAGATTTGTCTTTTCCCATATGAGTGAGGAAGTGTCTGATCTGCTGGAAACGAAAGTTCTCGGAGCTAGGCATCTCCAGTTGACTCACACAGAAGGCCCTGGTGATAGGCCCCATTGATGTGAAGTAGTGTCCAATCCGGTACATCCCCTTGTTCAACCACCATCGGAATGCTTTAATGTCAGTTCCCAGGGGAAAGTCAGGGTTATTGAAGATGTGAGCCAGGGGGTGTCTGTAGGAAGTTATGGATTGAAGGTTTCTCAGAGAATCCCATAATTGAAAGGATTGCGAGAGGATAGGGGATAAAATGGGGGGACGTTTTTTGGGGGGGACCCACAAAAGAAAGTCGATAGTGAAAGAAGGGACTGCCTGTCTCTCAATCAGTATCCATTCCGGTCTCTCAGCCTTCGCGTATACCGTCGAGATCTGGGCTAGCCTGGCTGATTGGTAATACCAAAATAGCTGCGGTAGGCCTAATCCCCCTTGTGGTCTATTTAAGTATAATGTGCTCTGTTGAAGTCTGTACCCCTTCCCTCCCCAAATGAATTTTATTATTTTCCTTTGGAATGATTTCAAGTGCTCTTTAATGATGTTTATTGGAATGGCTCTAAAGAGGTAGAGGATTCTAGGGAGCAAAGTCATCTTGACTGCATGAATCCTCCCTAACCAGGATAAACCCCCTTTAGCCCATTTGGATAAGTCTGCCTCCAGTTTGCGGTATGTGTGAGGAAAGTTAGTTGCATAAAGGAGTTCTGTCTTAGCTGTGAGCCTTATCCCCAAGTAATCAATGTATGAGTCACTCCATTTGAATTCAAAGGCACTCTGCAGGGATGCTAATATAGATGGGTTAAGGGAGATGTTTAAGGCTGAAGATTTGGTATAATTGACCTTCAGCCCAGAAACCTTCGAGAACTCTTTCAGGAGTTTGCAAAGGTTTGGAAGGGTGGTGGTTGGGGACGTGATAAAAAGGAGCATATCGTCCGCAAACAACCCACATTTGTGGACCTGGTCACCACAGGCAACCCCTTGAATGTTGGGATCTGCTCTTATTGCTATTGCTAATGTTTCGATCGCAATAGCAAAAATTAGGGGGGAGAGTGGGCATCCCTGCCTAGTGCCTCTTGCAATGGTTAGGGGTTTAGAGTATTGACCTTGTAAACGAATCACCGCTTGAGGGGAGGAGTATAGCGAATTTAGGGTCCCTAAAAAGTTGGGTCCAAATCCCCACTTCTCCAATATGGAGAAAAGGTAAGGTCATTCGATCGAGTCGAAAGCTTTGTGGAGATCCAGCGAGAGGATCATGCCTTCTTGTTTCGGCCCCCCTTCCCAGTTAGATTGTAGAATGGATACTATATCTATTGCTCTCCTAATTTGGTCGGGTCCTTGCCTACCAGGTATAAAACCAACCTGATCCTTGTGTACATAGAGATTGATGAAAGAGGAAAGGCGGTTGGCTAGAATTTTAGTAAGAATTTTGAGATCATTGTTAATTAAAGATATGGGCCTGTAGTTCTCAACTTCCTCATGGTTTTTGTTGGGTTTGGGGATCACTGAGATAAAAGCTGTGTTTAGTTGGGTTTCCAGGGGGGATCCTGTCTTTTTAGAGTTAAAGAACTTCGCCAGGTACGGGGCTAGGATAGTGCTATATTCCTTATAGTAGGGGACTGAGAGGCCGTCTGGCCCAGGGGCAGAGCCAGATTTAAGACCTTTAATTACCTCCCTAATTTCGGCCTCCGTGATGGGAGCTTCCATTAAGTCTTTACATTCTCTTGAGAGTGAGGGAAGTTGTAGATTCAGTAGCAACTCATTAACTAAGGGGCCTTTTTCCGATTGGGGTGGGTTGTAAAGATTAGCATAAAAATCGTGGAAAGCAGACATAATACTGGTCGGATTTGCTGTTGGAGGTTGACCTGCTATCCTCAATTTGGGGAAGGAGAGGGAACGAAATTTAGGTGAGAGTTTAGATGCCAACATTGAGCCGAATCTATCCTTGTGGCAGTAAAATTTGGCTCCACACCATCTAAGATTTTTCTCTGCTTTAGCCGTTAAAGCGAGATTCAGCTCAAGTCTGGTAGCGTCAAGTTTGCTTAAAAGGGTCCTAGACGGGTGTTTTTTGTGTTCCGCTTTTAGTTGGAGGAAGGATTTTTCGAGTCTTTGAATGTCGATCAATCGCTCCTTCTTAAATTTGGTCGCTAACCTAATTATAACTCCTCGAATAGTTGCCTTGTGGGCTGCCCACAGGGTTTCGGGGGATATGTTCTCCACATCATTTAAGAGGAAGTATTCTTTGATAGATTTAGCTATTTCTTGTACCAGACTAGGGTCAGCCAAAAGGGATTCGTTTAGTCGCCAAAAGAAGCCTCCTCGCCCAGACAGAACATTTCTCAAGGTAAGGAGAACCAATGAATGATCCGACCATGCAGTGTCTAGTATTGCTGCCTTAGTGGACAAGGGAATGAGGGCTGTCTTGGTGAGGATGTGATCAATTCTAGCGTAAGACTGGTGGGGAGCAGAAACGTGCGTGTAGTCCCTTTTGTTGGGGTTCATTTCCCTCCATACGTCTACCAGGCCCTGTGCGTGAACCATCTTGGCAATCCTAGTGCTAAGTTTTGTTGGGCATGTGAGTTGGTCTTTAGGGGGCTTAGTTTTGTCTAGACCCTGGTCAAACGCAACATTTGAGTCCCCTCCCAGGATGACTTTGCCTTCCAGGAGCGGTTCCAAAGTTGAGAACAGGTCCTGGAAGAATGACGCTTGGCCCTTGTTTGGGGCGTAGTAGGAGACGAAAGAATATAAAACGCCTTCCAGGGTACCCTTCACCAAAATGAATCTGCCCTCTGGATCCCTAAAGTCAGAGAGATGTGAAAATTTGCAATTTTCAGAGAAGAGAATAGCTACCCCCTTCGTCTTATTAGGGGCATTCGCTAAATAAAATGTTGGAAAGTGTGCATGTAGGAACTTGGGGGTGTATCGGATGGGGAAGTGCGTCTCCTGCAGAAGCACCACATCGATTCTCAGGGATTTATAATGATCCAGTGCTAGTCTCCTTTTCCTAGGAGAGTTTAGGCCCTGGACGTTATGTGAACCTATCTTGAGGTCATTACCCTTCACATTCAGGTCAGCCATAGGAGCAGAGGGGATAGAAGCTAGAGATCAAGCAGTCACTTACCCTTGGGAGTCTTCTCATACCGGATTTAGGCCAGGTTGTGCGGAGTAGTCCCAGGACCGACTCTGGGGCGTGGGGGGAACCCCCCCTGGGATGGCTAGAAGAAAGGAAAGGGATGAGATGGGGAAGAAAAAGATAAGAGACTTACTGACAAATAAAGACACACACAAAGACATGGGTACCAAGAAAATACCCTTGGGGTTATGCGAATCAAAGTCCGCTATAGCCCCAATGAACCACTTCAGACCGCCCTGAGGGCCGTCTGAAGTTCAGACACCAAAGGACACCATAGGTTCTTTGGAATCGAGTGGAGGCACAAGGGTTCCACCCCGGACCCTTGTTATGTCAAATTTGAGCCATAAATTATACACACAATAATGGTAAACATAAAAACTGTAGTGTCAGCCCTAATTACGGGGCTCTAATCACCTGAAACAACATTCAACCCAGGCAGGAACATATAATCAAGAACCTGAGAATCCCGCCCCCTACACATCCTCAAAAGTCCCCCCACCCCCTATCTGACTATGTGAGGGAAAATTCCTGGGGGGTCACCGGATAATGAGGGAGGCCGTAATAGCCTAGCAAACAGGACCTCCCTCTGACAGTGGGGAAGAAATATGGGTATTTCAGACAAACCGAGACTCCTAACTGGACTAAGAAATGACCCAACCTAATTAACACTGGAATTCTAGTCCTGTATTCTGAACTTAATGTTAGAGAAACCGTGGTCTTCATGGAGGAGCATATTCTCTGTAGAAGTCTTCTTCCTCTGAGAAGGTTGCAAGCTAAGTTAGCTGGTTCTTGAGGGAAGCAAGTTGAAGCAAAGGGTGGTAAGTGTTTGTTTCAGACCTCCTTTATCGAAATAATTTTGCTAATGTGGAAAATGGTGTGTAAAACAGTAAAACTCGATGCGAATCTAGATGTGGGGTTTTCCATGTCTATCAGATGTGAGAGAGTTTGGAGCACCTGCTCCATCAACTTGGGGGGAAAACTGGCCCAAAGATGTCTCTGCCGAGACTGAAGGAAAATGATGAGTAAAGCGTTCCTTAGGGTGGTTTCCCATCCTTGCTCTTCTTGGAAGGTCCCTTCATCCAGAGTGGAGATACGGGGCTGCCTGGAGGAGGGCGTTTAGTGGAGCCCGAGGAAGAAGACGAAAAGTCCATTGGTGCCTCATGGGAGATTAGCCTGAGGGCGAGAAACAGTTTTTCACCTTCCTGGAGGCTAGCAAAAGAGTGGGTCTTGCCCTGGATGGCAAACTTTACAGCAAAGGGGAAGGTCCAGCGGTATTTGATATCCCGTTGAGAGAGGACCATGAGGAGGGGTTTTAGCGTCCTGCGTCTTTGAATAGTTGTAGGAGCGAGGTCAGCAAAAATCTGGATCTGGTGCCCCTGGTGTTGCAGCTTAGGATTTTGTTGAGATTGACGCATGACCTCTTCCTTTACCGCAAAGAAGTGCGGCTTGACAATTATGTCCCTTGGGGAGCCATCTTGTCTGGGGGGACCGAGAGACCTGTGTGCTCTGTCTAGTTCCAGACGTTGGGGGGGGTATGTTAGGAATAAGGGCTGCAATAATGTCCTGAACCGTGGAGGGGATGTCCGAAAAAGTTTCGGGGAGGCCTCTGATCCGAAAGTTATACCTCCTAGACCGGTTTTCGAGCTCGTCGATCCTAGAAAGGGCGACATCTAATTGTTCTTGAATGGTCATGAGGTGTGCTGCGTTTTGATTGGTTCTAGCGGTTGTGCTTTCCCTTAATCCTCAATGGCTTCAATTCTGGCGCCTAAATTGGACAGGTCCGCTTTAATAGTGTTGGTAATCTGTTTTGCAGTATTAGCCAGTCCTTTCTCTAAAAGGGATGAGAATTTAGTAAACATGTCTTCCTGCATTGCTGTGAGGTCAGTTACTGAGAAGCCTGATTGCTGGATGACTGGAGGTGGAAGTTGGGCCTGTGCAGGGAGGGCCTGTGAGTACAGCTCCTGTTGTGTGAGGCTCATTATCTCAGTGGAGGCCTTTTCTGTGGCCTGGGGCTTCGTGTGGCCTTGCAGGGGTAAATGGGGCGTTTGGGGGGTCCCTGTGCTGCCTGAGCATAGGTCAGGGTCGGGGGAGAAAGTACTGGCCTGTGCTCCTGTGTCCTGCAGTGGATGCCTGCCTGTTGCAGCGGTCCGTCCGTGCTGGCGGCCATCTTGGGACTCTCGTCCGCGCTTGCTGAAGCGAATTGGGGGCCGAGATCGCGTCTCGCAGGGGGCCTAGACATCTCCTCCGGTTCCTCGAACGTTCCCCTACTCGGGTGGGGTGTTGTTTTGCCC
Source organism: Lithobates septentrionalis (assembly GCA_037952835.1). Lineage (NCBI taxonomy): Eukaryota > Metazoa > Chordata > Amphibia > Anura > Ranidae > Lithobates > Lithobates septentrionalis. The sequence goes on along the minus strand of JBBDGP010001635.1, from coordinate 1,171,457 downwards.
ATTATTGGGCTGAGGAGGCTGGTGTGTGGCTCGGCGGTCCGGGGTGGAGCGGAGCTCCTGGCTCAGGCAGCCATGTTGGAGCTCTCGCGCATGCGCCTACCTTCTAACCTGGGTTTTTATTTTTTGCTAAACAAACAAAAAAAGATGGAAATTTTTGAAAAAATAAAAATCATGTTTAATTGTTTGTTATAAAATTTTGCAAACAGGTAATTTTTCTCCTTTATTGATATACGCTGATGAGGCGGCACTGGTGGGCACTGATAGGCTGCACTGATGGGCACAGATAAGGTGGCACTGATAGGCACAGATAAGACGGCACTGATAGGCACAGTTAAGGCGGCACTGATAGGCACAGTTAAGGCGGCACTGATAGGCACAGTTAAGGCAGCACTGATGGGGACAGATAAGGCGGTACTGATGGCCACTGATGGGCGCTGATGGGTGGCACTGGGTGGCACTGATGGGTGGCACTGAAGGGTGGCATGGATGGGTGGCACGGATAGGTGGGACTGATGGGCACTGATAGGTACCACTGATGGGGGCACTGATGGGCGGCACTGATGGGGGGCACTAATGGGCAGTGATGGGCGGCACTGATGGGCACTGGTAGGTGACACTGATGGGCACTGATAGGTGGCACTGATGTGCAGCACTGTTGCACTGATGTGGGCGCTGATGGGTGGCACTGATGGGTGGCACTGTGGGCACTGGGTGGCACTGTGGGCACTGTTGGATGGCACTGTGGGCACTGATGGATGGCACTGTGGGCACTGATGGGTGACGCTGGCGGGCACTGGTAGGCAGCACTGCTGCCTATTGCTTTGTGACAGTCTGATCGGCGTGATCGGGACTGATGTCCCGATCACGGCCGCCGGTGATCGGGTATTTTTTTCCTCCTCACGCTTTCAGCGCGAGGAGGAAAAATAGACGATTACTGGCTCTGTTTACATCACATGATCAGCTGTCATTGGCTGACAGCTGATCATGTGGTAAGGGGTCGGGACCAACTCCTTACTCTGATCTGTGATCAGGCGAGTCTCATAGACTCGCTGATCACCGAGCGCGCCGCGCGCGCCCTGCAGGGGGCGCGCAGGCCGCTCGTGCGCGGGACGATGTCAATAGATGTCGTCCCGCCAATTCAGATCCGCGCAGTTGCCGTCATTTGGCAATGGCCCGGATCTGAAGCGGTTAAAACCAATGCGTTTATTTAAAATATATCTATCAAACTCACATTTGGCGGGTGCTCCAGTGCACCAACTATGTACAGCATATAAATATAAATCCACAGCATTGCAACAGCTCCGTGCTGCTCCAAAGGTATTCTCATTGTCTCACCAAACCATATGCCCCTCCCCTACGTGTTACGTCACAGGGTCACGTGAATCTCCCTGAGGAAGTCACGTGACTCTGCATCGTAATGGGAAAGGGAGGAGCCCGATCCTTAATCCTGTAGGCCTGAATCACTGTCTGCCTGATCCACCTGGAAATGGTAGCAGAGGACGCTGGAAGCCCCTTCCTCAGCCCATCAGTGATCACAAAGAGAGAATCTGACCATCAAAAAGACTCTGTAGCTGAGAGATACACCCGAATCGCCCAAACCACATCCAGGGTGTGCAGCGCAAACTCCTTGAGATGTGAAGGCCTGGGGAACAAAGAAGGCAGAACAATGTCTTCATTCTAATGAAAATCTGAGACAACCTTTGGCAGAAAAGATGGGCATGGGCGGAGAACCACCTTATCTTTGTGAACCACCAAATAAGTAGGACAACAGGATAAAGCTGCCAGCTCTGACACTCGTAATAGCTACTAAAATGGCAACCTTCTGCGATGATGCAAGCAAGGAAATCTCCCGAATATTCTCAACTGGGGGCTTCTGGAGGACAGAGAGAAACCACGGCAGTAACAGAGACCGCACCGGAGGAGTCATGTGCTGAACTCCTTGAATAAAGGTACAAACCAAAGAGTGCATGGCCAGGGGACCTTGAAAAAGAAAACCACCAGAGCAGACACCTGGCCTTTGATGGTACCCAAGGCCAACTTTTGCTTAACACCCTTTTGAAGAAAAGCCAAAATCTGAGCCACTAAAAAAGGAATGGGGGTGGGCGCCAGCTGACTCACACCACGAGATGTATGCCCTCCAGGTACAATGGTATTTCTTTCTAGAGGTAGACTTTCTCACTTTCAGAATAGTAGGGATCACTGACTCGACAAGCCTCTGTCTCTCAACACTTGGCTTTTAACAGCCAGGTTGTTAAAGCCAGCGACGGTAAAGCAGAATGGAAGATCGGTCCTTGAGATATCAGATCCTCCGGACCAGGTGCCTCTTGAGATGCTCTGTCCATTGCTCCAGGCATAGCCTGATTGCCCGAAGTTCGAGGACATTGATCGGCAATCTCGATTCCTCCAGTGTCCAGGAACCCTGAGCCGATCTGGGCCCCATGCAAGGAAAGGGAAAACAGCAGGCAGCCCGCAACAAAATGGCCACCAGGACCCAGTGCCATGCGGTGTACAGGCCTCAGGGAGAATGTTCACCATCCCCGGAGGAAAAGCTTGCCATGCCAGCCACAGGGGGAATCCAGGTATGCGGACCTAGCGGGCCCTAGTCCCCACCCCCCCCCCATGGATCATGCAGACTCTGCCCACAGGGGAGCAGAGCAGGGACCACAGTGGCCAGCAGTCATTAAGGCAAAGCCCACCTAGGACAAGGGCCCAAAAGGGGAAGGGCAGGGGGGAAAAAAAGGGAACCAGGCAGAAAGCTAGGGGGGCCTGGGTGGGAGGCGGGGAACCCACAGGTCCCACCATCCCAGTAAGTACCCACATCCACCCCACACCACACCTGGAGGAGAGGGGGGAAACTGTACTTACCAATCCACGGTGATGTGGGCACTGCTCCCCAGACAGATCTGCCTCACCACTGAAGTGGCAGGTCTGTCCTCCAGGGAAGCACTGTGATGCGGACACTGTAGCCTGATCATATGCATCCCCGCGAGAACGTGTGCTGGCCTGCCCCTGACCTAGGCGGGCTGCATCACGGCTGACCTAGCGCTCAACCTGGGGTATGCATGTGCTCGATGGCCAGACTGGGGTGACCACTGGATCTAGATCATCCAGCCTGTCACCCAGCCCAGCTGGTGATTGCAGATCTCCACAGGAAAATAAACAGGAAAAGTAAAAAGAAAAAAGGTAAAGAACCAAAAGTCCCAGAAAGGAACTAGGTCCTTATTCATCAAACTTGGCCAAAAAAAAACTGGATGCCTATAGCAGAGAGGGGGATTTATACCAGCTAGGACTGACCATAGGCGTTGCCAATTTTTTTTCTGCCGTGTCCTACTCCTGTTGGTGGTGATATATAACCCTATGGTCGAGAATATGAAGAGCTGTGTCTGTCAATGAACATAAGAGAAATATTGTTTTGTTTTTTTTTTTCCAATGGTCTTGTCTTTTTTGTTTTTATAGAAAAAAATAAAAACTCAGTGGTGATCAAACACCAGCAAAAGAAAGCTCTATTTGTGTGAAAAAAATTGTATACATTTTGTTTGCATACAGTGTTGCATGACTGCGGGATTGTCACAATTGAATAGCAAAAAACAACTTGGTCATGAAAGGGGTAAAACCTTTTGGAGGTCAAGTAGTTAAAGCAGAACTTCAGTCATTTTTTCAACTTTCCATCTATTAAATCTTCTGCCCTTGTTGTTCTAACTTTGGATAGTAAAACATTTTTTTTCTGCCAGTAAATACCTTACACAGCCCACTTCCTGTTTCTTGTCTGGTAAAAAGCCTAGGCTTATGACATCATGCACAGCTCTCTCTCTCACTCTCATGAGAGTTTGCCAGGAAGAGAGGGGGGGAGTCATCAGAGGGTCAATGAGAGCTGCAGGGCTGAAGAACTGGAGGTGTGCTTCTATGTGTAAATCCAGGAAGTGAACAGGCAGCAGCTTCAGCTGCCCACAGTTAAAATGGATGCAGCCAGATTCAGTGGAGGAAGATTTCTGCAGCATATTTGGCAAGTACAGAATCACAGTATATATATAAAATAATATGCAAAGTGGTTGGAGGGAAGCTTCAGAATGGCAAAGATGTTTTTATTACAAATTATGTGAGCAGACTATTTAAGCAGGCCCACAAAAGATCCCAGGAAAAAAAATACCAGAAAGGAAGGCACTGGCTCCCACCAACTACTAATCTTCAACAAAGGGTATAGACTGCAAGCTGCACAAGGACCTCTCTCAGTAAAAAAACACAATTCTGTAAAGAAGGGATACTGAGAAAGTCTAAGGCCCCTTTCACACTTATACGACTTGTCCCACGATTTTGTACTGCAAAATCGTATGACAAGTCATTCTCCATGATTTGCAATGACTACCATTCATATTGGCACGACTTTAAGTCGTGCCAACTTGAAAGTAGTCCCTGCACTACTTTGGTCCAACTTCTATGCGAGTTGTACTCCATAGACCTCAATGTTAAACCCTGAAGTAGCATGCAAATCATGCCTGAATAATATAGACACGACTTCAGTACGACTTTGTAAGCACAAGCCTGGCTCGCTGATCGGGAAAGGAAAACTTTTTTTCCTTTCGCGATGAGCGACAGGCAGTGCTGACAGCTGTCTGGTATGAATCCAGAGGGGGAACGCCGCGTCAAGTTTTAAATGAAAGAACCGGCGTGGGTTCCCCCCCAGGGGCATACCAGGCCCTTAGGTCTGGTATGGGTCTAAGGGAAACCCCCTACGCCGAAAAATCGGCGTGGGGTCCCCCCCCAAATCCATACCAGACCCTTATCCGAGCACGCAGCCCGGCCGGTCAGGAATGGGGGTGGGGACGAGCGAGCGCCTCCCCCCCTGGACCATACCAGGCCGCATGCCCTCAACATGGGGGGGTGGGTGCTTTAGGGCATGGGGGGCACCCTGCCGGCCCCCCCACCGCAAAGCACCTTGTCCCCATGTTGATGAGGACAAGGGCCTCTTCCCGACAACCCTGGCCGTTGATTGTCGGGGTCTGCGGGCAGGGGGCTTATCGGAATCCGGGAGCCCCCTTTAATAAGGGAGCCCCCAGATCCCGGCCCCCCACCCTATATGAATGAGTATGGGGTACATGGTACCCCTGCCCATTCACCTAGGGAAAAAAGCGTCAATAAAAAACACAGTACACAGGTTTTTAAAATAATTTATTAGGCAGCTCCGGGGTCTTCTTCTGACTTCGGGGGTCCTCTTCCGACTTCGGGTGTCCTCTTCCGACTTCGGGGGTCTCTCCGGCGTCTCCTCCCGGTGTCCTGATGTTCTGCCGGCTCCTCCGCTATCTTCTGCAGCTCAATTGCTAGCGGTGGTCCGGACTTCTGCCTTCTTCTTTTCTTCCAGAGATGTTGGCACAACGCTTTCTCCAGCTGGAATGGTCTCTGAACGCTCCGCAATGGACTTATATAGGCGGTGACCCCGCCCCCTTATGGAGTCACTGTCCCGGGGCATGCTGGGACTGTGCCGTCATAAGGGAGCGTGGTCATCACCCGGTGACCACGCCTCCTAAAACATCACAGTCCCAGCATGCCCAGGGACTGTGACGGCATAAGGGGGCGGGGTCACCGCCTATATAAGTCCGTTGCAGAGCGTTCAGAGACCATTGTAGCTGGAGAGAGCGTCGTGTCAACATCTCTGGAAGAAAAGAGGGAAGAAGACGATCCAAAAGTCTGGACCACCACTGGCAAAAGAGCGGCAGAAGATAGCGGTGGAGCCGGCAGAAGATGCGGACGCCGGAGAGACCCCCGAAGTCGGAAGAGGACCCCCAAAGTCAGAAGAAGACCCCGGAGCTGCCTAATGAATTACTTTAAAAACCTGTGTACTGTGTTTTTTATTGACACTTTTTTGCCTAGGTGAATGGGTAGGGGTACCATGTACACCATACTCATTCACATAGGGTGGGGGGCCGGGATCTGGGGGCCCCCTTATTAAAGGGGGCTCCCGGATTCCGATAAGCCCCCCGCCCGCAGACCCCGACAACCAGCGGCCAGGGTTGTCGGGAAGAGGCCCTTGTCATCATCAACATGGGGACAAGGTGCTTTGGGGAGGGGGGCTACAGGGCGCCCACAAAGCACCCACCCCCCATGTTGAGGGCATGCAGCCTGGTACGGTCCAGGAGGGGGGGGGCGCTCGCTCAATTGCTAGCATAAATGCTAGCAATTGAGCTGCAGAAGATAGCGGAGGAGCCGGCAGAAGATCAGGACACCGGGAGGAGACGCCGGAGAGACCCCCGAAGTCGCAAGAGGACACCCGAAGTCGGAAGAGGACCCCCGAAGTCAGAAGAAGACCCCGGAGCTGCCTAATAAATTATTTTAAAAACCTGTGTACTGTGTTTTTTATTGACGCTTTTTTCCCTAGGTGAATGGGTAGGGATACCATGTACCCCATACTCATTCACATAGGGTGGGGGGCCGGGATCTGGGGGCTCCCTTATTAAAGGGGGCTCCCGGATTCCGATAAGCCCCCTGCCCGCAGACCCCGACAACCAACGGCCAGGGTTGTCGGGAAGAGGCCCTTGTCCTCATCAACATGGGGACAAGGTGCTTTGGGGTGGGGGGGCCGGCAGGGTGCCCCCCATGCCTTAAAGCACCCACCCCCCATGTTGAGGGCATGCGGCCTGGTACGGTCCGGGGGGGGGGGAGCGCTCGTCCCCACCCCCATTCCTGACCGGCCGGGCTGCGTGCTCGGATAAGGGTCTGGTATGGATTTTGGGGGACCCCCACGCCGATTTGATTTTTCGGCGTAGGGGGTTCCCCTTACAATCCATACCAGACCTAAGGGCCTGGTATGCCCACGCCAGTTTTTTTATTTAAAACTTGGCGTGGAGTTCCCCCTTATGATTCATACCAACTACTGTATGTTTTCATTTGTTAAAGCCAAAAATATGGCAAAGTCGTGCAAAGTAGTACTGCTCCTAAATCGCGGTAAAATCGCGGCAAATCGCGGCAAAATCGTGGCCGCGAAATCACGGTAAAATCGCGCGACTTTGAAGTCGTATAAGTGTGAAAGGGGCCTAAGAGATATTTAAAGTTACCTGTAGGCAAGTGAAGTCTATTTCCTCCACTGCAGGTGAAGCTCAATGACAGTGGCAGTACTGAGGAAGTCAGGAGGAAAATGGTTCCTCTGTGGTTTCCTGGGTCAGTGGGACAGCGATCCAGTTAAATTCTGATAGCCCATGTGACTCTGATGGCCATCTTAGGTCAGGTAGAGTCTAAGACCCTGACTCCTGAGTTTGCCATGCATTATGAATGTGGGTAGTGTAGGGACAGGCCACCTGTCTGTCAGGGACAGTAATAGTGGAAGGGCAAAGTTCCCGATGAGTGAGGAAATTCTAGGAATTCTCCACTTCTCTTGGGCATGGATCAGCCAGGCCGCATTTCACCCTTTGAGACAGACACTGTCAGTTCAACTGAGACCTGTTCTGCTACAATCTGCTGTTCATCTGTGAGTGTTCCAGTCAGATTTACCACCAGGCTTATTGTGAACTGCTATATTTTGACTACAATACAAGCAAGTTCTTTCTACTGAAACTGGACTGTGTTTGAGTTACTGCTGCCACCTTCCCACTGCAGCTTTCCAGATAAGAGCACTGAGATTTAAGCAGGTGGTTAATATAAAACAAACTCTGCAATACAGAAAACATGACATGATAAAAATGTTCTGTTCAGGACAGAAACAAAAGGGTAAAAATCTCAACAAATGTATAATATACTGCATTGTACAATACCTGAGGTAATTGTCAACATCATAAATAGGTGTATGTGTTTGTATATATATATATATATATATATATATATATATATATATATATATATATATATATATATATATATATATATATATATATATATATATATATATATATATATATATATTTATGGTCGGAGCCCTATGTCCGATATGGACCTAGATAACATTTATAGTTTAAGATAAACTTACCATTGGAAATAGACCTGGAAGTGTGGACTTACCATATGAAATGGACCTGAAAGTGTGCCTTGGTCTAATGGCCGGTATGCCAAAATAAGGGGGCATACCCTGGTTTTAAGAAATGATTATTCTGTAGAGAGAAATGAGATGAAATGAATGAAATGAGATAAATGCCTTGAAATGGGGATGGGAGGGTGGGTATCGCGCACAGGAAACCGACAAGCACCACAGGTGAGCGGGCTGCTTAAATACCCCCCGGACTCCTCCCATAAATTCAGGCCACCATACTGGCCTTCCTACTTATGGTCGGAGCCCTATGTCCGATATGGACCTAGATAACATTTATGCCGCGTACACACGAGCGGACATTACGGCGGACTTTGCCCGGCGGACTTTTCGACGTACTTTCCGACGGACTTTGTGAATGAACGGACTTGCCTACACACAATCCACCAAAGTCCGTCGAATTCGTACGTGATGACGTACGACCGGACTAAAACAAGGAAGTTCATAGCCAGTAGCCAATAGCTGCCCTAGCGTGGCTTTTTGTCCGTCGAACTAGCATACAGACGGCGGACTTTTCGACCGGACTCGATTTCAACGGATAAATTTAAAACAAGTTTCAAATCTAATTCCGTCAAAATTTTGAGAAAACAAAGTCCGCTGGAGCCCACACACATCGAATTGTCCGACGAAATCCAGTCCGCCGGGCAAAGTCCGCCGTAATGTCCGCTCGTGTGTACGCGGCATTATAGTTTAAGATAAACTTACCATTGGAAATAGACCTGGAAGTGTGGACTTACCATATGAAATGGACCTGAAAGTGTGCCTTGGTCTAATGGCCGGTATGCCAAAATAAGGGGGCAAAAACATTCAGGTAGGGTTATAATTTTTATTGGTTTTCAGTTATTTATTGAGCCAATTTGGAGAATGCCTGTGCCATCTCTGTTTGTGGATTGGGGATATACCGGGCGAAGCAGCCTGATTTCCACCTGCCTAGTCTTCTGATGATGTGGTCTGGAACCCCGTGGCGGGACGCTGCGGAGGCTGCTCCGATGCGGAAGGAGTGTCCGGAATACTGACTAGGGTTAAGGTGAAGATTGCGGAGAAGTATCCTTATGTGTTTCACAAACTGAGAGGCGTTTAAGGGTTTAACTGGGAATGGTAAGAGGGGACTGCTGTCTGGTTGTTCAGGCAGGAGTGACAGGAGTCGGTTGAGCACAGCGACTGGACACCAGCTGTTGTTGGTTTTGTAGAGATGAATGTTCACTCCTGAGCCCGTTTGTTGGGTTTTAGAGACCTCGAGGTGCAGGATGAAATGATCTTGGTATCGAAGCAAGTGCCGTCTGCATAGTACTTGGTCTGTGGGTTTGTTAGAGGTGAATTCGCCAGGTCGCAAGAACCCATAATAAGCTAAATATATAGCTGCTTGTAAGACCGTGCTGGGGAGCAGACCGAATGGTGAAGTAGCCAGAATAGTTGACATGTCCCTAAAAATGGGGCCCGTAATGGGTAAGCGCTTGGAGCTGATGACTGGTTGTTGTTTCTGAATGCCCCTTAGGATGGCTCGTATAGCGTGTGACGAAAACAGTGAAGATTTCGTAGGGTCTTCAAGCGTCAAGAAATGTTGAATGCCGGCTAGGTATAGCCGGATAGTATTGTAGGATAAGGCCAGCTGCGAGTGACAGTGTGCAATGAAGGCCAGTATCTGTTTGAGATCTGTTGGTGTTTTACGGCAGGATGTGAGGAATTTATTGAACGCCTTCCAACCTGTCTGGTAGGCTTTGAGTGTGTTGTGAGAGAGTGAATGATTGATGAGTTGCGTTGCTCTGTGTAGATGTTGAACTAGTCCAGGGTCAGTTGTGACCAGACTGGGATAGGGGCCGACATTGGTTTGGCATCGGGAACCTGTTCAAAAAAGGAGGTGTAATTAAAACGTGACAGTGCGTCGGCAGCTGAGTTGTATCTGCCGGGAATAAATGCACAGTGTATATTAAACTGACGCTGTAAAGACAGTTGTACCAATCTGCGCAGGAAGGACATGACTGCTAGGGACTTGGACCTGCCTCTGTTGATAATGTCTGCTGTGGCCTGGTTATCGGTGGTGAAGACTACGGTTTGTCCTGTCCAGTGGTGGCCCCAGAGCTGTGCAGCTGCCACTATGGGATAAAGTTCAAAGAGGGCAGATGTTTGAGTAAATCCGGGTATCAACAGTATCTGTTGAGGCCAGGGTCCTGAAAACCAATGATGGCCAAAAATTGCCGCGAAAACCTGTGGAGGCTGCAGCGTCTGTCACTACCTGGGGTGACAGAGGCGAAACCGTGGGTATGAATAGGGATATGCCATTCCAGGCGGACAAGAATTTCTCCCACATAGATAGGTCCGCTATAGCTGCGGAGTCTAGTTTTAAGATCTGATCGGGGTCTTGAGTTTCTGGCAGGAATCTAAGCAGGCGTGATACGAAGGTGCGGCCTTGTGGGATAATTCGCATGGCAAAATTAAGCATTCCCAGGAGAGATTGCAACTGTTTTTTGGTACAGCTTTTGGTGTGTGTGAATTCGTGAAGGACCGCCCTAATGCGTGTTAGTTTGTCGAGGGGGAGACTGGCTTGCATAGCGCAGGTATCCAAGCTGACCCCGAGGAAGGTGATGATGTGTGCTGGGCCGTCGACTTTGTGCTCGGCGATGGGAACATTGAGGTTTCCAAATATCACTCTGAGTCTGTCGAGGTCTCCTGGTGGCTTGCTGGGAGGCTCTATTAGTAGGAAGTCATCCAGGTAATGGATGACTTCTTGGCATTGACCCTTGTGTAACAGTATCCAAACCAGGGACTGAGCGAACGTGTCGAAGAGCCACGGACTACTCTTTGAACCGAAGGTTAGTTTTGTGGCAAAATAATATGCCTCCTTCCACTTGATGCCATGCCAGCACCAGAGGGATGGATGGATGGGCAGGAGTTTGAAGGCATCCGAGATGTCGGCTTTGGAGAGCCAGGCACCTGTACCTGCTTTGATGATTGCTTGTATTGCCATGTCGACGGAGGAATATTTTAGGGAAAACTCTTCGGAGGGGATCAGAGAATTGAGACTGGGGATGTGGGAAGAATGAGGCGCAGACAGGTCGTACACCAAACGCAATTTATTTGTGAACTTGCCCTTGACAAGCCCAATAGGGCTGACTCTCCATGTGCTGAAAGGGGGGCAAGTGAAGGGGCCTATCACGTACTCTCGATCTACCTCTGTTTGTAAGAGCTGATCTATGGCTTGTTCGTCTATGGCTGCTGAGCGAAGATTGGCACATTAGTGAGTACAGTGGGGTAGTGAAATGAGGCCGGTGTGAAAGCCTACTGTGAAGCCTTGGATAAGGTAGGTGGTCAGGGAAGGGGTGGGATGTGAGGTGAGGTACAGTCCTAACCACAAGAGGTTGATCCGGCTTAGTCATGCCTTCTTGTGTTGTTTGACTTCACACAGGTTCCTTGGGTGTGCTCTTTGGCATAAGGTGCAGATGTGGAGTAGGCGGCACTGGCTGAAGTTGCAGGACCCGTAGTTGTAGTTATTACAAATGGCTGCCCCTCCCATGGTTCGGACTGGACGTCCGAATTTGTCCACCTGAGGCGTTGGTTCAGGGGGCGACTGACCCTGAATTGTACCTGAGGTGGAGGGAAACTCGAAGGGCCGTCTGGTCGCGGCATTGGTGCACCAGGTGGCAGTGTGGGTGGAGGACTGACAAATCGCACACAGAGGTGAGCGTAAGCCGGCAAAGTGGCGGCAGAAGAGCTCTGTGTCCATGAGACTCCAGTTTGTCGTAGTCTGGAACTGTGTGAGTCTGGCAGCGGCCTTGGCGGAAAAGGAACGGTGGTAGTCATAAAATGCGAATCCTCCATACTTGTAGCCCAAGTCTACCACTGTATGGAGATACAAGTCCAGCTCTTCCCGTCTGCTGGGGGTGGCTGAGCATAGGACGTCTCTGAGCATGCCAAAGGCCAGGGTAAATTCTGGGAGCGATAATTTGTGGTTCAATCTGGGGTCTTTGGCTTTAAGGACCACCGATATGTCGCCCCAGGAGTAGGCTTTATTTTCTGCCAGGTCGTGTACGGAAATAAGGAGAGAGGCCAGGTTGATGTCCCTGCCGTCCAAAATGTCCTTCCTGGTACTGGTTGGGACCAAATGGGAGGGGTAGACAATGGAGCTCCAGCCTGAGGTACCTGCAGGAAGGAGTGTCAAGGTTTGAGTCGCGGTTGGGTCGGGGACAGCCGTGGCCGGTCGAGCCTCCAGGAGTGCCACCCTGGTTTGGACGTCTGTAACTGAGGTCGACAAGGATGACACCATCGTGTGTAATTGTGAAATAGCTGATGCTATTGACTGAAGGGATGCCTGTTGGGTACTGGGTCCTGCTGGTGGGGGAAAGAGGAGTTTGAAGAGCTCGCCTTTCCTCGCTGTGGCGGGGAAGGGGACGCCTCTGCGTCTGAGCTCTGCGGTCAGTTTGGGGATAGTCCATCCCCTAAGGGACTGCACGCTGCCGCTCTCTGAGACCAGGGAAGGTGACAGAGGGGCCGTGAAGTCTTCACTGCCGGCTTGAGACATAGTTGATCTGGTGAGGATCTCCTGTCTTGAGCTTGTATTTTTTCGGTTGACTGTAACCTATTGGGGGTGACATGAATTTCAAGTTTTTTCTTTGATCCCCTGAGTCATACTTACCCGATTTATCCTCCCATTCTTCTCTTTTTTTTTTTTTTTTTTTTACATGGGGAGATGTCGTCCAACCTGGTGCAGGTGGACCTACTGAACTTTGACTGACCTAGAGAAATGAAAGGTGATAATTCGTGAAGGGATTGCTAGCTAACTTGAAGCTATGATTCGTATGGTGCTTACAATCTTGTGACAACGAAATGATTCGAAATGTTTGCCTTGATTTTTGAAATGACTGAACTGCATGACAAAGGTCCGGCCTGGTCGTGTCGTGACTGATGCGACCGTGAACCGGGCTCTGGAGCATGTACTGAAATGAGGCAACAGAAGAAACATTGGTGCACACCGGGACGAATCGGTGCTTGTTTGATGCATCTGGATTCGAATCGGAGCGCAGCATGAAATGAAATGAGAGAAATGTTTACCTTGACCGAGGCTTGAATTGGTTGTGCCGTGTTTTGCGACTGGCAACCAACCGAGCTCTGGTATAGGTATGGATACGGCCTAATCAACTGCGGCATTCCGTGACGAATCGGTGCATGTGGATGCGACTGTTTTCGAAACGGTGATGCGCTGTGGGAGTGAAATGGTAGCAATTCCCATGACAGAGATGCGGATCAGTCGCCCGATATCTGCGACTAGCTGTGATCCGGACTCTGGAGCATGTTTCTGAAATGAGGCCGAGCCCTGGAGCACGCCGTAACGAATCGGTGCATGGAGGATGCGACTGGATTCGAAGCGGAGCGCGGTAAGTGCGGTGTAACATATTGTTTTGCCATGACAGAGGCGGGAATCGGTCGTGCTGCTGTAGCGACTGACTACGAATCTGACTCTGGAGCATGTACTGAAATGTGGCCATACCTGGGGCACGCCGAGACGAATCGGTGCATTTCTATGCGACTAAATTCGTACCGGAGTGTGCTGTGTGGCAAATGAAATGATAACCATGACAGAGGTAATCGACTGCTTGTGACGTGACTCTGGAGCATGTACTGAAATGAGGCCGTAACTACTGGGGCACACCGGAGCGAATCGGTGCATCTTTTAGGTGCGACTGGATTCGAATCGGAGCGCGGTATGTGACTGAAATGAGAAATGATTTTGAAATGGTTTGAAATGATAGAAATGTGTCTAGAAATGTGTCTAGAAATGTGTCTAGAAATGTTTCAGAAATGAGAAATGATTGGTATCAAAATGACGTGGTTTGATAAGATTGTGAGCTGCGAATCGCTATGGCTGTCTGCTGACTCATGTTTTTAGCAGTTTAAACATGCCTGAAATGTAGCGACGCATGCGTCGCGGTGGTTTCCTTAACTGACACGAAATGGTTACATAACGATAGTGCGAGTGATATACATTGTGGTTACGTACGTAAAAGTTGCGGGTGCTTCGTAAGTTTGATATCACGGTTTAGTGACATGATATCTAACAGTTCGTAAAAACAAAGATCCGAGGGGACCCTACCTGCGACAGCCAAGCCAGACGCGTGGTACGAACAATACGGATCGGTAAACACTGACACTCGAGCACGAAATAGCAAAATGCGGGAACTTCGCGAGACAGCAACTTGCGGACGTTTGGTATTCGGATAGTCGGCCTAGTGACGTAACGGATCGCGCACAGGAAACCGACAAGCACCACAGGTGAGCGGGCTGCTTAAATACCCCCCGGACTCCTCCCATAAATTCAGGCCACCATACTGGCCTTCCTACATATATATATATATATATATATATATATATATATATATATATATATATATATATATATATATATATATATAGCACTATCCCAGTGAGGGCTGCTTAAAGAAACTGTACACCAATGGTTGCCCTGATCTTTCAAGTCTCCTGACAGACACTAGGTTCAGACATTTCATTCAAGCAATATGGATGCAGACGCAGAATATTTTAAAGTAAACCAAAGATATGTTTTACTTTGAATTTTGCAGTAAATAGGATCAACAGAAATGGATCAGATAAAAGAAATGTGGTTAGCATTATACACTTTATATGAACAAGCAAATGAATGATCAACTGTAGTTCTCTGGGAAATAACAAATCAACAACTTTGACCAACGATCTATGGCTGCAGGTCAGAAAAGGGTAGGAGAATGACCAGTTCTGGAGTCAGACTACACCCTTTTTACCTCCTGACACCACAGCCCCTTAGCACAATTACTTAATGCATCCTGGCACGTTATACATGTGTAAGAGAGTTCCAGAGTGTTATGGGGGCCAAGTAGATTCCCAAACGTTCCTGTTCCTTGTGGGGGGGGGGGGGGGCAAAAGTGTCCTTTTGTTAAAATAAGTGCCTTGAATCTTCAGCTAGCTCAAGTGATGGGGCTCAAAGTAACGGTGGGATAATGACATTCAGTCGCACACATGTATAGTAGATGTCTCCTTATAAACCTCTAATGGATAAGGCAAAGTAAAGGTGTCTGCATGCAGTGTCTTTAGGTGCAAAAAGGGTGGGTGAATGCCCGCTCACCAGTCTGAGCAATACCAAGCTCAAGTGATGACGTGCAGATCTTGTAGCAGGTTCCTGCAGAGGCTGTGCTCAGGAACGATGCTTGGCCGCACTCTCCTTGAGGCCGCAGCTCAGCTGGATCTGCAAGGCAAGTGTTGATGATGATCTTCCGACTGTCATCAGGCCATTGCCGAACAAAAGATGCATCTGCACCCGCTCACCAGAGGTTTTTTCTCTGTCACTGTAAAAATACACTGAGTTAACATCAGGGGCGATCAAAGGGTTAAATGTGTCCCTAGGGGAGTGATTTCTAACTGTGTGGGGGGTGCTTGTACTGTGGGAAGACAGAGATCTGTGTTCCTGCTTATCAGAAACAAGGGATCTCTGTCTTCCCTTGTCACAGAACAGTGATCTGTTCTGACCAGACCAGCGTTCTGCCTCTGTCTGGAATAAACAGTGGGTTTCCGGCAGACATCGGGTCCTCACAAACCCACTGATTGGCTCCCGCTGTGTCCAATAAGCACGCCGCAAACACAAAATAGGCGATCATGTACAGGTATGTGATATTGCCCACAGTATAGGTACGTAAGGGGGTCGACAAGCAGTTAAATAAATTCTGGCAGAATCCACATACCAGAAAGCTGCACATTCATGTTATCATGTGCTGCCATGGAGTTAGTCAGGCAAATATGTGTGCTCCTGTAATAAAAACACACTAACTGCTACAATTTACCATCCTTTAAAAAACATGACACTGAAGGCTGAAGGTTAAGAAGGGTGTAGTAGGGTTACAGAAAAGATATGATTTAAGTACCATTCCAATCTTTCAAGATTCTCATAAAAATACACGTCTCAGGCAAAAATGAATTGCTATAATTTCTTGAGTGTCCTCTTAGCAGCTGGTAATTATCAATGAATAACTTTTCAAGCACAAAATTTGTTAAAAGTACTTCCGTTTTAATAATTTGTTTACAGCAAGAGCAAGCAATGCTTTGCTTTTATGTATGCTCAAAGAGAAAACATAAAAGTCTGATGAACGCTACTGCTAATCTCCATGCCATCTTTAAATAATCCACATATGTTTCTTTGAAAATGAAATGCACAGCATTTTCCACCAATCCCCAGGAAACGTTCTAATATAGAATATCATTTTAGGTGGCTATCTTTTAGCAAGTGGAATATAAAATGTTGACGTAAGCCTTATATTCACTACGATAGTTTAAGGTCAATGTGGTTTAAGCCTTTTTAATATGCACGTGAAACGTAAGTAAGAATGATAAGTGAATCATGTCAAGTTTACTCTGGAGTCTTGATCCTTATTGCTGTGGGAAAAAAAGAGAAAAATATGAAGTGTTTTGCAAGCATTTTATTGGAGAAAGTGAATTATAAAAAAGTTTTCCCCATAACTTTCTTATCATCCCACTTTTCCCTTTTAGATCCACACTAGGGATGAGCCGAACACCCCCCGGTTCGGTTCGCACCAGAACCTGCGAACGGACCGAAAGTTCGCACGAACGTTAGAACCCCATTGACGTCTATGGGACTCGAACGTTCGAAATCAAAAGTGCTCATTTTAAAGGCTAATTTGCATGGTATTGTCCTAAAAAGGGTTTGGGGACCCGGATCCTACCCCAGGGGACATGTATCAATGCAAAAAAAACTTTTAAAAACGTCCGTTTTTTCAGGAGCAGTGATTTTAATGATGCTTAAAGTAAAAAAAAAAAAAGTGAAATATTCCTTTAAATATCATACCTGGGGGGTGTCTATAGTATGCCTGTAAAGTGACGCGTGTTTCCCGTGTTTAGAACAGTCCCTGCACCAAATGTCATTTTTAAAGGAAAAAATCTCATTTAAAACTGCTTGCGGGTTTAATGTCATGTCGGGTCATGGCAATATGGATGAAAATCAGTGGGGTACCCCCCAGTCCATTACCAGGCCCTTTGGGTCTTGTATGGATATTAAGGGGAACCCCGCACCCAAATTAAAATAAGGAAAGGCCCTATATACTCTGAACAGCAGTATACAGGCGGTGCAAACAAGACAGGGACTGTAGGTTTGTTGTTAATTAGAATCTCTTTGTAATTTTGAACGGGTACATTTTTAACGTGTTTAGCTCCAGCCAAAAAATCTTTTTTAAGCTTTTTGGAAAACATAGGGAAGGGTTATCACCCCTGTGACATTTGTTTTGCTGTCTTTCCTCCTCTTCAGAAGATTTCACCTCACTTTTTGTCCCAATGAAAAATGTTTTTTGAAAATTTGGGTTTTTTTGTGGAACAAGGATTGGAAAGCATCAGTGGAAAGGAGAAATTGTTTTCCCATATTAACTCTTACAGGAGAGAATTTCCCTTCCTAGGGGTAGATTTCATCTCACTTCCTGTTGTCTCCTTCCGTTTGCAAGTAGGAGTCGTTTGTAAGATAGATGTTTGAAAGTAGGGTCCTGCCCTATATACTCAGCAGAAATTTGGGCCTTAGGTGTTGCTGTGGCCACAACACTGTAAGCCCTCACAGGGCCCTGCTGTGAAATATTAGATCAAGAATTGTAATTACATGCCCCTGTTGAACAGGAGCTGAAAAATTAGGCCTTAGGCACTGGTGCTGGTGCCACAACACTGCAACCCCTCACAGACACTCTAGTTGGAATGCAGGAACGAGCCCTGTTGCAAAGTATTACATCAAAAATTGTAATTACACGCCCCTGTTAGACAGGGGCAGAAAAATTGGGCCTTAGGCACTGGTGCTGGTGCCACAACACTGCAACCCCTCACAGACACTCTAGTTGGAATGCAGGAACGAGCCCTGCTGCAAAGTATTGCATCAAAAATTGTAATTACACGCCCCTGTTAGACAGGGGCAGAAAAATTGGGCCTTAGGCACTGGTGCTGGTGCCACAACACTGCAACCCCTCACAGACACTCTAGTTGGAATGCAGGAACGAGCCCTGCTGCAAAGTATTACATCAAAAATTGTAATTACACGCCCCTGTTAAACAGGGGCTGAAAAATTGTGCCTTAGGCACTGGTGGTGGCGCCCAGAACCAAAAATGTTCTTACAAACTATCAGCGTGATGATTGAGGAGGAAGAGGATAATTACTCAGGGATAGTCACTCAGCATCAGCATAGGCAGTCTTTGAAGGGATCTGAGATTTCAAAAAAAATTATTCGGTTACATCAGCATCAGGTGCTTGGTAGCTGGTGGTGATCCAAGACTGATTCATTTTTATGAAGGTCAGCCGATCGACCGAGTCGGTGGACAGACGCACCCTGTGATCGGTTACCACGCCTCCAGCAGCACTGAATGTGCGTTCCGAAAGAACGCTGGATGCAGGACAGGCCAGTAGCTCAATTGCATACTGTGCAAGCTCTGGCCAGTGATCCATCCTCAAGACCCAGTAACCCAGAGGATTTTCGGTGGGAAAGGTGTCCAAGTCTGATCTTGCCCCTAGGTATTCCTGCACCATGTAAAACAGACGCTGGCGATGGTTGCTGGAACCGATCATACCTTGGGGCTGCGGACCAAAAAATTGTCTGAACGCATCGGTCAGACGGCCACCTTCTCCACCGCTCCTTCTTTGACTGACCGAAGCCTCAGCAACACGTTGTCCAGAAACAGGAGTTTGTAACCTCCCAGTCTCTGGGAACGCATTGCACAGACCTTTCTGCAAGGCCTCCCGAAGATGTTTCATCCTCTGCTCCCTCTGCGATGGCAAGATAAGGTCCGCAACCTTACCCTTGTAACGTGGATCAAGGAGGGTTGCCAGCCTGTATTGGTCCTTCTCCTTGATACCACGAATACGAGGATCCTTACGCAGGTTTTGCAGGATCAGGGAGGCAATGCAGCGTAGGTTTGCTGAGGCATTCGGTCCGGAGTCCTCTGGGTCACTAAGGACAACAACGTCCGCAGCCACCACCTCCCAGCCACGTACAAGTCCATGTGTTTCTTGGGACTGATCCCTTAAAGACTGCTGCTGATGCTGAGTGCCAGGCTCCACCTCCATACTGACACAATCTTCCTCCTCCTCCTCCTCCTCCTCGTCCTCTTCCTGTGTGATCGGCGGGCACGCAGGAACACTGTCTGGATAAAGGGGGCCTTGAGAGCTAAGGAAGTCCTCCTCTTCCTGCCTCTGTTCTGCCTCAAGTGCCCTGTCCATTATTCCACGCAGCGTGTGCTCCAACAGGTGGACAAGGGGGACAGTGTCACTGATGCATGCACTGTCACTGCTCACCATCCTCGTGGCCTCCTCGAATGGTGACAGGACAGTGCATGCATCCCTGATCATGGCCCACTGGCGTTGGGAAAAAAAAACAAGCTCCCCTGACCCTGTCCTGGTGCCATAGTCGCACAGGTACTCATTGATGGCCCTCTGCTGCGTGTGCAGCCACTGCAGCATGGCCAACGTTGAGTTCCACCTGGTGGGCATGTCACAGATTAGGCAGTTCTTGGGCAGGTTAAACTCCTTTTGGAGGTCCGTCAGCCGAGCACTGGCATTATATGACCGGCGGAAATGCACACAGACTTTCCTGGCCTGCCTCAGGACATCCTGTAAGCCCGGGTACCTGCCCAAGAACCGCTGCACCACCAAGTTAAGGACGTGAGCCAAACGGGGCACATGGGTCATTTGTCCCTGTCGGAGGGCAGAGAGGAGGTTGGTGCCATTGTCGCAAACCACCATTCCTGCCTTAAGTTGGCATGGCGTCAACCACCTCTGAACCTGCCCCTGCAGAGCTGACAGAACCTCTGCCCCAGTGTGGCTCCTGTCCCCCAAGCACACCAGCTCAAGCACCGCATGGCATCTTTTGGCCTGCGTACTTGCGTAGCCCCTTGAACGACTACAGAGCACCGCTGGTTCCGAGGAAGAGGCCATGGAGGAAGAAGAAGAGGAGGGGGTGGAGGAGAGAGGTGTGTCACAATCAGCATTTTGGAGGCGTGGTGGCGGAACAACCTCCAACACTACTGCACCTTGTCCTGCATCCTTCCCAGCTGCCAGCAGAGTCACCCAATGCGCCGTGAAACTTAGGTAACATCCCTGTCCATGCCTGCTGGACCATGAGTCAGCGGTAATATGCACCTTACCGCTGACCGCCCTGTCCAGCGAGGCATGGGCATTGCCTTCCACATGCCGGTAGAGAGCCGGAATCGCCTTCTGTGAGAAAAAGTGGCGTTTGGGTACCTGCCACTGAGGAACCGCACATTCCACAAACTCACGGAAGGGGGCAGAGTCTACCAACTGAAAAGGCAGCAGTTGAAGTGCTAGCAATTTTGCCAAGCTAGCATTCAACCGCTGGGCATGTGGATGGCTGGGAGCAAACTTCTTTCGGCGGTGCAGCAGCTGGGGCAGGGAAATTTGCCTGGTACAATCTGACGTCAGTGTACCAAAAGCAGATTGCCCACAAGTACTTGGCTGTGACACACCTAATTCTATACCTTCATTCCTCTCACTGCAGGTCTCAGAGAGGACTGGAGGTCTAGTGGGGTTGGAAATCTCAGCTGATGAGGAGCAAGGAGAGATCCTCTTTGTTCTTTGGTGTGGGTCTTTTAGATACGCTTGCCAACGAACTGCATGGCAGGTCAACATATGTCTGGTCAAGCATGTGGTACCCAAGCGGGAGATGTTTTGGCCACGTGAGATACGCTTGAGACATATGTTGCAAATAGCAGCGGTGCGATCTGATGCACTCGTCTCAAAAAAGGCCCACACCAAAGAACTTTTTGAATAACGCGCAGAGACTGCAGCGCCCTGCACATGTGGAGCTTTGGGGTGTGATGCAGTCAATGTGCTGCCCTTAGGCTGGCCCCTGGAGGGCATCCTGCCTCGTTGGTGATGTGCCGCCTCCTCCTCCTCCTCCTCTCTCCTATCAGGCACCCACGTTGAGTCAGTGACCTCATCATCCCCTCCCTCCTCATCACTGGAGCAAACCTGGCAGTATGCTGCAGCAGGGGGAGCATGACTGCCAGATTGCTGTCCTTCTTGGGCACCCCCTCTGTCCGTGCTCATGTTACTGCCTTCATCGAGCTCAGTATCATCATCAGAGCCTTCCAAACGCTGGGCATCCTCCTGGAGCATGTACCCAACACTGTGGTCAAACAGTTCGAGGGACTCCTCAGGAGGACATGGTGTAGCTAGGGAAGGAGTCACTGATGACATTGAACTGAGGGAAGAGGCCGCTGCTTTGCCAGACAAAGCACCCTGGGCATGGGTGAGAGAGGATGAGGAGGATGAGGACGGCTTGGTCATCCACTCGACCAAGTCTTCCGCATGTTGCGGCTCAACACGGCCAGCTGCCGAAAAAAAGGCCAAGCGTGTCCCATGGCCACGTGCTGATGAGGATGCACCGTCTCCACGACCAGCACTAGACACAGAGCCTGCTTGCCCTCTCTTATTGGCTTGTGACTGTCTGCCTCTCCTTCTTGGCCTTCCAGACATACTAATGGCCTGTAGCTGCACTAAGCTGGGATAGAACACCAGTAATTTTCTTCAGGTAGCTTTATATACTGTAACCAGACAAGCCTGCCTGTCAGTAGGAAGATAACAGGAACGGATCTATCGGAACACTGTGAGCAGGACGCACTGTACTAAATGTAAATAGTCTAGCTGCCTGACCGTGGTACTAATAGGATCAAATAGAACACCAGTAATTTTCTTCAGGTAGCTTTATATACTGTAACCAGACAAGCCTGCCTGTCAGTAGGAAGATAACAGGAACGGATCTAGCTGAACACTGTGAGCAGGACGCACTGTACTAAATGTAAATAGTCTAGCTGCCTGACCGTGGTACTAATAGGATCAAATAGAACACCAGTAATTTTCTTCAGGTAGCTTTATATACTGTAACCAGACAAGCCTGCCTGTCAGTAGGAAGATAACAGGAACGGATCTAGCTGAACACTGTGAGCAGGACGCACTGTACTAAATGTAAATAGTCTAGCTGCCTGACCGTGGTACTAATAGGATCAAATAGAACCCCAGTAATTTTCTTCAGGTAGCTTTATATACTGTAACCAGACAAGCCTGCCTGTCAGTAGGAAGATAACAGGAACGGATCTAGCTGAACACTGTGAGCAGGACGCACTGTACTAAATGTAAATAGTCTAGCTGCCTGACCGTGGTACTAATAGGATCAAATAGAACACCAGTAATTTTCTTCAGGTAGCTTTATATACTGTAACCAGACAAGCCTGCCTGTCAGTAGGAAGATAACAGGAACGGATCTAGCTGAACACTGTGAGCAGGACGCACTGTACTAAATGTAAATAGTCTAGCTGCCTGACCGTGGTACTAATAGGATCAAATAGAACACCAGTAATTTTCTTCAGGTAGCTTTATATACTGTAACCAGACAAGCCTGCCTGTCAGTAGGAAGATAACAGGAACGGATCTAACTGAACACTGTGAGCAGGACGCACTGCACTAAATGTAAATAGTCTAGAAGATAACAGGAACGGATCTAGCTGAACACTATGAGCAGGACGCACTGCACTAAATGTAAATAGTCTAGAAGATAACAGGAACGGATCTAGCTGAACACTGTGAGCAGGACGCACTGCACTAAATGTAAATAGTCTAGAAGATAACAGGAACGGATCTAGCTGAACACTGTGAGCAGGACGCACTGCACTAAATGTAAATAGTCTAGAAGATAACAGGAACGGATCTAGCTAAACACTGTGAGCAGGATGCACTGCACTAAATGTAAATAGTCTAGAAGATAACAGGAACGGATCTAGCTGAACACTGTGAGCAGGACACACTGCACTAAATGTAAATAGTCTAGAAGATAACAGGAACGGATCTAGCTGAACACTGTGAGCAGGACGCACTGCACTAAATGTAAATAGTCTAGAAGATAACAGGAACGGATCTAGCTGAACACTGTGAGCAGGACGCACTGCACTAAATGTAAATAGTCTAGAAGATAACAGGAACGGATCTAGCTAAACTGAATACAGTGTATATATATATATGCAACACCTGGGATGCATATATATACACAATACACTGTAAGTGCAGCTAACTGACTGACTGTTCTGCCTAATCTATCTAACGCAAATCAAATGACTTTGTCTCTCTCTCTCTCTATCTCTCAGCACACCGGAACACACACTACACAGGGCCGCCGTGCAGGTGGCCTTATATAGTGTGGGGCGTGTACTAAATCCCCTGAGCCATAATTGGCCAAAGCCTCCTTGGCTTTGGCCAATTACGGCTCTCTGTTCAGGCGGCGCTGTGATTGGCCAAGCATGCGGGTCATAGTGCATGCTTGGCCAATCATCAGCCAGCAATGCACTGCGATGCCGCAGTGAATTATGGGCCGTGACGCGCCACACGAATTTGGCGCGAACGGCCCATATCGTTCGCAATTCGACGAACGGTCGAACAGCCGATGTTCGAGTCGAACATGGGTTCGACTCGAACACGAAGCTCATCCCTAATCCACACTTGTCTTCAAAAATGTAAGGTGAAATTTCCAGGAATATTATACCTATCCGGTTGTATTAGGTGTGAGCTTGTTTATGAGTATAATGTATATGCCTGAAACAATACTTCTCCACAGTATAGCTTATATGCAGAAGTTGAGAAGGAACAGGTGCGTATGGTTGTTTTTGTCCAGCTGGAAGTTTTGCTAAAGCAATATATTTTAATTATCCACATCAGTTATAATTCATTTGACAAGTATTTCACTTGACAGATATTATGCTGAGATATGTATACCACATGTATTGTATGATTAACTGCCTGTTTTTTTTTTTTAATTCTTATTGTAAAACTGAAAAAAAAATTGATCAAAAAAAGGTAGGGTAAAAAGTGTTATTTTAATTCCAAAAATCATTATGTAAGGAGTCTGCACATTGTATGAGTCAGCATAATCACAAGCCATGTTAGCAGTTCTTGATTGCTTATTCAGATACTGCTGCCCAGCAACTCTTCTGATCCAGCAACTAGCTTCTCTAAATAGATTCACACACGAAAGCTCTATTTTTAGTCCATTCAAGGTTCTTATCTTACATAGTTACATAGTAGATGAGATCGAAGAAAGACATCAAGTCCAACCTATGTGTGTGATTATATGTCAGTATTACCTTATATATATATATATATATATATATATATATATATATATATATATATCCCTGTATGTTGCGGTCGTTCAGGTGCTTATCTAATAGTTTCTTGAAACTATCGATGCCCCCCACTGAGACCACTGCCTGTGGAAGGGAATTCCACATCCTCGCCACTATTACAGTAAAGAACCCTCTACGTAGTTTAAGGTTAGTTTAAGGTTAGTTTAAGGTTAAACCTCTTTCCTTCTAATTTTAATGAGTGGCCACGAGGCTTGTTAAACTCCCTTCTGCAAAAAAGTTATATCCCTATTGTGGGGTCACCAGTACGGTATTTGGAAATTGAAATCATATCCCCTCTCAAGCGTCTCTTCTCCAGAGTGAATAAGTTCAGTGTTCGCAACCTTTACTTTGACAACCTTACCTTTCCATAACTAATATCTTCCAGACCCTTTATTAGCTTTGTTGCCCTTCTTTATACTCGCTTCATTTCCAGTACATCCTTCCTGAGGACTGGTGCCCAGAACTGGACAGCATACTCTAGGTGCAGCCAGACCAAAGTCTTCTAGAGTGGGAGAATTATCGTTTTATCTCTGGAATTAATCCCCTTTTTAATGCATGCAGATATTCTGTTTGCTTTGTTAGCAGCAGCTTGGCATTACATGCCATTGCTGAGCCTATCATCTACTAGGACCCCCAGGTCCTTTTCCATCCTAGATTCCCCCAGAGGTTCTCCCCCTAGTGTATAGATTGCATTCATATTTTTGCCACCCAAATGCATTATTTTAAGTTTTTCTACATTGAACCTCATTTGCCATGTAGTTGCCCACCCCATTAATTTGTTCAGATCTTTTTGCAAGGTTTCCACATCCTGCAAAGAAGTTATTGCCCTGCTTATCGTCAGCAAATATGGAGATTGAACTGTTTACCCCATCATCCAGGTCGTTTATGAACAGATTAAACAGGATTGGTCCCAGCACAGAACCCTGGGAGACCCCACTACCCACCCCTGACCATTTTGGGTACTGCACATTTATAACCACCCTCTGAACTCACCCTTGTAGCCAGTTTTCAATCCATGTACTCACCCTATGGTCCATGCCAATGGACCTTATTTTGTACAGTAAACGTTTATGGGGAACTGTGTCAAATGCTTTTGCAAAATCCAGATACACCACATCTATGGCCTTCCTTTATCTAGATGGCAACTCACCTCCTCATAGAAGGTTAATAGATTGGTTTGGCAAGAATGATTCTTCATGAATCCATGCTGATTACTGCTAATGATATCGTTCTCATTACTAAAATCTTGTATATAGTCCCTTATCATCCCCTCCAAGAGTTTACATACTTTTGATGTTAGACTAACTAGTCTGTAATTCCCAGGGATGTATTTTGGGCCCTTTTTAAATATTGGTGCTACATTGGCTTTTCTCCAATCAACTGGTACCATTCCAGTCAGTAGACTGTCAGTAAAAATTAGGAACAATGGTCTGGCAATTACTTGACTGAGTTCCCTAAGTACCCTCGGGTGCAAGCCATCTGGTCCCAGTGATTTATTAATGTTAAGTTTCCCAAGTCTAATTTTAATTCTGTCCTTTGTTAACCATGGAGGTGCTTCCTGTGATGTGTCATGAGGATAAACACTGCAGTTTTGGTTACTGAAGCCCCCCGATTCTCTCGTGAAGACTGAGGAGAAGAATAAATTCAATACCTTCGCCATCTCCCCATCCTTTGTAACCAGATGTCCTTCCTCATTCTTTATGGGGCCAATATGGTCTGTCCTCTCTTTTTTAGAATTTCTTGGGATTTTTTTGCTCTCCTCCACTATGTGTCTTTCATGTTCTATCTTAGCCGTCCTTATAGCACCCTTACATTTCTTTATAAAGTGTGAATGCTGATGATGATCCCTCAACCTTGTATTTTTTGAAGGCCTTTTCCTTTGCTTTTATATGCATTTTTATATCGAAGTTAAGCCATCCAGGACTTTTGTTCGCTCTTTTAAATTTATTACCCAATGGGATGCATTGGCTAATGCCCTTATTTAATGTGCCCTTGAAGCAAACTCATCTTTTCTCTGTGTTCTTTGTTCCTAAGATTTTATCCCAATTTATGCCTTCTAGCAAGGTTCGTAGTTTAGGGAAGTTGGCTCTTTTGAAATTCAGTGTCTTTATATTCCCCTTATGTTTCCTATTTGTGTGATTTATACTGAAGCCAATTGACCTGTGATTGCTGTTACCTAAATTACCCGGTATTACTTTGAATGAACTCACATAAAAGTCCCAGCACTTCTTGGATACATTTTTCTTCATTGATGTTAGCAGTTTTGTTTTCTAATGGCTTGACCCTTTCCTTTTGATAAGGTCATTGCATCTCACCCCCCCCCCCCCCCCATTGTTCCAACATCTTGCCTTCCAACTCATTGAATTGCAGTTGTAAAAACTGTGTCTCACTGCCACCATCACAAACTACAGTTGTTCAGAGATCCTGCCATATGCAGGCGTATCCCTAGCTTGAAGCTGAGGTTTGGCAAAACATTTTTTGAAGGACGCAGTACCAGTCTACAAATCTACCTCTAATGAAGCACATTCCAGTTTCTGCTGGCTGCTGGGTAACGTAATATTCCCCCCCTCCTCAATGATGCTAGATACTCCACACATCTTCCAGTGCTGTGGGGATGAGAGGCCGTGGCTTTAACTTTGAAGGATCGCCTTCCCTTTCTTGTCCCCTTGGCCATTCACAAAATATTTGTATTATTTCCCCAGAATACAAAGTGTTCTGTGAATGGAAGAGGGGTAGATGAATGACAGGACTGTTCTCCTCTATTCACAGAACACTGTGCATTCTAGAAAAATAATATAGAGGTTTTTGTGAATGGCTGGAGATTACTACACTAACCAGTGGCCAGCAGGACTTGGGATATGTTTCATTAGAGCTAAATTATGAGACCGGTGCTGTATGTCCCAACATTTATTACTAGACTTTGGAGCTTTAGAACTGTTATTTTAGTGTTGTTGCTAGGGTGTAGTCAGCCTAAACTTTGATTTGTTATAGTTCTGCTTTCATTAGGTTTGTTTGTTTGTTTGCTTCTGGTTGCTCTAGTTGCATATATCCCTGGCAATAGAAGCTAAAATATGTCTTAGTTGTGGATAATTATGCCTCCCTGGCCAACCAGGAGGAGTTTTATTGCTAGTGGGTGGAGGAAGATATAAATAATATGAGTGATCTTCCAGAAGGGTCTTTTGTCCTTGCCTCCTAGGCTGTTGTCAGGAAAGAAGGCTGTGCTGCAGACCCATTGCCTGAAGAGGATGAAGACAGTATTGGGCAATATCTGGGGCCTGAAACGATTTTTAAAGCTTTCTGAAGAGTACATCCAGGAGGCATAAACTTGGAGCCATGTTGGGGCACCAGAGGAAGAGTGTCCTGGAAAGCTGAGTAGACGTTGCTGCCAATGGGCATTGCAGGAAGTCTAGTGGTGCATTGAAATAAGTATTTGTTCTGCCTGAAGCTGCCCAACAGTCTGAAAAGTACAGATTGCTGGTCTCAGTTTACATTTTTTCATTTTCTGCAGTTACTGTTGCCATAAAAAATGCCTGGAGTCAGTTTTGGTCACTTTTTAGGTATCCTGTGCACTAACCCCCTCTTCCTTAATTTATTGTGCCTAATAAGCTTTGTCAAACCTTATATAATACAGATAACAAAGAAAGCAGCGCTCATATGTGACTAACCCATTCCAAATAAGTGCTAATAATATAAAGTGATAGAATAAGCAAAAAAATAGGCAATCAACATGCTATGTGAATAGATCCTAATAAAGTGCAAAAGTGCCTTAATGTGCTTGTACAAACACACAAACAATCCGGGGTACAGAATAAATCACAATTACTTATAAATCCATAAATCCCACCAGGGAGAACATAAAGTCCAAAAGTTATGCCCCGTACACACGGTCAGATTTTCCGATGGAAAATGTCCGATCGGAGCGTGCTGTCGGAAATTCCGACCGTGTGTGGGCTCCATCGGACATTTTCCATCGGATTTTCTGACACACAAAGTTGGAGAGCAGGAGATAAAATTTTCCGACAACAAAATCCGATTGCGTCAATTCCGACCATGTGTGGCCTGTTCTGACGCACAAAGTGCCACGCATGCTCAGAAGAAATTCCGACACGGAACAGCTCGTTCTGGTAAACTTAGCATTCGCAATGGATACAGCACTTTCGTCACGTTGCAATGTTAAAAATGGTTTAATACAGCGCACTCTCTTCTTCTAATGTGAGAAGAATTAAGTAGTTTTGCTGCTCATATTCACACACACTTCTCACAAACTTTTTTTGTTTTTTTATTGGGATTCCCTGAATATATTGTTATTTGTCACATCTGACATAATGTTTTTTTATTTATTTATTTATTTATTTTTTATTTTAAGCCATTTTTGGTTTAGATTTTATATTTGTATTTTTTCCAAGGCTAATCTTTGTTTAATGTTGTTTTTAGTTTGACTCCAGAATATTTTTGTGTGTGTTTTGTGTGTCAAGTTACCACAACACCATTGATATCTTTTATTATTTAATCTCAAGGAGATTGTTTGTTGTTGGTGTCCCTTGTTAATTTCACATTGTATATTTGAAATGTACCTGAATCCTCACAAACAAACTGTCCTTTTTGAAGTAAAACACACATAGGCAAGTATAATTCAAACCAAAAATCCTTTATTAAATGCTCAGAACCAAACAAAGAGGGAGGCAACACTGGATCAACAGGAGAAATTAGCGAAGCCTGGGACCCCCAGGGCAGACATCAATTTTTGAACATCAAAATTGGTGGCCTGAGGAGTCCATATGTAAGGGAGGGCAGTCTGGTCCAGAATTCGCAGAGATCCGGAAAGCAGCAGATGACATCTGTGTCCCCAGGCTGTGGTACCACAAGAGGCTGCATCTTTTGGCCGACCAGACTGGATCCAGGGTCCTCACTTTCTGGTCATCCTTCCACGCTTCCTTCCGGGCTGTGGCTGTGCTGTTGGAGATGTGGCAGGGGGAGGAGTAGGACCTGCAGGAGGAGGAGGAGGAGGACCATCTGTGAGTTCGCAAAGGTGTGTCTGAGATGTAATTTGGCCCCTCATACATTTGTTAAGAGCCTCCAATATGAGCGACTGACACATGACTTGTTGTCCCTCCTCCATCCTCTGCATTTTAGAGGCAATGGTGGCAGCAATGTCCTCCTCCACGGTGTGTGGTGCTCCCAGGAACTCTGTAGCCCTCCAAAAGAGTCCTCTGGCAGCCTTCTAGGGCACTCCTCCTCCTGCCACTTTCTCTTTCCAGGGGGAGTGGAGGGACCGGCATATCAGGCAGCCGGCTCGGCCTGGCCACCTCCTGGCTGCGACTTCCCTGTGTATGAAAAAGGGACATGGTTTTAGTTTTTGCTTCATCAATCACAATCCTAAATTAGTACTCCCAACTAACATCTAGTTAACATCATTGATTGGACAAGCAGAAATATTTAGAGGAATGCTATACCTGGCTCAATCTGGGCTCCTCTACATGTTGTCTGGAAGGCCCAGGTTGGGCGTCAGAAGCCTCAGCCGGGGGGGAAGGAAGCGTGGAAGGAAGACTGGAGAGGGATGGCCTGGGTTCAGTCTGGCCTGCCAAAAAATTCAGCCTGTCGTAGTACCACATCCTGGGGACATAGATGTCATCTGCTGCTCCGGATCTCTGTGAATCCAGGACTTTCTGGAGCTCCCTTACATAAGTGCTCCTCAGGCCACCAATTAAGATCTTCAAAAATGTGATGTCTGCCGTGGGGATCACCTGCTTCACAATTTCACACAATTGATCCAGTGCTGCCTTCCTCTTTGTTTGGTTCTTGTAATGTAGGTGGTTAATCTCTCACAGACATGGCAGCTCCCTTAACATATCAATGAATAGTGACATGAAGTCATTATCTTTACCTAAGATATCCATGTTCACTGCAAGACACAACAAAAGACAAAGCCTAATGTCAGACAAAACTCTCCTAATCTTGTTACAATATAGGCCTCAATCTAGAAGCAGTATAGGCACAAGTTTGTCTCTTACCTTCGTTCTTACGATCGGCGCGTCCAATGCTCCTTCCTCCGCTCACAGATCGTACGTAATATGCACGTGTGTTACGCTTTATATACACTGCGAATGCATGTAACTCCACCCGCCCCTGACGTTCTTTCTAGTCTATTCCCCGCCCCTTTTCGTTCGGCGCAGTGGGTGAAGAGCACATGGCGGAGTCACAGCAGGTGCGTGCTAATTACAGCAACGAGGAGGAGAAGGAGGAAAGCCCAGAGACAGAAACGTCCCGATCCAGAAGGAGAAGATTTAAGGCCACAAATATGTCCTTTGGGGAGATGTTGGAGATGGTGGACATCCTGAAGAGGGCCGACTATGACGGAAAGTATGGGCCTTACCCCAACCCCAATATCAGAAAGGCCAAGATCATGGCGAAAGTGGTCAAAAGTCTGCACAGGAATATCGGGGTACGACGATCGAAAGATCAGCTCAGGAAGCGGTGGTCGGACCTCAAATTAAGAGAGCCCGAGCAGTACCGAAAGATCCGGAGAGTGCTGCAAAAAAGTAAGTAGTTGTGCTGTGTTCCTATTCTTTTTGTGCTTCTTACATTCATGCTGCTCCATATGCTTTTCTTAATTGTACAGTTTCAAATGTCAATTTTAATGTTCATGGGCCCATTATTCGTTCGTATCAAACTTTTTTTTTTGCCCCTCTAAAACACCATTGTTTAGGCCATATGCATTTTCATACCTTTTTTAAGGCCTACTTGGATGCAAAATATTTGGTTGTGTAGATGGGTTTGTTACTAGAATGAAATGCAAACTAGATTCTGTGTAAGGAGAGGACACTGAGCAGCTGTTTTCACATCTGGACACTGGAGCACTAGTGTGTGACACCAGAACACCATTTTTATTAGGGGGGCCACACAGGTGCACCAGTGTATACTATAGGGGGGTCTCCATCTGTGAAGCTTGTACAAAACAAGTAAAGTATTGCAGCTTGACAAAGGCCAATAAAAATGTGACATCTTGGAACTCTGATAAAATTGACAATTGTACCCCACTTCCAAGCAATGTTTCCTATTTATAGTTCTGCCATCAAATATCTGTGTGCTAATTATACCATTTTTTGTTTACATAGGGGAGAAAAGACTGGGAGGACACCCCTCATCCGAGGAGACCAGAGACCCCCCACCTCTGGAAGAAGGGGAAATACCCTAAACACAAGCTGAGCAGGAGGAGGAAGAAGATGCGGTGGAAATTGGCACCACAACAGGTGAGTGTCTGCGACCACAGGCTCAGGTAAGAGATGGATGTCCGCAGATTTTTGTTACCTGTTTTTGTTTGGTTTCTCTCTTTTTAGGTGATCGTGATGTTATGGATCGAGATCCTTTCACATCAGAAAGTGCCCAGATCCTGATCGGGGAGATCATGGGGTGTAATTTAGAATTGGAAAACATCCAGAAAAAAATCAATGATGTGATTAAAAAAAATAATAATATCATTGATGTTTTGGGGCAAATTTAAAACCCCACAAAATCACTTTATTTTTTGTGTGGTACAATGTTTTAAATCTTTTAGCAATGTTTTGAAAAGCCTAATTTGGAGGATGCACACAGTGTGCCAACATGTGCTATCTGCCATCACGGGAGATCAATGGATGCATTTGGGGGGTGCAACACCTTCCTCAAGAATAAAGTAGCTGAGAGGAAGGGCTTGCTCCCACAAAACACGTCCCTTGATCCCCGTGATGGCAGCTAGCACATGTTGACATTCGTAAATTGCTGTGCATCTTCCAAATTTTGCTTTTCAAGGTGTGATTTGACCCCATCTGAACACAATATCAAACACAGTTCCTAAATACTCATGTCTGATATTGCCTTCAAGTTTTACCATATGTGAACTTTGTAAGTTCAAATTTTTTCACTTTCTTGTTGGTTTTACACAGGCCTGTTTTATCGTAAATGGACATTTCTATTTTTGATAATGCCACCCCAAAAATTGTTATACAACAAACATGTTGGTTTGTTTGAAAAACCTTTGGTAAATGCACATGTGATTGTGCAGGTATAAAAAAGATTGATAATCAAGAATGTGTGGATTATTGTCTCAACGCTACAACACTTTTGGGGTGATGTCATTGCTGTTTTCTGAGAAAATGGGGGTTATTTCCTCAGGGCAAATCCTCTTTGCACTACAAGAGCATTTTCATTGCAGTTTCAAGAGCACTTGTAGTATAAAAAGTGTATAAGCCTTTAGTAAATAACAGCCAACAGTGCTTTGTATAAGGTTACACAATCATGCCATTTTCAGGACTCCACACATTGCTGTCAGGGTCAGCTAAAACAAACACAAGCAGTAAATGTCCACAAAGATTTTCTTTTTTTTGCTTTTTTATTGGAAAAAGGCTTCACAAATTTGAAGGCATATTGATGGCCCCCCTACCCGCAAAGAACTCCAGGTATCGTAACCGGACATCATGGGCACTCAGGGAGGGCAAGCCAGGACGGTCGCTTTCAAGCGCCGTCAGTGTTTCAGGTATCACTCCAGCCTCAGGCCCAACTGAGCCAGCATAGTTGGCGGAATGTTTCCTTAAAAAGTTATGGAGAATACAGCACGCCAGTATAATATGATTCAGTTTATACTCTGCCATATGGATAGGTGTCAGAAATACGCGGAACCGGCTGGCCAGGATTCCAAATGTGTTCTCCACCACTCTTCAGGCTCTGGCCAGCCGGTAATTAAAAACCCTCTGTTCCGGGGTGAGGGTCCTCATCGGGAATGGCCGCATAAGAAGGTCCCCCAGCGCAAACGCTTCATCAGCATAGAACACGAATGGGAGTCCTTCCACATTGTCCTCTGGAGCTGGCAAGTCCAAGCTGCCATTCTGGAGATGCCTGTAGAACTCCGTCTGGGCGATGACTCCACCATCGGACATCCGGCCATTCTTCCCCACATCCACATACAAGAAGTCGTAATTAGCCGACACCACTGCCAACATCACAATACTATTGAACCCCTTATAGTTGAAATAGTACGACCCCGAGCTGGGTGGTGGAATGATTTGGACATGTTTCCCATCAATTGCCCCTCCGCAGTTAGGAAAGTCCCACCGCTGGGCAAAGTGGGAGGCCACAGTCTGCCATTCCTGTGGCGTGGAAGGAAACCGTTGAGGGAAAAAAAAAATAATAATATTTTTCCTCAGAAACATGGCAAGCAGATTAGGCACAAACATTCTGGGGCAACCTCCAGATAGCATTTATTAAGGGGAATTGACTAACACCAAAGTATAAGGTACACCTATCATATTCCCCCTCCCCCCTCCCTCTCATGGGCCATTTCGAACATTATGGGGGGTGTGGAAATCTTGGACAGGTAACCCTCTTCACTTCATTGAGAGATGAATGCCTAAATACAGGGTATTACTTGGAACAGCCCCTCCTTAGTTACACTATTGGCAGCCCACTGGGCAGGTAAGAAGTGTGATAATAAAAAGATATAAATACACACTGTACACATTTGAGCACATTTGAACATTCTGCTATTACCTGACTCAAGATAATAATAGGATCTTAAAAATTCAAACAGTACCATTTGAAAGTATACAGGCAGGCCCTTGCACTACATGCTTTGGGGAATTTATCCATAAATCAGAGCACAAAAGAGATGGGTATAGTGTGTATGGGTTTGGCAAAGTCAGCAGATAGATGATTGAGGATAGATAGAGAATTGGGATCAGCTGACTTAGCAGTTGGGGGAGGGAGGGTTACTAAAAATGATTTGGGGACACCACAAAAAATAAGCCTCTGCCACTCTGCCTGAATTTAAAACTAAAATAACATTTCAAAACATTTTAGGGGGTGTTTGGGGTAAAGCACTACTATGGAGCTGATAAAATACATTGTTTTACGTGACTACTGCAGTGAATATAGGGCCCGTAGAGCATGCTGGGGAGGTTAGTGAAGGACAATCTGTATGAAGGACCTAAAAAATTAATTACATAAAAATCCAGCATGCATGAGGACAAAGGGGACATTCACAGCATATTACAATCATGGTAATTAGGGAATGAGGAAAGAAATACAAGATATTAGCAAACATTAAATACAATGAAATGTGATATTAAAGGATAAAAATCTTACCTTCATATACTCCTTCTGCAGGACCTGTATGATGGCAGAACAGGTCTCTGGGATAATGATCCCCAGAGCCTGGGGGGAGATGCCTGTCGAGAACTTCAAGTCCTGCAGACTTCTCCCTGTGGCCAAATACCGCAGGGTAGCGACCAGCCTCTGCTCCGGAGTGATGGCTTGCCTCATGCAGGTATCCTGCCTGCTAATATAAGGGGTCAGCGAAGCCAACAAACGGTGAAATACGGGGTCCGTCATCCGGAGAAAGTTCCTGAAATCATCAGGATTATTCTCACGGATCTCACGGAGCAAAGGCATATGAGAGAACTGGTCACGCTGAAGCAACCAATTCTTGGTCCATGAACTCCTCCCCACCCTGTTCATGGACTGGACTTGTGTCAAGGTCAGGACCCCAACACCAAGCCCCCGCACAGCCCGAACTCTACGAGGAGTACGTATACGCAACATGGCTAGAAAACGGTTGGCTGCTCAGAACGAAGTAACAGAACGCACTGAAGAACAGCAAGGCCTGTGAAGAGCGACCTGAAAAACAGTAACGGACGAACAAGAACACAATGACTAAGT
This sequence comes from Lithobates septentrionalis, assembly GCA_037952835.1. Classification (NCBI taxonomy): domain Eukaryota; kingdom Metazoa; phylum Chordata; class Amphibia; order Anura; family Ranidae; genus Lithobates; species Lithobates septentrionalis. Next base: position 1,136,552 of record JBBDGP010001635.1, on the reverse strand, counting down.
CACGCGGAACTTGCTTGCACGCACTGAAGAGCAGATACAAACCCACAAGCACAAGCTGAACAGCAGAAAACGATCTGAAAACCACGAGTCTGAAAAAGCGTGAATCGTCTCTCACCAAACTTTTACTAACACGAGATTAGCAAAAGGAGCCCAAAGGGTGACGCGCTTGGTTCTGAACTGGCCTTTTCTAGTCTCGTCGTACGTGGTTGACGTCACCGCGTTGTTGGCGATCGGAAATTCCGACAACTTTGTGCGACCGTGTGTACGCAAAACAAGTTTGAGCCAACATCCGTCGGAAAAAATCCTAGGATTTTGTTGTCGGAATGTCCGAACAAAGTCCGACCGTGTGTACGGGGCAATTCTCTGTGTACAACAAAAATATATTTTTGTCCTTGCGCCCTATAGAGTGGTTCACTCACTGGAATATATTGACCTCTTATTTAAAGTAAAATCAAACTGAGCTTCAGAATGTAAACTCTTTCCTCCTGGTCAAATCAATTCTCTTCTCTCTGTATATATATATATATATATATATATATATATATATATATAACAACCTCAAATTATATTCCATGTCAAAGAAAACACAGAGTCATTGTTCACCAACATTTAATATAAAATCAAAAAAGAAAGTACAGTGGTTACACCCACATTACGCTGTGCCTTTGCCAGGCACTCAGGATGACTAGCCTCTGGTGTACTGTAGGATGCTCCAGGAGCCAGCGTGCATTCCATCCAGAGTGGAAGTAATGTCACCACTGAGGGCCTTGCCCAATGTCTTTCATCACATCCAGATGTCTTCAGGAAGCGATCATTATAAAATGACTGGCACCCTTTCTTTTCCACCCCACTAAGAGTCAATAATTCAACCCAGAGGTTTGTGATGCTAGTCCATCAAGCAATCTGGGGGTCCTCAACCACTTCTTGGGGATAAAGGGGTGCTACACTAATATGGCAAACATCAACAGCCCTGTTCTCCTTACTCTTCTTTTCAATGTACTTGTCTTCCATTGCCTCATCACATTATAAAACTGGGAATTTGACAGTTTTACTGCCTTCTTAATTCACTGATCAAAGTATAGCCAATTTTTGCTGGCTTGGTTGACATTGTATGGTCTAGTCAGCATTGCTTCATTTAACAAAAGTCAATTGTTCAATCAACTTTTGTGGAATGAACCTGTCAGAAAATTGTCGGCCGAATAATGACTGCAGCCAATCAGCTGCAGTCACTATTTTGGTATTATGACACCATTCCCGGCTGTCAAAATATAATTGCCTGGCAGGAGAATATCAACCATCTGTACTGTTATTATGGCTGGAACAAACAGTTAAATTTCTTTTGTTCAGTGCCCAGCCTGAATGAAATCTTATAGTGTATGGCCAGCCTTACTTTTTGTTGTAGAGATAAGGCAGCCTTACTTTTCTTTTCATGGAAGATTTGTAAACTTTATTACATTGTGCCATCTTATGATAGAAAAGGCAAATAATCTAATAGTCCATCTGTGCTGCTTTGTTTGTTTAAATTACCTTTCCAAGTTACTGAAAATAGTAGGGACAATCCCTGGGGTTGATTTACTAAAACTGGAGAGTACAAAATCTAGTGCAGCTCTGCATGGTGGTCAATCAGCTTTTAACTTCAGCTTTTTCAATTAGGCTTTGACAAAAAAAAAGCTAGGAGCTGATTGGTTTCTATGCGGAGCTGCACCAGATTTTGCACTCTCCAGTTTTAGTAAATCAATCCCACTGAGCCTTCCTGCTGCTGATACATTGTCTGTAACTGCAGATTTTTTTTTCTCATTATGAACCTAATTTCTGTTTAGGATTAAAAAACCATTCGAAGTTAATTTGTTAGTTCCATGTCCATCTCCTTTTGCTTTTTTCAATGATGTGCCTGCTGTTTGATAGAATGTCCTTCAGTATGATAGAACCACTTGGTCCTTTAGGTGTATCAGTGAAATGTATGTCAAATAAAGGTACACAATATTGTATGGAAAATGTTACATATTTAACTGTATGTAGTAAAAATAGTTTTTATTAACTATGTTTTTATTAAAAATGTTAGCTGAAGTTGGATTTTAATCTATTTGTCATTTAGTTAAAGTACACTTAAAATGTGATATCTATCTAAGACTATTCTGTACCCAGGGTGACAATGCTGCTGCACAGTTTCACTGTAGAATGAGCGGTGTTGTCATCCTGTTAAAAGTGGAAGAGAAATGGTTGATCTACTTGCAGGATCTAGAGACAAAAAGTGGGGAGAGGGAGAGAAGCTCAACAACCATAGTATAGCATGTAAAGTGTAATTTTTATAGAAAATATAAAAAAGCACTCACAAAGATAAAATAGAGATCAGCATGGCAGACAGGTGGCCTCTGGGACAGAGATCAGACTCTCAACAAGGATGCCTTGCCTTGGCTACCAGCAAGGGAGTGGAGTTGGAATGGAAGCAGGGAACCGCTGTCACTGGAGAGCCAAAGCTATGGATGGAACACAGGGCCCAGGATATGAAGCTACCTTATGTAGTAGGAAAATGCTGGAGCTGGAACAGGAATGAGTTTCAAAGCAACCTTGCTTCTTCTTCAGCCTGTCTAAAAATTGGCTACCCACCAGAATTTATATGATCAAGAAGAAGCAGGTCTCAGGGAGCCGTCAAACACTATTACTTCTTCTTTAGCCTCATTAGAAAGGTTGCTTTGAAACCTGTTCCCGTTCCAGCTCCAGCATTTTTCTACTACATAAGATCCTAGATCATATCCTGGGCCCTGTGTTCCATTCTTGGCTTTGGCTCTCCAGTAACAGCTGTTCCCTGCTTCCAGTTTTATCTCTGTCCCAGAGGCTATATCTGGCTGTCATGCTGAGCTCTATTTTATCTTTGTGAGTGTTTTTTTATATTTTCTTTTAAAATTACACTTTACATGCAACACTATGGTTGTTGCGCTTCTCTCTCCCTCCCTCCCCACTTTTTTTCCTACTGCCACACAGCACATCCATGCTGGAACGAAGCAGCACTTCCAGAGTTAGATTATCAGTGTGTTGTATAGCACTCTGGGAATTTTTTTTTTATTTTTTTTTTTATGTCATAATGTAGAGTATAAGATTTCCTATCATTTGAGCCCAGTCTTGCCACAAAGAGTTAATCCAGCTCTGAGCAATCCTCTTTTATTGTTCAGTGAGATAAAACTTGACAAACAGAGAAAAACTTTGTCAAATCCTCCCCCTTGCTGTGAGTGACAGGTGATTTACATATCTCGTGCACTAGCCTAAGACATGCATTATTTTTTAATTTCCACCCCCACTCCTTTCTTCAGCAGCTCTGCAAGGATTGGCTGTTCCACACCTCAGCAGGATTTGGCATCCACCCACCGAGCTCCACCCACCGAGCTCCAGACAACAGACCCACCCACAGAATATGCAGTTTTTCAGGTCTAATAACAGACAGAGGGGAGACATTTGACAGGTAAAGATACATGCAGGAGGCATGTATATCCTTATAGATAACCCCTATGGCAGTAGTTTAGAAATGATGACATTGGGTTTACATCCACTTTAACTTACATAAGCTTCATCTGTCATTTTGTTTCATATTTTATCATAGGGTTTTATATTGTTTCACATTGTTTTTAATTGCTTTCCACTGTGAACTTACATATAGCTAATCAGGGCACCGATTTCTGGCCAGCACATCTGTGTATGGGGGTGGTTTCAGGTAAAGGGGTTGGTGTGCTGTGATTATTCTGGGTGTTCCCACTTTTGATCCTTTTTCACTTGATTACTTGCAGGATCTGCTGGCTAGCTGGCTATAAAACTATATTACAAGTGGGACTGAGAAATATAAAAACTGCTGGGTTAAGTCTAATGCTAGATATGCGGTCTAGCATATATGTAACTTATTCTTTTGCCCATAGTTACACTATAATGGCACTAACAATATCTTTTGATTTCAGTTTGCAACCAGGTATGATTTTAAAAATTACCTTTTGGCCACCATGGCAATAGATGCCTGGGGGTATTTTGTGCACACTTTGAACCAAGGAAACTCAGCTCAGACAGTCCTGTTATTTCCCAGGTACAGGAATGTGACATACAGTATTAGGCAACAGAGCTGGTGAAGAAAGCAGAGTGAGGTCTGTTTCGGGTGACCCTGTTACCAAATATGTGGGTACAGGTGGTACGCAACTGACCAAAGATGTGGAAACTGTTACTCTGTGGATTAAAAAGCAAAAAGGCATTTGGCATGTAAAATAACAGATGCATGTTGATTTACTCAACAACTGAAGCATGTTCACCTTGTAAAATGAATTTTCATTAGGCTTAGTAAATGAGGTGAAATGAAGTGAAAACTGACTTTGCAAAGAGCCCACTCATGAGCCAAGAAAATACAAGATTTTTGCTTGCACATGACTGAATGTTTGAATTCAGCACAACACCACCTTATTTGCTAAGCTAAGTGAAAATCCATCTAGTCATGAGCTATCAAAATTATTTATTTATTTTTCTTGCATATGATTGGGTAGTCTTTGCAAAATGAATGCCCACTTAACTTCATCTCCTTTACTCATTCACTGTGTGCAAATGCAGTGCTCTACTCCTTTAGTAAATCAACTGCACTGTACATACTGTATCAGAGAAGATATTCTTTAATAATCTTTTCCATTACATCTTCAACGATACTTCTCTCTTTTTCAATTATTAAACTATTGAGATAAAATCTGTACATGCTGGTAAGACTGGAAGAAAATTATATTTATCCAAGCTTAACAATGTGTTTAGAAATTTTATCTGGTCTTAATTGTGCCCTTTTGTATCAATATTTATATCTCAAAAATTGTTAAAATGTTAATGTTTCAATGGAGGTGAGCATTAGAAAATATATATTTTTGTTCTATAATTTGACAGATTAAATAATTACTTGTAACATGTCTATACTCTGTCTTCATTCCATAAATAAATAAGAAGTGAATTCTTGGAATATGATCAGTAGATGTTCAGTTAATCCTGGTAGCTGTTTCTTAAAGCATTGATTTTAATATTAAATATTTTATTAACACCTTGGAATTGCAGAGTATGCTAAAGGTTCTGCCAATGTATAGCTAGTGAAAAGATATATTGGAATAGAACTCCTGTGTTTCAGTAATGAAAAGATATCTCCAAATAAAACATGTAAATAACCAAAGTATATATCAATAGCTCTTTTTTTGTTTGGAATTTACAATAAAGAAGAAAACGTCAGCAGGTAGGAAATGCTCAGCAAGATTGTTTATACCCTTATTTCTAATTTGTACCTATTTGTACCTACAGTTAAGCTTATAATAAGGCTTTCCTGTAAGTAAAACAATTTTTTCCTAAACCTGTAAGGTTTAGGAGGTATTCACTTTGCATGCAGCCACTGACGTCAGCGGCGAATTCGCTGTGAATGCCGGCTGAAAGTCCAGGAGATGCACATGCGCAGGAGTGACGTCGCGGCTCCGGCCACTTACATCGCTGGAGCCACGAACACGAAAGAAACGCAGAGGGCAAAATGTCAGCTCCCTCGGCATGGACTAGGCTGCGATACAGGGACCTCGTTCTAAGGTAAGTATTTCATAATGAGCTAGTATGTGGTGCATTTTGCCTTACAGGGTTTTTCTTTTTTTTTCTTTTTTTTTTTTACATGTGCGGGTATACAACTGCTTTAACCTTTCATTTATAAAATAATCATTTATAAAAAATGTTATCTGCATGCAGTTATTGGTTCTGGTGGAGAGCTTGTTGGAAGTCCCTATAAAAATTGGTGGAGCTGGGGGTCGGGGTCTTCTAGCCAGAGAACATTCAGAGAAGAGAGGCCTGCAGGAGGTGTCTCTCCACCTCTGAGGGAAGGGTTGCATAGGGTTTTTCTCCCCTCCGCAGTATGCAGGGTTTGGTAACAAGGTAAAGTTTAATTGGGGATGGACAATACCCTGAAGATTGAAGTGTAGAGGAGGGTGTTTTCCCCTTGCTTTCCTCTTTCAGACATTAAACAACTGGCAATATTAGCAAGGATTCATGTAAGAAAGAAAATGATCTTGCAGGGGACTAAAAAGAACATGCTACTAACTCCTTCATGCTACTATCATGTTTCAAACTCATGTTATTAGCTGGATTACTGCAATGCCATTACCTGGACCGTTATTATGCCATAACCTGGAATGTCTTACTTTCACACTTGCCCTAATTAAGTAAAGAAGTTAATTTTACAACTCTAGTGCCTCCATGTGAATGATTAGAGAAGTGTTTATTATAGGCAATGCTTGGGGAGTGAGAGTAGAATCTACTGGTGCCAACCTAGCTACCCAGAGATCTGGAAATGTTCACTTGATCCAATTTAATGGGACAGAGGTTAGGAGGATGGGTAGTCTTGGCCTCCAACCACCATCTGGGAACAGGACATTAACAGGATGGGCTGAGAAGCTCAGGGAGCCTGGAACCTGACCCGTGAGGCAGTCTGGGTGCCGCCCGCACTTGCATTATTAAAATAAAAAAACAAAAAGCTTTAATGAAAGAAAAAAACAACATAATGATTAATATGCCACACCCTAGAATTTAAAGAATGGGCCCTTCCCATAATTAAGCCTTGCCAATAAAATCCTAAAACTGTGTCACCATTACCATTTTCCCCTAAACGTTACTTAGTAGTATATTTACATACATTATATATTTACATGAAATAACAGTGGTGTCTTTGTGCAATATTATTGAGTTTTAAGAAATAACCAGGGTGGGTGCCCTTTGCACTTAGGATGATGTCCTCACAAAGCGTCTACCTTTGATGACAGCTCTAAATGCTTCTACAGTTATCATTATGGCATTGACATGGTGTTTATATCACCCTGGCTACATGACCACTAGCATTTTGATTCTACTTACCTTTACTTCTGGCCACTGAAATATTCCTACAGGAAATACAAGTCTGTTAACATGCGCCAAACCCCAAATGGTTTAGCTACACCTGTCACATTTGACCAGTTGCCCTATTTATTTATTGTTTAGCTTTGTTTTCATGCACTTGTCAGTAGGATTCTTGACTGATATACAGTATTTCATATGTGTCTCAGGTGTTTGCACTATACTGTAACACCTGTTTATATAATTGGTTTTGTATTTGTCCTTTGTTCGATGAAAGCATGTGACTTACCACCAGTCTAACCCTTATTTCTTGTAAAGGCTGCTTTGTTTTTAATTAATAAATACTTTCACATACCTTACCCATTGCTAAAAATTGTGCTTCTCATTTTAAATATACACTCCTGGAGCAGTAATGTATACGTCAAATATTTTCTGTTTTACATCTCTGGAGCACAATAAAAAAAAAAGAAATATAAGTGTGAGCAATTATGTTTTAAAGAGACTTCAATTCCTTAGCCAGTATTGTGTAAACTTTTAAATGACTGTATTTTTATAGTGCCCAGAGTTCAGTTTTGAGACTAAGCATGGTACTTATTGTCATGGATCTGGGGGAACTGCCTTTGTTTCATAATAATCTGCCTTCTATTCTTTGGCACTCATAACTGTACCATACAAGGTTTTGCCAAATGTTTCACAGAATGAACAGGAAACTTGTAGATGTGTCAATTAAAGGCAGAGCACGCATCTGTACATTCCCATTAACCCAGCACGGCTGCCCAAGTCTGAGGCCGCAGAAAAGTCTGGGAGTGTGTGACATGATCCCTCATGATTGATTAGCGAAGGTAATCTGCAGAACGGCAACAGAAAATTCAAATTTATGTTACCATAAGGGTTGGAGGAGAGGAGGGCAGTTAATTACATTGAGTAATTCTGAACATGTACAAGGAGTCTCAGAGGGTCTTATAATTGAGAGCATTTACTGCTCCTAGCAAAAAAAGAAAGACACCATGGTTTTAATACAGCAAGCCTGCAGTATATATTACAGGAATTAAAAACCTCCGTTATGACATTAGCTAAGTGCACCATTTGTATAGAGTACACAACTTATTATTATTTCATCCCATGACAGGTTTGATGCAATTAATTTTTTACAAACAAAATGATTTTCTTTCATGGATTGTTCAGAGTGCATGATCATGACTCTTCTTTCCAAACAGATAGTAAATGCTACCAATACCAATGAACATTTCTGGACTATCATTTTCACTTCCAGCTTAATTGGAATTTCCCAGGTTTACACTGTAGGGGTAACCATTGGGGAAGGTTTCTCTGTATGTCTGTAATTAACACTGTAATTAATGTAGTTTTAATCACCAGAGAGAAATGACATATAGCATTTTAGTGACCATTAAGATGCGAGCCGGGAAATTTTTGCCCTGGAGTACTGTGGTTTATATAAGGAGCATATTATTTATAATTTTTTATTTTAAGTTGTTGGAATTAAATGTTTTTTCTGGTATTTTTCATAGTGTATTCGGGAATGTTGCCTTACAGTTCCCAAGAGTAACTCAAATAACTAGTCTGAGACGTTAAGCACATTATGGCTTATGAAGCAGTGAATGTGACTTTCACCAACATTTACAGGTGGTTAACCATTCTCTGTAATTTAAAACACATGCACCAAGGACATTTGCCTGTGAATATAAATATTCCCCTAACTAAATACCTGTGGTACAAGGTACTTCACAATTTCTTTTCCACAGCATCTGATCCCTCCTCTGTTCTGGTGACAACTGTAACATTTTAGATTTAGGTCACCGGGACAAATAGAGAGGGTGAATCTCCTCTGCTGAAACATAGGCAGCAATACAAATCTGACAGGAGTTTTTTTCTCATATCAAAAACTAAAAAAGTTTGGATTTAAATATATAACATTGAGGTTTTCCTTTAATGTTGATTCTATCTGAATCTACTCCTGTTTTAGTAGGTTTCTCATGGTTACCAGTGGGGCTGGATTTTAGCAACTTTCCCCTGTTGGTCACTTAACCTATTCCATTTGAAATGACTATAGTTGTAAACACACAGCACTGTGTATCTTGTTTGAAATACATATAATCTTCATGAAATGATAAGAATTCTTATAACAGTCTTGCATGCAAAAGATATGATAAAGACCGCCTCCCTAGATCTGTGGTCTTTCCAGAACCTTGGGCGTATCTCCCAGCTGGTGATACAACTTCAACATCCTAATTATCCAAATATACTGTAATGGATAGTAAATTAAAGTGGAAGTAAAGTCCACTTTTTAACTTATACCTATAGGTTAGCCTGGAAGGTATAAGGTATAAGGCTTACCTGTAAGTACAGTGAATATCTCCTTGCACCGTTTAGGAGATATTCACATGGAAAGCAGCTGGCAACATCACCGGCGCATGCTTTCTGAAGGGATGACATGCCCGCGCCATACCTTCAGAGCTCCGTGCCAGAGCCAAAGGCTCCTGCGTGCATGCACAGGAGGGACGTCATCTCAGCCCTGGCCATTTATACAGCTGGAGTCTGTGAACCCAGAAGGAAACTGAGTGAAGTTGGAAGCGTCGGGAGCCATGACAGTGCTGCGTGGGAGGGCTCCATGTGCAGGTAAGTCTGTCATAATGTGCTAGTATGCAGTGCATGTTAGTACATTATGACTTTAACCTGCATTTTTTATTTTTGTGGAGGTTTACTACCACTTTAAAAGCCCAGTGGAGCAATTGAGCCCTCTTGAAAACTGTAATGGCAAATAAATAGAGCTGGACGTGGAAGCGGAGCTGGATTTCTGTTTAGGCAACATAATCCATGGCCTAAAGTGGCAGGGATGGTAAACAGCCACCCACACATCATGCTGCAGAAATATTTTCCTATGTATAATAAAATGTTTTAGATTGACACCTTCCCTATCAGTGCAGTCAGCTGTGTCACCATTGTTGCTGTCCCTGCATGTTCACCTTTTGCTTTTTGATTAAATAGTTTACTATATAATTGTGGTTTACCCACTGGGTGTGTACATCTAGAACCAAACTGCTAACAGTGAAGAGCAACAGCTTGTTTTTTTTTTTTTTCATTTTCTCTGCATGTGATAGGGGGTATTCTTTACAATGTGAATTTACCACATTTACTAAATAAAGGGAAAATAACATTTCAAAAGTAAATTATCTTGAAAAGTGAACAGCCTATGTTCCTTTAGTAAACCAAACCCCATTCTTCTATTGCTCATTGAACACTTTGGTCCTTTTGTGGACACAAAACCAAAAATGTAACATATTGCAGCTTACCAATCATTAGGTGTGATGGATGCATTAGTGTCCGTTTCTTTAGGCTTTTTCCCCTCTGTATTCCCTCTGTTTTGTTTCTTTTGGGATACAGATTTTACACAAAGAAATAAAAGCTCGCTATTATAAGTAGCATTGTCACTGACAGGGTTTTTTATCATTCCCCACTGTATCTGAAACTAAAAAAAGTTGCTGGGAGCCACCAGGTGTGAGATCCCTCGCTCCCCTAATCCCCCCCCCCCCTGCTGTGGGGTGTGCAGAGTGTGCTCTCCTCACCTCTTGCTGGTTTGCTGTGCATGCAGATTTGGCAGCTGTGTGCTGTTTTGCGGGCTCGCTCTTCCACCGCTTATCCCCACTCAGGGATCTATGTAGAATGTCTCTGTGTACGTTCCTTATAAATCTGCTGGCTCCCCCCCCTTTCCTCCTGGCAGTGGCAAGTTGGGATCCAATCAGCGGGAGGGAGAGTAGGAGCCAATGCAAGCATAAGAAAGGATTTGCAGTACAGACACCATGGACCATAGGAATTGCAGTTCTTAAAAAGATGCTGCACCATACCTGTTAATGGAGACCAATGATTACTGGACTTCAGTTCCCAGAGATCCCTGCTCCTGGAGGAGGAAAGCTGCACTGTTTTCCCTGACACATTGTTCCAGATCCGGGCCAATCCAGCAAGGAGAGATAAGAGACTGAACCTATAGTCAGGGTCTGTGCTCTCAACCGCGCTGGACTAGAGCCATCAGAAGAGGAGCCTGGAGGACCTGTTGCTGTGTCTGCTCATCTCTACTAGGGAGAGGATCCACCTGCGTCTGAGACTGCCAGAGCTGTCCTCAGAGATGAGGCTTGAGTGAGAGAGAGAGTCGCTCCATTTTCAGGATCAGAGCTGAGAGACTGCAGCCTGTCTAAGGATCCAGAACAGGACAAGACTAGTCACCTACCATGGAGCGGTAAGCTGAATTACACATCCTAAACATTCGCCACATACTGTTATGTTAGCCCAAAAAGTGGCTTTTTAAACTTTGCAGCCTATCTCCTATCATCTACACTCTTAAAGGAACAGTACACCACCTAAAAAATTGCCCTACCAGCCAACTTTAATTGCTAGGTGCCTGGTACTTTCTACCACCTTCAGGGTACCCCCCACACTAGAAATGTATATGCCCAACCGTTATTGGGGTTGTATGCGCAATGTGTACACCAGAACCCTTTCTTTTTCTCTGAATTTGTTGCTACCATTAGGTGCTCTAGTTCCATGGTTAGAGTTCAATTTAACTTTCCTATACTTCTTTTCATTGCAAGTTAGTGGTTTGCTGTCCATTCATCTATCACTGTGCCCTTAGGCCTGTGCAATTATCTTTTTGTTGATTTACACCGCATTGAATCGAATTGTCATAATATGTTTAATTGATTTACCGCTGAACTGTATGTGGCCCAATTCCTGAGCATCCTTAGTGAGTGGTATGTATGTGCCTGCTGTACCATGTACTTGTATGAGAAAGTAACTGTTCTCTTTGTATTACTTCCTTTGTGTGAAATTCCTGGTGTTCCTATCAGTCCCTCTGCTTTCCTCCACTTACTAGAAGAGCACAGTGTGGTCAGTTCTCTAGGTGTGCTGGGAACTCAGTATGCTCTCCTCTAATCATCAGACTTGTCCTGACACGCCCTTGATGCACAGACATTCACTGGGAAGCTCAGTGTTCTGCTGTGTCTCCTCCCCCCAGCTCTTTTGCAGCTGAGAACAGAGGTTATATAACCACTTATAAAAAAGGGTAAAGGGATATTTAGATTTATTTTTTATATCTATACAAAAATGTTTTGCATATTATTTCTAATTTTAAACTGAATGGGTTGTTTTATAAGGTTATCGTTTACAATCACTTTAAATCCACAGTTGTAAATGGCTTTTAGGCTTTGTGTCAGTGGGAAGCAGTTAAAAGAGTTGTGGCAGGACAGAGGATCCATCATCACCAGCCGCTCCTGTGGAGGTAAGGGCTACAATACTTTAGTAGATTTAACAATTTTTCCAATATTCAGGCAAATGTGAATCTGTCCAGTCTAGGTCAAATCTTGTTCCAGGAGAACCATTTTGCTTATCTCTATTTGTTAATCTACTTGTATACTTAAAATAAAACCATATTTGCCTCAAAAAAATGACTCAAATGACTCTTTATTTTTCTTGAAAGACAAATTAACATGAGTACAACAGAAAGCTTTTTTTTTGCCCTTGAACAATCAATGCATCAAACATGGATAAAAACTGGTCTGGTCATGAAGGTCCAAATGACGGTTCATATTCAACATTTAATGGTTGAATTTTGGATGCTATCTGCTGTGATCATGCTTGTCCTAGTTTAATTAAAAACCGAATAAAAATGTAATAAATATCAAAGTGGTGAATGTCACCGAAGATTGCTTTGAAAAGTTGAGATTATTTCATATTTATAAGTTGAAATATACCATTGACGTCATCATATTCTCAGAAGCTTGGCTTTTACACTCTGCCTTTCTTCACATCTCTGTGTAACTAATTCATAAATATGGATAAAATATATTTCACTGTAGATATCTCTTACAGGTTTATAAATTACAGAATTACAAATTCCTACCAACATTACATGACATAGGAATCATGTTGAATAATGGATATACACATATTAAGAGCTAAGTTAAATAAAACTAGACAACCATTTTTTTTTATTTTAATGCAGAATATTTGAACACGTATTAAAAGGATAAAAATAATCTAAGCAAATAGATCTTTAAATCTGAAGTTGTTGACACTCTTCGAGAAGTAGTGATGTTCCTGGTTACTTAATCGTTAAAGGAATTTCTGAACTAACAATAAAGGTTGGTATTGCAGAATGTCATTGAAATAATATACTGAAGTCAGGTGGGGACTGCATTTGTCCACATGGTAAAACAAGCAGCTCTCCTCCAGAACTTGTAATGACTTCCTCCTGATAGGGTAAAAAGTACAGATTTATTTGTAAGCCATGTCTAACTGAAAGATCAATATATTTACATATCTGGCTTTTAAAGGAATAGAAGTGATCATTTTATAATACTGGTACAAAGAAAAAAAAACATGGTCTTGCTCTCTGGAAAGTGTTTTATACCAATAACACGTTAACTCCCATTGGTCTATTTCTAATAGAGCTTTAGCATATGTTCCAGGATAAACAGGGTGTTTGCTACAGTTCCACCAAAAGAGTTGCAAACAATGCAATCTGGATTGGCATTCTTCAGCCAATATGCTATATCAATAGGAGACTGGTTATAGGGCCCTTTCACACTGGAGCGGTTTGCAGGCGCTATTGCGCTAATAATAGTGCCTGCAAACCAACCCGAAAGTGCCGCTGCTGTCTCTCCAGTATGAAAGCCCTCGAGGCTTTCACACTGGAGTGGTGCGCTAGCAGGACGGTAAAAAAAGTCCTGCTAGCAACATTTTCGAAGCGGTGAAGTAATGGTGTGTATACCGCTTCTTCACCGCTCCTGCCCATTGAAATCAATGGGGCAGCGCGGCTATACCGCTGGAAAACGCCTCTGCAGAGGCACTTTGCGGTGGTTTTTAACCCTTTCTCGGCCGCTAGCGGGGGTAAAACCGCCCCGCTAGCGGGCGAATACCGACGGTAAAGCGCCGCTTACAATAGCGGCGCTTTACCGCCACTGCTGCCCCCGCCCCAGTGTGAAAGGGCCCTTAGGAGTTTTAATTTCCCTGAAAGTTCAGCAAAAATCATGAAATGTTGGCAAATATTTGGTATTACAGAGTCCTGTAATGATGTGGAAATCAACAGGAGGAATCTGTGAGGCCTGAGTGGCACTCAGAGCAACACTCCTAGAGGTTTCTGTCTCCCAGCAGACTTCAATAGTCAAGATTTATACTCGCTGCACAAGCAGTGGGTATGGGTAAATATTTGATGTATTCTTTTACAGGTTATGCCTTAATTTAGTTTGTTTTGTATAGCAAGAGTCATTCTAATATGAACCAGTGTTTTTTTTTTGTTTTTTCCATGCTAGGCTTTAGTTTAATATTGGCCCCCAAAGCTGCAAATATTTTTTTCCTATCATTCTTCCGCACACTCCGTTCTTCTGCAGGATTGGGTGCTGAGCAGTCTGACACCAAGCATCAGCACTGCCATATGGGAAGAAAGCACCTGACCCACATGCTTCTGCAAAACCCCAAATTTCCTGAATTTTTTTTCATTCCTAACTAGACATGTGCATGATGAAACAATTTGTTTTGTTTAGATTTATTAATCTAGTTATTTAGTTTAGTTAAATTTGGTTGATTCATTCAATTCGTATTTGGGATTTGTATACGGAATTCGTATTCAGAACTTTTCAAATTTTCTTCGAATTTACCAATTTTTTTCGATTCGAAGAGTTCAAATCGATAAATTTTGAATCGGTCGAAACCAAAATGTTCTATTCTTTTCAATTTGAATGCGGCAAATTGAACAAACAAAATAAAAATCTTCATCAAATGATTACAATGATTCTTTAAATCACATTTGGCTTAAAGGGTAGCTCAACTTTTGTGGGGAAAAAAATAGCTAATAAAGAAAAAATAATATAGCGTATACAATTGGGACACAAGTCATATTGTAATTGAATGTTTCTTAAAAATTACCTTTCCTTTTTAATTTGCAGCCGCTCTAATTTTCTAAAAATGCAATGGAATATGGCTACCTGGAGTTGTTCTGTATACAGAATGTGTACTGACCACCCCAAGAAACATAATTTTCTACTTGTGTGATTGGCTCACCAATTTTCCCAGAAGTATGCCTAAGTCATATTTCAGGCATCCCGTGCAACAAAAATGTCAATTTTGATGAGATACTCCGAATAGGAACACGTCTAAAGTGATGCAGGCCCAGCAGCTTTCCTCATTAGTGCCCTGCAGCTGCACAGCTGACCAATAGTTATGAAACCTCTCCCATTAGACCCACTCAGAACAGAGGCACAGAGGAACAAACAGTGATTTCTTCAGAATAAAAAAGGTAGGAATATGCAACAAAGGTTGTTATAATCCTTGCAATGTACATAGATCACCCAGAGGGGGATGTTTTTTTTTTCTCAACAAAAGTGGAGTTACGCTTTAACAAAAACAGCATTATTTCAAAATGGAGCACTAACAACACACAGTCTTTGATTTCGGAAATATGTTTACAGTTGGAATTTGATGTAAAATTTGATTAAAAATTCAATTTGAAATTCTGACAAATTTATTTTTGTTATTCGGAGCATTCAGTTAACTTATTTTTTGGGGGTAATCAGATATATCCGAATCTCTGAATAACTAAAAATTTGTCTGAGTATTAATTTGGAGCGAAACGAACCGCACAAGTCTATTCCTAACAGCCGAGTAAAGCATCAGGAGAGGAAAGAGATAGCAAGTATAGGTTCAGGTGCTGCTACTTTTAAGTGAACCTATTGCTTTGTCCTGTATGGGTAGAGCACAGGTTCTATTTTAAAGGGAAAAAAACCTAAAACATAAACACCAAAGTGCACTGGACAGCCTATTACATCAGATAATAAACAAAGTATGAAAGCAATATTTAATGGGTAAGACGTACTATTACAGCATACCCAAAAGAGTCTGTTACAGATCAGATATAAAGAAAGTATCCTACCCTCTTCTGCCTGGTCTGAGGCAAGTACTGAACACTGAGCCACAGATCCATGCGATGGTTGAACTGTGAGGTTGGCCCACTAGTGGGTGTAATGTAAGTTATGCTGCTGCTATTTGCATTTCAGGGTGCATTCCCTTTCGGCCAGAGGAGGATAAGTACTTTATTTTTGTCAGATCTGTATATTGTGATATGCTTGACTCAAAGTGTTTGTTAAACCCAAAAAAATAAATAAATCAGATCCTGTTCCCTTAAAGCAGATTAAACAGTACAGTGCTTGTGCTGTGTAATCTGCCCCCCTCTAAAATGTAAAAAAACCTGGCTGATCCCGCCACTTCCTGTATTCCACTCTCTGCACTGACCACGAAAATCAGGGCTGCTGAGCCCTGACCACCGTTGTCAGTGTATGTCCCTTCGTCATCCGCAGCCCTGCTCTCAGCTCTCCTCTCTCCCCCTCACCCACTCCCTTTCTTGCCTGTCAGCTCCGTGTCTGTGTCTCTGTCTCTGCCCCCCATCCCAGCCGCTATTAGTATATATAAAAATTACAATGGTCACTGCTATTAGCTGGCATAATAAACCGTGTAAGTTTTTTCTAAAAAGGAGGATTGCAAATACATTTTTAGAGCTATAAACAAAAGAAGATACCGCGCTGAAAAAATTCTTAAATACACTAGTAAGAAGCAGCAGCATACAGTGCGATAACACAAAAAGTCTAAAAATTGGGGAAGCTGCACTAAAAAATGGTGCTAAATAAGTCCACAAACATTAACATGAAGACAAAAAAGTCCATTGAGAACATTAAGGGTCATAATAACATTGCAGTGTGCACACACAAACAAAGTGCCGGACCACCGTAGCTGTAGATTAAGCTTACCGGACGGCAAGCTTAAAAGGCAGGTGGCTATAGCCCAGCCAAAGCCTCTAAGCTTGCAGATGACCACAATAAGAACAGTAATTTGGATGATGAAGATCGCTCACTAGGACCCGCTGCGGCGTTTGCACACTCAGTAAATTGCCCAGAAGAAAAAAGAACTGGCCATAGTGTAATATATTCCGAACATTTGACTTCCCGGAAACTGATCCCGTGGCGAATCCTCCACAGGGATCACTTTTTGTCTGAAAGCCAGCCGCCTTCAAATCTTATCAAGGTAGAATTTGAAGTTATGAATATAATCCTATTAATTGGTCAGACACCACTCGATAGAGGAGAGCCGATGCCTACAGTGTTTTAGGTACAATCCTATTGGAGTAGACTGTGAAGTTATGAATATGATCCCATCAGTTGGCCATACACCACTCAATAGAGGACATCAGAGGACTGCTGTTATTATGACCCTTAATGTTCTCAATAGACTTTTTTGTTTTCATGTCAATTGTTGTGGACTTATTTAGCACCATTTTTTAGCACAGCTTCCCCAATTTTATAGACATTTTTAGAGCTATCTTTAGGTCGGTCATGTGAGTCGCGGCCGCTTTACATCTCCGAGCCCCTGTGGGAGGGGCTGAGCGGCCATGTGACCTCCCCGGCTGACGTCAGAGGAAGATCTTGGCCCCTCCTGCAGAAGCCATGTATCGGAGGTGTAAAGCAGCCGCCAGTCACGTGACTGGCCTGAAGAGCGCCCTAAAAAGGTATTTACAAGCCTCATTTTTAGAAAAGACTTACACAGTGTGGTATGCCTGCCTTTAATAGAGGGGCTGCCAATAAGTTAAACTTTTGAGTTAACAAACACTTCAAGTATTTTTATGTAAGTGCACGGGGGGGGGGGGTCCTGTACTCTTGGAGTCTCTGTGTTGTGTGGGGTAGTTTTTCACTATCTTTACTATGGGGACTATGTAGGAGGAGCGTTCTATTCTGAAGGGTTGGGGTGGATGCTCTGGTACTGAGGGGGGGGGGGGGGCTCTTGGTGAAAGCTCTGTACTGTGAGGAGGAGCTCTGTACTGGGGGGGTGGAGTGGGGGAGAGCTCTGTACTGAGGGGTAAGGGGGGTGAGGAGAAGATAATTTTGGTTATACACTGGCTGGTGCTACCCACTCCCATGGCCTTTTTTACCCACTCCTTAGCCCTGTGCGATACGCAGTTCTGAGCCTGGATCACACCTACCATTATCTCTCTCCCTGAGATATGGGAGGGTGGTTAGTGCAGAGCTGGCAGTCCTGTTATAGTGTGGTATTGTTTTTATATTTTCCTTTAGGTGTCTGCCTCCTGCTGGCAGTTTAAAGATAGCGTGTGTAGATAAGCAATTGCAATATGCTTTTAAGTGTGTCCAGCTTACATTTGAGATCAACTTCCAAACTGCTTCTAAGCTGTTTCAAATTGCTTTGCAACGCAAATATAAAGTATTTAGTATGTATAAAGAGTAAGCATTTCTGATGCAAATAAATCTCTGTGCATACACTCCTTAAAGGGATTGTAAAGTCTCATGGTTTTTCACCCTAATGCATTGTATGCATTAGGTGAAAAACCTTCTTTGCTGCAGCTGCCCCAAACCCCAACTTTTCCTTACCTGAGCCCATCCCTTCCAGCGATATGCACGAGCCCAGCTCCAGCTGCTGTCTCTGTCCTCATTGGATGGATTGAGAGCAGTGAGAGCCATAGGATCCACAGTCTGTGTCAATGGACGCAGCAGTGGGACTCAGGAGCGGACCCACATGGGTGCCCCCATGGAAAGAAGCTCTCCATGGGGAGCCAGGAGAACCGGCGAGCTGCTTTGTGCAAAACCCTTGCACAGAGCAGGTAAGTACAACATGTTTGTTATTTTTATAAAAATAAATTTGAATCTTTACAACCCCTTTAACTTTACTAAAAGCACAGGTGTACTGCAATTTCCAGATCACACATTTGAGCACACATACAGTAAGTTTGCATTGGCCACTATATGCACAATAGATGTACCTTGTGAAAATCAATGAGGTCTGTAAGAGTTGCATGTCTGTTTGGGTCAACACCAAGGAAGCTGTAGTAATCTCCTGATGCATCCACAAGGAAATGTCTAAATCCATTTTGATGGCGGTAAGACAATGCATATCCCCAGATCTTCTCACTAACTCGTACAAGGAAGGATCCTTCAGGCATGTTCATCAGAAGCTTTTCTGCAGCATCACGGCTTATGATCCCTGCAAGCATTAAGAAAAAAGTTACATATTAGTTGTACATTAATTAAAACATATATAGGCTGCTATCGCTGATCTCCATCCTAAAATCCAAATGTCCCTTTCAGGTTTCACTACTTTTGAGTCATTCAGAACAAGCATGCACCTGCTGAAGGCAAATTTTCAGAGGTAGAGATGAATGCCTGTAAGAACTGGCAAAAAAAGGGTCCAATACAATAGACTGATATAGGAGGAAAAATGTGCAGGTGGATACAGAAAATACCAGGAAGGGTCATCAGTTTTAATGCATACATGGGACAGAGAATAAAATAGAATTAATACATTTTTATAGCATATCATCACAATGTGTCATAATTAGGGATGAGTTTTGGTTTCAGGCCAACCATGTGTTGAACCTGAACCCAAGCCATTCTCAGTTAAAAAAATGACAAGCTACTACCAGTGTTGCCAACCTACCAGATTGAAATTTACTGACACAACACCCAAAATTTACTGGCACAGCCAAGTTTTTACTGGCATTTCCAAAAGTTACAAAATTACAGTTTTAAGTGCAAATGAGAGTATTTAGGCTACAAACAAATATAATATGCAATTAGCAATATGATTTAAAGTAGATAAGGCAAAAAACATATTTCTTATTTTATTTTCGATATAGTTATGCCCTGTACACACGGTCGGACATTGATCGGACATTCCGACAACAAAATCCATGGATGTTGGCTCAAACTTGTCTTGCATACACACAGTCACACAAATTTGTAAGAAAATCCGATCGTTCTGAACGCGGTGATGTAAACATGTACGTCTTCATTTATTCTGTTCTGAGCATGCGTGGCACTTTGTGCGTCGGATTTGTGTACACACAATCGGAATTTCTGACAACGGATTTTGTTGTCGGAAAATTTTATAGCAAGCTCTCAAACTTTGTGTGTCAGAAATTCCTATGGAAAATGTGTGATGGAGCCTACACACGGTCGGAATTTCAGACAACAAGGTCCTATCACACATTTTCTATCGGAAAATCCTATCGTGTGTACAGGGCATAAGTAGCTCAGGGACAGGCCTCAGGAGGGCAAGAAATTAGAACTCACATAAAACTGACTCTCACAGTGACACTGACAGCAGTGTGCAGCAGCACAGATGATGATGAGACCTCACTGACACAACACGTCCCCTCCTGAGTCACAGTGACAGTCTCTCTCCAAGCCAAGTGCTCCCTCCAGTCCACTCCAGTCTACACAGCACTGACTGTCCCAGTCCCAGCTTGCCTTGCTCCAATACTGCAGACCCGCACATGAGGCTCTGGCTGCTCTGCTTGGCTCCATTGCACCATGACATGCCCAGGCACCGCCTCCGCCAGAGCCGCCCAATCACACTGTAGCAGGCACTGGGATGGTCTCAGCCAACTCCGGACCAAGTCGAGCTTCAGAGCCATATTTTTTACTGGCAACCTTTTACTTTTACTGGCAAGTGAAAATTGCCTATTTTTTACTGACTGCCAGTAAAAATACTGACGGTTGGCAACACTGGCTACTACATTCATTTGCAGCAACTGTTATCAATCCTGCACTTGCTGGCCTCTTAACTGTGGTCAAGTCACTTGGACTGCCTGCAACGAAGGCTAATCACCATCTGCCTGCTCCACCATCAGTTCTTAAATAGGTAAGGGATGTCACCTGGTGGCAAATTTTTGAAAAATATTGCTGG
The DNA here is from genome assembly GCA_037952835.1 of Lithobates septentrionalis. Classification (NCBI taxonomy): domain Eukaryota; kingdom Metazoa; phylum Chordata; class Amphibia; order Anura; family Ranidae; genus Lithobates; species Lithobates septentrionalis. Next base: position 1,115,939 of record JBBDGP010001635.1, on the reverse strand, counting down.
ATGTTGGATAGTCAACGACACCACATCCCTATATTGAAGTACATAGATAGAAAGAACATAATGGGATTTTTAGGGTGCCAAGAATAGATCAGGAACAGACCGATATATATAAAAAAAATCAAATTTATTTATACATAAAAACATCAGGATATCACCATACAGTATACATATTTTAAATGAGCAGCAGTATTTTCTTGCATTACGTGTTTCACCATACAATGACTTCTTCAGGAACTAAGTACTGCATGTATGGTCACTATGAATTGAAAACAATATATTAGAAACATAAACAATTGATGTGAGATCACCGACCCAGCATGCACCAATCGGTGACGTGACATGGGGAGATGCCAACAGGTGACATCGCCAGGTGGCTCCACCCCTTACCTATTTAAAAACTGTCAAATGGGGGAGCAGGCAGGTGGCAGTTAGCCTTCATCGAGGGTGGATTTTTTATTTTTTTGGGTCCGGCGGTGGTGTCATGATTGACAATGGATCTACAATTGTCAAAAACCGTGTGTGTGTTTTTATTTATTTTTGACACGTTTTTGGTGAATGGTAGGGGTTGTATGTACCTCATAATCATTCACATAGACCAGGATCTGGGGGCTCCCTTTTTAAATGGGGCTTCCAGACTCCGATAAGCCCGCAGGCCCCCACAACCACAGCCCAGGTTTGTCGAGAAGAGGCTCTTGTCCCCCCTGCCCCAAAGCACCCCCCATATGTTGAGGGCATGTGGCCTGGTATGGTTCAGGAGGGAGGGGGTCGCTTGCTCGCCCCCCCTCCTTTCCTGACCTGCCAGACTGCATGCTCGGATAAGGGTCTGGTATGGATTATGTAGGAGATCTCTTGCCATTTTTCTTTTACATTTTGGTGTGGGGTTCCCCTTACAATCCATACTAGACCCAAAGGGCCTGGTATTTTTTTGTAACATTTTTGTATTGCTGGCAATGGTATTTTATCTAGAAGGTTATGGGCTGAATGCACCACAAACACCCAAAGACCAATTTTTCCACAACTATTTGACCAGTACATTAAATTACATTTTTTTTACAGCAAGGCCAATTCTTGCTTTCATCAAGAGTACCTCTATAGGGTTACGGCGTGAAGGTACCACAAACACCCGAAGCCCAATTTTTCTGCAACTGTTTGACAGGGGCATCAAATTTCAATTTCTTTACAGCAAGGCCAATTCTTGCTTTCATCAAGTCTACCTCTAAAAGGTTACGGGTTGAAGGCACCACCAACACCCACAGATCAATTTTTCTGCAATCATGTGACAGAGTCATCAAATTTAATTTTTTTACAGGAAGGCCAATTCTTGCTTTCATCAAGAGTACCTCTAGAGGGTTACGGGGTGAAGGCACCACCAATACCCAAAGACCAATTTTTCCGCACCTGTTACTTATATCCATAATTCAAAAGATCTCTAATCTGTTTCCGAGTGCACTAAATTGTGGGCCTCATCATACAGACTGGCTCCCTAAGCCGTTGTTTACAAAATAAAGAAAGTTTGAGGGGAAAATCAATTTAAATGTCTTTTTTTTCTTCTTTATAAATGTCAGTTTTTCTGCAGCCGGTTCTATACATGGTACAGATGCACCATTTTACAGGCAGACTAAGGGGGTCCCCCAGGCACTATATTTAAAGGAATTTTTATTTTTTATTGTTTAACTTTAAGCATCATTAAAGTCACTGTTCCCTTAAAAACTATATTTTTTAAAAGTTTTTTTTTGCATTGGTACTTGTCCCCCAGGGCAGTACCCAGGCCCCCATACCCTTTTTATGACCAATAGCTTGCATATAAGCCTTCAAAACGGGAACTTTTGATTTTTCAAGTTTGGATCACATAGACTTCAATAGGGTTTGTCGTTCGGGTCCGAACTTTTGCGATGTTCGAGAGTTCTGACGCAAACCATATTGGGGGGTGTTCGCACTGCTTCTCTAGCTGGCACTCCCCAGATCAGGCCTGATGTCTTGCACGTGGCTCCAGGATAGAGCTTTTACTCCCCTATACACCACCATCCCCTATCCCGACCAGGTTTTTACAATTGGTTTTACTGGGATCCTTCTTCTGCATTGTGGATGCACAGTCTAGCATAGGCTTAACGAGGCACTATCTCACTTAACAGCAGCAAGGGTATTATTGATCCACTTCAGACACAAAAATCTGCCACAGGCTTGATCCAAATCTATTTTATATTAACAGTTCTTAGAATAAGTCCAAAAGTAAATAACTGTTGTCAAAACTTAATTCCATGTTGAGTGGCAATGTACTTTTCTGTACCCAATAGCAGGGGTGACAAGGAATGCTAGTCCTATCTTTTATTGTATGTTTCTCTTCCCTGGCTCTGCTATTCCCATCAGCCAGCTACTACCCAGAGCTAAGCTCCACCCTAAGCTTATAAACAATCCTGCCATGAAGAAAATTTAATCATCCCCCTTCCAGGAAGGTTTTTGGAGCAGAATCTCCTTCAAGGGACAACAGAGTAATGCCTGCCTACAATGATCAAAACAGAGCTTCAAGGAAATAGATAGCCACAGATATTATTGAAGTGCAAAATTCTAGAGGAGATATGGGGAAAGACAGGACTTGGAGGGGAAAAACAAGGATGGGGCAGGAAAGGGAGTGAAAAAAACAGGGGCTGGGGAAGGGTAGAAGAAAAGGGCTGTAAGAAAGAAAAGAAAGAAAGAGGAAAGGGGTAAGGAGTAGTTGTCAAGAAGGAAATGTGGAGGCCCAGAAAGACCCAGGTAAGTAGTAAAAAAATCATATCAACAGGAGGGAGTAATGAAGTGATGGGGCAGAAAGTATGTGATCCAGGGAACCCAAACCTTATGAAACTTGGGCAGATTATCTTGTTAAATGGCAGCCAGTTTTTCATACAGCATGCATTTGGCTTAGTCATAATTCCTAAAGATCGTACATGTCCTCACTACTATATTTTACTATAGTACCTTGAAATAAACATAAAATAATATTGATTATTTTATTAAAAGCTGTCTGGTCTGTGTCCTGTAAAAAGAAGGCCTAATAAAAGGACAGTACACATACTAACTACAAGATTTGGAGTGTTTTTTTTTTCTGAAAATAAACTACACTGTAATGTTGACTAGTGTAGCACATTCTAGTGTGCTACTAGTGCAAGTGCAGGAAAATGTATCTTTGACGCTTAAAATTTGTGAGTCTTTAATTGGGTCTTGGGTTTACTTTAGGTCAGGGCTGGGCAGACAACTCTCTGGTGCCTTTCCCTGGTCCTGGAAAGTTAGAGGATGTTCTGGAAGCTGGAGGGTGGAGGCTAGGATAATTATTTTGCATACTTAGGGGAGTTTGGCCAATCCCTGGGCAGTGGGGCTGGCATGGGGCTAAGCCAACGCTTAAATATCAATCATGTTGGCAAGAGGAGTTGGGTGGAAGATGGAGATGGAGTGCTGATGGGACTTTGCCCTTGAGGCGGACCCCCTAGTCTGGGGGGAGCTCTGCCTCGGGCCGGGGCCTAGGTGCTGGCCAGGGGGGGTCCTGATAACAGGAGAAGTTTGTAAGGAGTCTTCACTGAGAGGCAGCGGGAGCAAGGAGGAGAGTGTGAGTACTACAGCATGGTTCAGGGACCTACAAGAGGGGAGACTGCCACATGTAGCCAGTCTCTCTGGAAGATAGCGGTATGCTTAAATCTTCTTTAAACTTGCCCTGGGAGATCTCTGAAAGGTCAGTCGGGTAGACTGGTGAAGAAAGTCAGTCAGGTAGACTTGTGAGGAAGCAGCCAGGTGGGCTGGTGGAAAATCAGCCAGGTGGGCTAGTATTTCCTGCAGTCAGTAGGGATCAGTGTCTACAAGGGAGTTGGAGGTAGGATGCAGTTTAAAACACTTTGTGCTACTTTTTAAAGGGACTGAGAGTTCCTAGTCCTTAAGGGGCTTTTGCATTTCTAACAGAGAGTGTTAGCTGCCAGGAGAGGAATCGGGGTTGTACAGACTAAAGATGAAGAATCAATTAGTGCTGTACAGAGTAAAGGAGAATCAATTAGAGTTGTACATAGGGTGTAAGTTGTCCCTGGTTTTATTTCTATCAAGTTGGATAATTCATATTCCCCATCCAAGTTATCACCTCTAATAAAACATAAAACAAAAACTGTTCCTTGTATCTGGATGAAACCTGCAAATGCTACTTGCCTGGCTGTGTAGGAGCAGGGTCGTCTTATCGAGCGGGCACCCCTGGGCACTGCCCAGGGGCCCCAAGTGCTCATGGGGCCCCATCAGGGCCAGCTTCGATCTAGGGGAATGCAGTGGTATGGTAACTGCACTGCACGCAAGTTACATAGCATTGCTATGGGGGTGCAGGGGGTCCGGACCAGGAAGCTGTTGTTGTAGTGGGTGCCGTCGAGCTCCCCCATCGGTACAGCAGGTCGATCTTCCCTGCTCTGTTTGCCAGGGAACTTGGCAGTGGCGATGTTTCAGGGAGAGGAGAGCTGCGAGTGCATCTTATTCCCCTGCTCGCCCCCTCCCATTTCTCCTGTCAGCCGAACGGGAGAACAGAGAGCGGTTCTAATCTGGAAGGTTCACCGTGATGCCGCCCACCTTCCTGCCCACTCTCCCCATTGGCCACAGCAGAGGGCCAATCAGAAGAAACTTGGGAAGAGTCATGGGAAATGTAGTCCCAGAGGATTGGCGGCCCCAGATATGTTCACAGACAACAAGCTACAGCCCCAGCATGTCTGCACTCTGGGGGGAGAGAGAGAGAGAGGCTGGAACCTGGAAGAAGCAGATGAATTGAGTGCTACAGAAGAAGAGAAAAAGAGAGGACTATGCTTAGGGAAGCCAGAGAGAGAGCCACGCTGTACCTGCACCACCAGAGAGAGAGCCACACTGTACCCACACCACCAGAGAGAGAGCCACGCTGTACCCGCACTACCAAAGGGGGAGAAAGGCGGAACCACTGCAACCCAGAGTGAGCGAACATCCAGCATGAGGGATCACTGTTGTGGTTTCGCTGGGTCTGGTTAGAGGGCCTGATGGCCATTATCCATTACTGTTCCTTGGGACTGAGCCATTAGGAAGTGCCTAACCTGCTATCCTCAAGGCCTTATTGACCTCTGGCCCAAAAATAAGGGGTGGGGGGTGACACCATGTTTACCGCACCAGGTGACACCAACCCTAGTGACACCACTGCTTTAGTCTTAGTAGCAGGGCTGACTGAGTGGGTACCAGCAGCCAGAAGAAAGAAGAGTCGTGTGTCGTCGGCAGTTCCCTTCTCTGCGCGCGAGGAAAAATTCTGCTTTCCTGTGAGCCCCTGTACACACATGTCACTGCTCTACTAACTAACCTCATCCTCTTCCCTACTTACTGTCACCATCCACAGCCCTACTTACTGTCACCATTCACAGTCCTACTAACTGTCACCATCCACAGCCTTACTAACTGACACCATACACAGCCCTACTAACTGTCACCATCCACAGCCCTACCAACTGTCACCATCCACAGCCTTACTAACTGACACCACCCACAGCCCTACTAACTGACACCATCCACAGTCCTACTAACTGCCACCATCCACTGCTCTACTGAATGACACAGTCCACTGCCCTACTGACACTGTTCACTGCTCTCTTGATCCCTATAATCTGTCCTACAAACTGCTGACTCCTATACTCTGCCCTACCTACTACTGGCCTCTTTACACTGCCCTACCTTTACTGACCTCTACACACCACCCTACTTATTACTGACCTTTACACACCGCCCTACCTATTACTGACCTCTACACACCACCCTATCTATTACTGACCTCTACACACCACCCTACCTATTACTAACCTCTACACACTGCCCTACCTTTTAATGACCTCTACACACCACCCTACCTATTACTGACCTCAACACACCGCCTTACCTATTACTGACCTCTACACACCACCCTACCTATTACTGACCTCTACACACCGCCCTACCTATTACTGACCTCTACACACCGCCCTACCTATTACTGACCTCTACACACCACCCTACCTATTACTAACCTCTACACACTGCCCTACCTTTTAATGACCTCTACACACCACCCTACCTATTACTGACCTCTACACACCGCCCTACCTATTACTGACCTCAACACACCGCCTTACCTATTACTGACCTCTACACACCACCCTACCTATTACTGACCTCTACACACCGCCCTACCTATTACTGACCTCTACACACCGCCCTACCTATTACTGACCTCTACACACCGCCCTACCTATGACTGACCTCTACACACCACCCTACCTTTTACTGACCTCTATACACTGCCCTGCAATTAGGCCTGAAGTTGCTCACTAAAGTCAACTTATAGGGCAAGCTAAGTTTATATTTTTACAATGACATTAGTTTTATTATAATTTTCAAGTAGACCTCGACCTCTCAAAGGTTGCCTACCCCTGCTCTAAATGCTGCATCACCCCCGGTTGAGGGGAACTTGCAGCGCAGACCCTTTTATTTAAATGGCTTGCGTTTGGTGAGCGGTAGTGCAGGCTTGTGGGGGCCCCAGCACATTACTTTACCCAGGGGCCCATGCTGCTATTAAGATGGCCCTGTGTAGGAGTGTCATCTGCAACCCCTATGAGGGTAGTGCTACACTTCCATATTTAAAAATGGATGTTTGGGGTCCCGATCAAATTAGTGCAAACAGAGTAACACTGAAAACTTAGGCCCCTTTCACACGGGCGGATAGAATTCAGCTTTTAGTTGCGGATGGATCAAGTTATCCACAACAGCTAAACTCAGACAATGCTTTCCTATGGCCCCATTCACACACTGCATTTAGCAACAGTTTAGTTACATGGGGTTTGGTGCGGTTAGAAAAAAATTACTTTGACTGCGTCCAGGACCGATTTACTACAGCTATCTGCAGCTATCTGCACATAACTGCAGTTAATCACAGCGTACAATTTCACCTGCAGATAGCAGCGGCAACAAGGAAAGAAAAACAACAGGAAGCACATCAGAAATGGCAAGAATGTTGCAGACGCATGTAAACGCAAGTAAACGAAGCTAATGGCAATGTACAAATGTAAGTGATCGCTGTGCTTGGAGTCTTGGAATTTCAAAATAACAAAACATGCTTTTAACAGCGGCAGAACAGCCGCCCGTGTGAAAGGGGCCTTAGACACAACAATCTTTTGTATGTCTTTTCTGGAAACTGCAATATTTATGTCTAGATTTTAAAATGGCTGTTGGGGGTCTGTTGACATTGGGGTTTATGTACAAATAATTTAATGATGCCAGTGTAGGTATTACAACCTTTGGGGGGGGGGTTATCTCAAAATAAATGACACTATAAATTTGATTTCTAAATATAAAAATGACTGTTGGCACTCCTGTTCAAACTGGGGCTTTAGTTCAAACAATGTATATTATTACTAGGAGCACGTTCACTATAATATTTGGAATGTTTAGTTCTGTGAATAAATGATACTGTAGTGTTGATTACTAGATTTTAAAATGGTTGTTGGGGGTCGTGTTTAAATTGGGACTAAAGCATAATATACACGGTACGATTGTTGGCCAACAGAACGTTTGATTTTTGTCCTTAGGGCGTGTGCCAGGATCTTGTCTTGCATACTAATGTTACACAATTGTTGTGACACAAACACGAACGTAGTGATGTACTAAGAGGAATTTCAGCTCTTGAGCGCCACCCTCTGGGCCCCTTCTGCTAATTTCGTGTTTGGTGAGCATTGATTCCAAGCATGCGAGTTTGTACTTTCGACTTTTGTGTTACGGATTTGTGTACTGATCATACGAAATCAAACCGTTGTCCACAGCAAATTTAATAGCCTGTCATCCAACATTTGTTGGCCGAAAGTTGCACAACAATTGTCAAAAGGAGCGTACTAACGGTGAGATTTTAGGACAACAGTCTGTCAACAGACAATCCCCTGCCAACAACCGTACTGTGTGTACAAGGCTTTAAGTGCAAATAAACTATTTCTGGGAATGTCAGCACAACAATCTGTTTTTGGCTTTTTTTCTGTGAATAAATGACACTGTAATGTTATTATTATTTTTTTTTAAATGGCTGTTGTGGGTCCTGTTTAATGTGCTTCTTATGCCGCTTACACAAGCTCAGAATTTCCAACAACAAATATTCGATGGGAGCTTGTTGTCGGAAATTCCGACCTTGTGTAGGCTCCATCGGACATTTTCCGTCAAAATCTCCGATAAACAAAATTTGAAATCTGGATCTCAAATTTTCCGACAACAAAATCCATTGTCGTAAATTCCGAGTGTGTGTAGACAATTCCAACGCACAAAATTCCACGCATGCTCTGAATCAAGTACAAGATAAAAGCGCTCGTTCTGGTAAAACTAGCGCTTGTAATGGAGATAGCACATTCGTCGCACTGCAAATTTTAAAATCTTTTAATACAGCGCATTCTCTTCTTCTTTATAATGCTAGAATAATGAAGTTGTTTTGCTGCTGATATTCACACAGAGTTCTGACAATATGATTTCTTTATTATTTCTCGTGATCTTCTAAAAAGTATTAAAATATTAATACTAAAATATTAGTTATTTTTTTCGTCAGATCTCTATAATAATGTTTTTTATTTATTTTTATAGTGATTTTATTTTTTGTTTTGTTTTTTATCAAGATCTCCTGTTTTTTTTTTTCTAGTGATCTCCATAATATTTTTTTTCGTTTTGTGTGTCAAGTTACCATAACACCATTATTATCTTGTATTTTTTAACCTCAAGGAGGTTGGTTGGTGTCCCTTGTTAATTTGACATTGTATTTAGGAAATGTATCTGCCTACTCACAAACAAACTGTCCTTATTTGTGAATCAAAAATAGCCATTTATTATGGGTTATAAGACAATAAAGAGGAAGGCAACGCTGGAGAAACTAGTGACATTGGCAAAGCCTTTGTACCCCAGGGCACACATCAACTATTTTACAGGCAAAATTGGGACCCCGAGGAGTCCATATAATAGTGAGCACAATCCGGTCCAGGACTCCAAGAGATCAGGAACAGCAGCAGATGACATATATGTCCCCAGGCTGTGGGCATACCACAGCCTGCGTCTTTTGTCAGACCAGACTGAACCCAGGCCATCACACTCTTTTCTTCCTTCCACTCTTCCTTCCAGGCTGTGGCTGTGGTGTTGGAGTTGTGGCATGAGGTGGAGGAGGAGGACAATTGTCAAACTCACACAGGTGGGTTTTGGTTGTGAGTTGGCCCCTCAACCCCTTATTTAGGGTCAGATACATAATTACCCCACAGATGAGGCGTTGGCCCTCCTCCATTTCCTGCATTTTGCATGCAGCCATGGAGGCAAAGGCCTCTTGAAGAGTGGAGGTGTTTCTGAGGGCAGCATTAGCCTCCCAAATCAGAGCTTGGGTACATAAATGTCATCTGCTGCTGCTTCTGATCTCTGGGAATCCTGGACCTTATTGCTCTCCCTTTTATAAGTGCTCCTTAGGCCATCAATTTTGGCCTTCAAATAGGGGATGGTTGCCGTGTGGATCTGCGGCTTCACCAACTCCAGCAGTTTCTCCAGCGCTGTCTGCCTCTTTTGTTTATGATTATAATGCAGGTGTTTCACCTGCCACAGACAGGGCAGCTCCCTGTACTTGTCTATGAATAGGGGGAGGAAGTTGTGATCATTGAAGCCATCCATTTTCTTTGCAAGACACAACACAAGACAAACCCTAATGTCAGGCTAAACTCTCCTAATCTTGTCCCAATATAGGCCTCAATGTATAAACTTATAGGCCACTGATGCACCAAGTTCAAATTGTACCTTCGTTATCACGATCGGCGCTTCCGCTACTCCTTCCTCCGCTATGATCGTACGTAGGACGCATGCGTGTTACGCTTTATATACACTGCGCATGCATGAAACTCTGCCCGCCCCTGACCTTCTATCTAGTATATTCCCCGCCCCTTCTCTTTCAACGCAGTGGGAGAGCACATGGCAGAGAAAAGGCAAGTGCATACAGACAGCAGCAGCATTGACGAAAGCCCGGAGCCATGAACGTCCCATTCCCGGAGGAGATTTAAGGCCTCAAATATGTCCTTTGTAGAGATGGTGGAGATGGTGGACATCTTGAAGAGGGCCGACTATGATGGGAAGCATGGACCTTACCCAAACCCAAATGTGAGAAAGGCCAAGATCATGGCTAAAGTTGTGAAAAGTCTGCACAGGAATTTTGGGGTACGACGTTCCAGGGATCAACCGAGGAAACGATGGTCAGACCTGAAATCGAGGGAGCAGGATCAGTACAGAAAGATCATGAAACTGCTTCTAAAAAAGTAAGTATTTGTCCTGTGTTTCTATTATTATTATTACGTTTGTACTGCTCCATGTGTTTTTTTTTACTGTTGTACAGTTTAAAATGGCAACTTTCAGGTTCGTGGGCACAGTAATCGTTCGTAGTAAACATTATTTGTTCGCCCACTAATAAGATGTTTTTGCCAGATCCAGGTTAACTACAATTGTTCAGGCCTATTTGTATTAAAAGAAGTTTAGTACATTGTTGTCTAGATGGGTTTGTAACTAGAATGAAATGTAAACTTGATTCAGTGTAAGGAGAGGACACTCAACAGCTGTTTACACATCTGGACGCAGGAGCACTAGTGTGGCACACCAGAACAAACTTTTTAGGGTGTCCCACACAGGTGCTCCAGTGAATACTAGGGGTGTCTCCATGTGTGAAAATTGTTCAAAAAAGGTAAGTATTCCAGCTTTAGAAAAGAAAAAAAATGTCTTCAGCTTGGAACTCTGCCCAAAAAGACAATTGTACGACACTTCCAAGCAATGTTTCAGATTTCTATTTCTGCCCTCAAATATCTGTGTGCTAAGTATACCTTTTTTTATTCCCATAGGGGAGAAAAGACTCAGGACATCAGAGGACACCAGGAACCCATAACCTCCTAAAGAAGGGGAAATAACAACACCACAACCAGAGGATGTGGAGGAAGGAGAGGTTTATGAAGTGGGCGAAATAGTGACCACAACAGGTGAGTGTCTGACACCAGAGCTTCAGGTAATAGATGTATGCCTGCATATTTATAATACATGGTGTGTTTTTTATTTTAGGTGATGTGGATGTTGTGGAAAAAGAAACTCATTTCACAAGTGCAAGTGCACAGATCCTCATCGGGGAGATCATGGTGTGCAATCGGGATTTACAGAAGATCAAGCAAAACATCAAAGATGTTGAAAAAAGACTCAAAAACATCATTGATGTTTTAGGCAGAATCTAAGACACATCTAGATTCTTCCATTTGTTGATATTTTTAAAATTTTTGAATCTTTTTTGAAGTATATTGAAAGCCAAATTTTGAAGATGCACACAGTATGTCAACATGTGCTGTATACAAAATAATTCTGCGCTGCACAACAAAGGAAGGAAACAAAAGCAGCTAACACGACCAACAAGGTATAAATGGGAAAAGCAGAAAACAAGTGTAGCGCTATACAATGTCCAACATGAACGCCATTTGGCCAATCAGTATGCAGTGAAAGGAATCAACCATATCTATAAAAATAGGTAGTCCTCATGTAAACATTTTGAAACAGAAACATCCGGCGTCCAAAATGTAGACAAGCACACTCCCACCGAGAGATGAAAAGGCTTACCGGATAAGGTGGACCCAAAGGGGCATACGCCGAGTTGGGTCGGATAAGGCTTAGGTGGTGAGTGGCTGTGCTTGGCCCGAAGAGGTAATGTTTGTGAGTGGTCCCATGAATTACTGTATCTCTCTAAACGGTACCCGGATCTTGAAGGGTGTAGGTAATCTCACGGATGTGGATGGTCCTACGGATCACGGAAGGATGGGGTATCACGTTGATGAATCCCTTCACACACAGCTCAGAGTCCTCCCAGCTCTCCTCTCCTCCTTGTAGTGTGCTCCTCTAATACACAGCTAGACAAGACTAGGAGGGGTGTGCCATCACGGGATACCAATGTACGCGTTTTGTGGGTGCAACTTAAGTAGCTGAGAGGAAGGGGTTGTACCCCCGAAACACGTCCATTGATCCCCCATGATGGGAGCTAGCACATGTTGACATTAGGCATGGGATCAGGAGGGAAATCCACATTTTGACTCTCAATTTGTGTGCATCTTCAAAATTTGTCTTTCACAGGGGTGACATCACCCCATCTGATGAAGGCAAGATCAACACAGTTCGGACATACTAATGTCTGATATTGCCTTCAAATTATCAAAGTTGAACTTTGTAAGTTGCTGAGTAGGGATGAGCTTCGAGTTCGAGTCAAACTCATGTTCGACTCGAACATTTGCTGTTTGCAAGTTCGCCGAACAGCGAACAATTTGGGGTGTTCGCGGCAAATTCGAATGCCGCAGAACACCCTTTAAAAGTCTATGGGAGAAATCAAAAGTGCTAATTTTAAAGGCTTATATGAAAGTTATTGCCATAAAAAGTGTTTGGGGACCCGGGTCCTGCCCCAGGGGACATGGACCAATGCAAAAAAAGTTTTAAAAACGGCCGTTTTTTCAGGAGCAGTGATTTTTAATAATGCTTAAAGTCAAACAATAAAAGTGTAATATCACTTTAAATTTCATACCTGGGGGGTGTCTATAGTATGCCTGTAAAGGGGCGCATGTTTCCCGTGTTTAGAACAGTCTGACAGCAAAATGACATTTTGAAGGAAAAATTCCATTAAAAACTACTCGCGGCTATTGCATTGCCGACAATACACATAGAAGTTCATTGATAAAAACGGCATGGGAATTCAACACAGGGAAACCCCAAACCAAAATTTTTTTAAAAAAATGACGTGGGAGTCCCCCTAAATTCCATACCAGGCCCTTCAGGTCTGGTATGGATATTAAGGGAAACCCCGGTCAAAATTTTTTTAAAAAATGACGTGGGGTTCCCCCTAAATTCCATACCAGACCCTTCAGGTCTGGTATGGATTTTAAGGGGAACCCTGCGCCAAAAAAAAAAAAACGCGTGGGGTCACCCCAAAAATCCATACCAGACCCTTATCCGAGCACACAACCTGGCAGGCCGCAGGAAAAGAGGGGGGGACGAGAGTGCGTCCCCCCCCTCCTGAACCGTACCAGGCCACATGCCCTCAACATTGGGAGGATGCTTTGGGGTAGCCCCCAAAACACCTTGTCCCCATGTTGATGAGGACAAGGGCCTCATCCCCACAACCCTGGCCGGTGGTTGTGGGGGTCTGCGGGCGGGGGGGTTAATCGGAATCTGGAAGCCGCCTTTAACAAGGGAACCCCCAGATCCCAGCCCCCCCCTGTGTGAAATGGTAAGGGGCTACTTACCCCTACCATTTCACTAAAAAACTGTCAAAAATGTTAAAAATGACAAGAGACAGTTTTTGACAATTCCTTTATTTAAATGCTTCTTCTTTCTTCTATCTTCCTTCATCTTCTTCTGGTTCTTCTGGCTCTTCTGGTTCTTCCTCCGGCGTTCTCATCCAGCATCTCCTCCACGGCGTCTTCTTTCTTCTTCTCCTCGGGCCGCTCCGCACCCATGGCATGGGGGGAGGCTCCCGCTCTTCTCTTCATCTTCTTCTTCATCCTCTTCTCTTCTTCCTTCTTCTCTTCTTCTCTTCTTCATTTTCTTCTCCAGGCCGCTCCGCATCCATGCTGGCATGGAGGGAGGCTCCCGCTGTGTGACGGCGTGTCCTCGTCTGACATTTCCTAAATAACGGGGGGCGGGGCCACCCGGTGACCCCGCCCCCTCTGACGCACGGGACATGACGGGACTTCCCCGTGGCATTCCCCATGACGTCACAGGGAAGTCCCGTCAAGTCACCGTGTGTCAGAGGGGCGGGGTCACCGAGTGGAGCCTCCCTCCATGCCAGCATGGATGCGGAGCGGCCCGGAGAAGAAAATGAAGAAGAGAAGAAGGAAGAAGAGAAGAGGATGAAGAAGAAGATGAAGAGAAGAGCGGGAGCCTCCCCCCATGCCATGGGTGCGGAGTGGCCCGAGGAGAAGAAGATAGAAGACGCTGCGGAGAACGCCGGAGGAAGAACCAGAAGAAGTTGAAGGAAGATAGAAGAAAGAAGAAGCATTTAAATAAAGGAATTGTCAAAAACTGTCTCTTGTCATTTTTAACATTTTTGACAGTTTTTTAGTGAAATGGTAGGGGTAAGTACCCCCTTACCATTTCACACAGGGGGGGGCAGGATCTGGGGGTTCCCTTGTTAAAGGGGGCTTCCAGATTCCGATAAGCCCCTCGACCGCAGACCCCCACAACCACCGGCCAGGGTTGTGGGGATGAGGCCCTTGTCCTCATCAACATGGGGACAAGGTGTTTTGGGGGGCTACCCCAAAGCACCCTCCCAATGTTGAGGGCATGTGGCCTAGTACGGTTCAGGAGGGGGGGGCCGCACTCTCGCCCCCCCCCTCTTTTCCTGCGGCCTGCCAGGTTGCGTGCTCGGATAAGGGTCTGGTATGGATTTTTGGGGGACCCCACGCCGTTTTTTGGGGTTTTTTGGCGCGGGGTTCCCCTTAAAATCCATACCAGACCTGAAGGGTCTGGTATGGAATTTAGGGGGAACCCCACGTCATTTTTTTTTAAATTTTGGCCGGGGTTCCCCTTAATATCCATACCAGACCTGGAGGGCCTGGTATGGAATTTAGGGGGACTCCCACGTCATTTTTTTTTTTTTTAATTTTGGTTCGGGGTTTCCTTGTGTTGAATTCCCATGCTGTTTTTATCAATGAACTTCTATGTGTATTGTCGGCAATGCAATAGCCGCGGGTAGTTTTAGATGGAATTTTTCCTTCAAAATGTCATTTTGCTGTCAGACTGTTCTAAACACGGGAAACATGCGCCCCTTTACAGGCATACTATAGACTATAGACTATAGACTATAGACTAGATATTACACTTTTATTGTTTGACTTTAAGCATTATTAAAATCACTGCTCCTGAAAAAACGGCCGTTTTTAAAACTTTTTTTTTTGCATTGATCCATGTCCCCTGGGGCAGGACCCGGGTCCCCAAACACTTTTTATGACAATAACTTGCATATAAGCCTTTAAAATTAGCACTTTTGATTATTCATGTTCGTGTCCCATAGACTTTAACGGTGTTCGCGTGTTCGAGCGAACTTTTTTCCTGTTCGCATGTTCTGGTGCGAACCGAACAGGGGGGTGTTCGGCTCATCCCTATTCCTGAGTTGTGTATTGTTTTATGGTTTTAAACATGCCTGTTTAAGACAAAAAAAGCTATTTGTACTGTAAAAACAAAAAAATGTTCTTACAAAAATATGTTGGTTTGTTCAAAAATCCTTTCTAAGAAGTGCGCAGGCGCGGGACTCCCAAGATGGCCGCGTAAGCCGGGAGCTCCGCTCTACCCAGCCCAGCAAGCCACCCAAGAGCCGGAGTAAGGCCGCCTAATCACCCACCACTAGCGGAACCGGACCCGGGAACACCCGCTGCCTCGATCCATGCCAAATAGCACGGTCCGCAGGGACCTGGGACCGCAGTTTTCAGCAGAGGATTCCCGGGCCTTATCCAAGATGGCGGCCACAGCACAGCACAAGGAGCAGTATGCAGGGGGACACGTGGAAACAAGGCAAGTGATTGCTCCTGCCACTTTAGCCTATACACCTCTACCCACTTTCCACAACCAGCCTATGGGGACCCCATCCCCAGCCTCCACAGTATCCCTCCTAGAGCGCACCTTTGAGAACTACTCTCTGTCCCCACTGAACACTACACCACCACATCAGGGAGCTGGAACTTCCATAGGAGACCCGGAGGCTGCCATACCCCTCAATACAGGAGATTTATTTCTCAAACTGTCAGATCTACTAGACAGAGGTTTAGCAAACACAGCCACAAGAATCACAAACGAGATAAGAGCTGACTTTCAAAACTTGGGAGCAAGGATGGAAGCTATAGAACACAAATTAGACATCACAGTGTCCAGAGCTAACCAGAACACTGAGCACATTCATGTTGTTCAAGAGCAACTAGAGGTGGCACTGAACAGAATCGATGACTTGGAGAACAGGTCGAGAAGGGACAATTTCAGAGTAAGAGGTATCCCCGAATCAATTTCAGACGTCCCCAAAGCTATCCAGGATTTAATCAAATCCCTTATCCCTGAGCTGCCCCCCATCAAATTGGAGCTGGACAGGGCTCACAGATCCCTGGGTCCCCCCAGAAAAGACGGATCCCCCAGAGATGTGGTCGTGAAGCCACACTTCTATAGTGTAAAGGAAGAAATAATGAAAATATCACGCCAGCAATCCCGCATCCTTTTTCAAGGACAGGAAGTGCAAATCTTTGCGGACATTTCCCCCACGACCATCCAGAAACGCAGAGCCCTCAAGCCCCTTCTGCTGGTCCTCTCCCAGAAGGAGATTAAATATTGGTGGGCATTCCCTTTCGCCTTAAAATTTTCCCTTAAAGGCAGAACCCACTCATTCACCACGTTCACCGAAGGCGAACGAATCCTCCTCTCACTCAAGCTCATATCCCTAGACTCGGAAATGGACATAACCAACACTCAAGCGGGTTCTTCTAAACGCCAAACTCCCAACAGCCCCATCTCTCCTGCCTGGAAATCCAATAAAAGCAGGCGACTGAAAGATCAATTACCAACCTGAGGATGTCATTCACAAGAACCCGGCGACACCCCTCTTCCTCTTTGTGATCCACTGTCCCCTATCTTTCTCATACCAGATGATCTCCACCTCTCTCGGATCTTTCACAAAGAGGCCTCGTCCCCGCTAGGGGACATTTACCCATTCGTCCCAAACTCTCAAGTTTCCACATCAACACCCCAGCGGGACCACGCATCCAGTTCCCTAAGATCTACTACCGCCCCTATCTCTTACCCACACCTCAAGGATGATTAAAGGTTTAGCTCATCGATCTTCACAAGAATGGCCTCCTCGGATCTTGACATCACACCTCCATCGTCCTTCTTGGTACCCCCAGCGTTAGCAGGATGTTTCGGCCCCTCTCCACTACTTCATTCCCTCACAACGGACTGGTTAAGTCCACAGTAGGACTTGGATTTCCCATACCACCTTCCATCTCCATCCCCACAGAGGAATCCATTATGTCTGCCAGGAAGACTCTATCTGCACCTCAGCCCAGAGCGGCTCCTAGTTAAAAACATTTCAGTTTTTTTCAGATTTTGATAACTCTTTTTTGTTCTCCGTTTGCTTCTTTTTATTTTTACAAAGCTCATTACTCTATGCAAGGTTTCAAGGGTGGCTTGGGCTGCGGTAGCTGCCCTGCGACTTCTTCCATCCTACGAAAATGGAATTCCCATTCTCGTTCGATGGACTGGTGGTTCGATCTCAGGACCACCTATTCCTGTTATTGGAGTTCGGAAAGGGGAATACCTCCGGCCTATTTCAGGTCATTTTGTACATATTCTCTTTCTTCTTCTGCCTCTATGTTTTAACCCATCTGTGCTTTTCTCTCCCTTCCCCCCTCCTGCCAGGGTTGACGGATCGTCTGCAGCACCTTCTCGTCCAGCATCTCCGGGTTCCAGGCCTCGCTCCTCACTCGCCTCCTGCCCATCCCTCATCAACTTGGTTAGGGTAAGTGTTCCACCATCAAAAGCACACTCATTACTCAAAAATCATGCCTAACACCACTCCATCTTGCTCCCAGATAAAAATTATTTCTCATAACGTCCAAGGCTTCAACTCCCCAACTAAAAGAAGGAAAATCTTCCAATCATATCATAAACAAAGGGCTTCAATAGTAATGCTCCAGGAAACGCATTTCCCTTCTCGATTCTCCCCCTCATTCCTACATGCGTGCTTCCCCTCGTTTTATTTGGCAAACGCTGAGGATAAAACCAGGGGAGTCGCGATTCTATTTGCTAAGGATTGCCAATTCAAAGTAAGCCAGACCCTTAATGACCCTGAAGGCAGGTACATACTAGTGAAAGGTCAGATCGCAGACCAAACTTTTTCTCTGATATCCTATTATGCCCCAAACAAGGGACAGAATGCATTCTTCACCTCGCTTTTCCAAACACTAGGACCCCTCCTGGAAGGAACGGTACTTTTTGGAGGAGACTCGAATGTCGCCTTTGATCAGAGCCTCGATAAATCTAAACCCCCGGCTAAACAGCTCTCTAGGCCAACAAAAATCAGCTCTAAAATTGCTAAACTGATTCACCAACAGGGTCTCACAGATATCTGGAGAGAACTCAACCCCACATCAAGGGATTACACCCATTTTTCAATACCCCACCAAGTATACTCCAGAATCGACCATATCCTAATCTCCTCCATGCATATCCCCACCGCTATCTCAGCTAAAATTAAGGATACTCCCCTCTCCGACCACTCTATGATCTCTCTATCTATCCAAGGCTTGCTTCTCAGACCCTCATCCCCCATTTGGCGCATTAAAGAACACATCATTAAAGACCCCATTCAGATAACGGCACTCACCAAGACACTAAAAGAATATTTCGTCCTGAACAACGTAGACGACATCTCAGCCGAGACCCTTTGGGCAGCTCACAAAGCCGTGATACGAGGCAAACTGATTCAAATATCCTCCCAACTTAAAAAGGAGAGAACCATGGACATTGCAAAACTGGAGAGAGACTTTCTCCTCCTACGCAAAAACCACAAAGCTAACCCGTCCCTGGTTCAAACCGACCAGCTTGACGCTGCTCGGATTAAACTAAACCTGGCGCTCACGGTTAAAGCTGAGGGTTCTCTGCGTTGGAATGGTGTGAAATTCTACCTGAATCAGGACAAAATGAGCACGATGCTGGCTTCCAAGTTATCCCCTAGGACCCGTCTCTTTGCCCTCCCCAAAATAAAACTACAGGATGGGTCGTCTTCCCAAAATCCACATAGAATCCTGGAATCTTTCCAAGCTTTCTACTCACAACTATATAGAGCAAATGAATCCAACGATACACGAGCTATAGAAGCATTTTTAGAGCACCTCCCTATCCCCACTATACAAAAGTCCCACAAGGATATCATGGAGGCCCAGATCACAGTGGAGGAAACCTTAGAGGTCATTAAAAATCTGAAAGGGGGCTCGGCCCCAGGTCCAGATGGTCTTTCCAACCTTTATTACAAGACTTTTGCCGAGACTCTAGCGCCACATTTAACTAAAATGTTCAATTCCAAACGAAAGGGAGACCCCATAGACTCCCAGATGAATGCAGCCTTCATTACTGTCATCCCTAAACCCAACAAAAATCCGGATCAGGTAGAAAATTACAGACCAATATCACTAATAAATAACGATCTAAAAATCCTAACAAAAATTTACGCCAATAGATTAAATACATTCATCAACACTTATATCCACAAGGATCAGGTGGGCTTTATCCCCGGCAGACAGGGTCCAGACCAGGTCAGAAGGGCCATAGACATAGCCTCAATTTTGCATTCGGGATGGGACGGAGGCCCAAAGCAGGAGGGTCTCTTCCTCTCCCTAGATCTACAAAAGGCCTTCGATTCTGTGACCTGGCCTTTCATATTCGCTTCCCTTAAATTCTGGGGATTCGGAGAACATTTCATCAGAATCCTCAAATCACTTTATTCAGAACCGGAAGCGAAAGTCAAACTACAGGGCTTTCTCTCATCCCCAATCAAAATTGCCAGGGGCACAAGACAGGGCTGTCCCCTTTCCCCACTTGTATTCGCTCTAACAATAGAAACACTAGCCATAGCGATCAGGTCAGACCCAAACATTAAAGGTGTCAACTGTGGCTTGAACGCCCATAAATGCGCCCTTTTCGCAGACGATCTTCTTCTATTCATCACATCTCCAATTACCTCCCTTCCCAACATTAACAAACTGCTCCAGACATTTGGCGAAGTCTCAGGCCTTCGGGTCAACATGACCAAATCACAAGCATTAAACATCTCCCTTAATTCAGCCCTAGTTGAGAGGTTAAAACTGTCCTTTAATTTTAATTGGAGTGACTCCTCAATTCGATACCTAGGTATAAACCTCACACCCAGCATAGACTCCCTCTACCAAGCCAATTTCCCTCCTATGTATCGTAGATTGGAGGAAGACATACGAGCTTGGTCTTCCCACAAATTATCATGGCTGGGGAGAATCCATGCCATCAAAATGACCCTGTTTCCTAGAATTCTGTACCTATTTAGAGCCCTTCCAATCGCGATTAACAGAAATCACCTCAAACACTTCCAGGGGAAGATCATAAAATTTATCTGGGGGGGGGAAAGGATATAGATTCACGAGAAACACCCTTTATGCCCCGAAGTCTAAGGGAGGACTGGGCCTCCCCAAACTATTCAAATACTACCAAGCAGCCAGACTGGCCCAACTCTCCACCATATATTTCAGAGGCGAAAAACCCGACTGGATACAAATAGAACGCCAAGCGGTTCCTACCCACACACTAGACTTTCTACTCTGGACTTCCAGCAAATCTAGACCTCCCATCATGGCACCCACACTTTCACACTCCTTCAAACTATGGGACAACCTGATTCAAAATCCAGCTCTGACCTCACAACTTCGCCCTCTTTCACACATTTTCCACAACTCCCTCTTCAAGCCAGGGTTAGACATCAAATCCTTTCAATGGTGGCTTGATAAGGGAATGTACCCTATTGGACATTACCTCGTCGCCTCCGGACCAATCTCCATGAAATATTGCGTTGAAAAACTAGAGCTTCCAGAATCCGAAAAATTTAGATTTCTTCAAATCTCCCATTTCCTTCATACCATTTGGAAAGTCAAATCAACCCCCCCAGAGTGCACATCTTATGAACAATGGTGTGGACAATCAACAGAGCAAAAAGGAGGCATATCCCTGATATATGATGCTCTGTCAACTCCCACATCCAAACTCACATACATGACAGACTGGGAGAGGGACTTGGGCGAGTCTTGGGACCTGGAGATCTGGAATAGAATGAGCACAAGAGCCTACAAAGGTATAGTTAATATTGCATTAATAGAAGCTAACATGAAAGTTCTTACGAGATGGTATCTGGTACCTTCCAAACTTGCACAGATGTTCCCGTCCTCGTCTCCTTTATGTTTTAGAAACTGCCAAGCCCAGGGTTCCATGATACACATTTGGTGGGAATGTCCGAAAATCAGCGGGTTCTGGAACGGGATCTTTCACCTGATCAGGAAAATTACGGACACTCCCATCCCTAAATCTCCCCAGATAGCTCTCCTAAATGGTAATATTCCCAAAATTCCCAAAACAACTGCTAAACTTATTTCTTTTATTCTGACAGGCGCCAAGCTTGCCATAGCAAAGGCTTGGAAACAACCAGGAGTCTCTCTGGCGTCTGCCAAGAGAAAGATCTCATGGATCATGTCTCAGGAAAATTTAGTTAGTGCCTTAGCAGACTCAAATAAAGCATTTTTGGCGGTCTGGGAACCCTGGGCGCGGCATGTAGGCATCTCTCTTATACCGGGAGTTGAAGCTTGATCTGTTGCTATTGTTATATTGAAGTCTGTCAACACACCCCACCCCCCATCCTTTCTTCCCCTCCGTCTTCCTTCCCACCTTTTCTTTCTCTCTTTCTTCTTAATCTCAGGAAGTTGTTATTTTACATTTACAGAAAGTATACGGTTCCACACGGTTCCTTCCAGTTTTATATGCACTTGATTGTAATCAGACGGTACCTCGACCCATTTCCCATGGGTTGATCTCCTAGCTGGAACCCTCAGGATATTTTTATGGCACCCCTAGCTCCTTTGGCCTTTTGGCCATAGAGGGTTTGGGAAGGCTTCCTCACGCAGCCTGGGACCTTTACTCTCCCGGAAGGCGCGATGGGCCTTAACAGGTTAGTCACTCACCTTATGGTTAACTAAGGCTACTCTCCGGTGCTCGACACAGTATGTTCCCGATAGGGGTGTCGAGCCCACCTGCAGCACTAGGTATTGCCTTTTCATACCTGAGGGTTCTTTTCTCTCTTTTCTTACGTATAAGCCTACGTATTTGGTTAACTTCTCTGTTACTGTTCATTATTTGAGTATGGTCACAGAGGTGGGCTGCGCCCCACAGCATTGCCATTCTATGAAGTGTAATGTACTGCTCTTCAATAAAACTTCTTTAAACCCAAAAAAAAAAAAAAAAAAAAAAATCCTTTCTAACGCACATGTGAATGTGCACAGAGTAAAATGTTTTCTACTCAATAATGTGTGGCTTCCTTTTTCAATGCTGAATAGCAGTTTTTGGACTAAGTTGGTGTTTACAGTGACAATGGGGGTTATTTACTAAAGGCAAATCCACTTTGCACTACAAGTGCAATTTCAGTGCCGTTTCAAGTGCACTTTTGTAGTGCACTTGGAGTGCAAAGTGGATTTTCCTTTAGTAAATAACTCCCACAGTGCTTTATAATTTGCAACAATCAGGCCATTTTCGTGACTCCCAAAATTATTTCATGGTGCCGAAAATGATGAATATTTTTATCAGTAATGCATTACATACATTAACAACAAAAACAAGGTGTGTGTGTAGCAGACCCACAACATAATAGTTTGTTGAAGAAGAGATTGTCACCTCATGTATCAAATAAATTACATTTGCACTATTGAAGAAAATGGCCAAAAAGTAAAGCCCATTGGATAACCTAGGAGACAGCTAAAAGAAACACAAACAGTAAATTAAAGGAAATCTTATTTCAGTTTAACTAAAAAATGTATTTTTAAAATGTTTCTTAAACATTTTCTTACATATCAATGGCCCCCCTACCCGCAAAGTACTCAACATACTTCCGTCTTATTTCGCGGGCGCTTTGGGGGGGGCAAGCCAGGACGGCCAGGTTCAAGTGGCGTCAGGGTTTCTTTCTGAAGTCTGGCCTCAAGCCCAACTGAGGTCACATAGTTCATTGAATTTCTCCTTAAATAATTGTGGAGAATGCAGCATGCAAGGATTATATGGTTAAGTTTATATTCCGCCATTATATTGCTGTAAGGAATAGGTGGAACCGGCTGGCCATTATCCTGAAAGCGTTCTCCACCACTCTTCTGGCTCTGGCCAACTGGTAGTTAAAAACCTTCTGGTCCGGGGTGAGGGTCCTCATAGCTTTAAAACGGTCGGCTGGTCAGAGCAAACTAACAGAAAGCACTAGAATAGAATAGAAAGCCTGAGAAGAGTGAGCTGAAAATCAGAAACGAACGGACAAGAACGCACTGAGAATTAAATACGTACTATAAAATACGCACCAAATTTATAGTGCCATTGTACGTGTTGTACATCACTGCGTTCTTGACGTTCGAAATTCCGTGTATGCAAGACAAATTTGAGCCAACATCTGTCAGAAAAAAAACATGGATTTTGTTGTCGGAATGTGCGATCGTGTGTACGCGACATTAGGGTGAACAACTACATACTGAAAATGTAAGTACTGGGTCCTGGGTGTGTTTTTCTGTAAATTTATTGAACCGCGATGTTGGTTTGTAGATTTTATACTGGGTATTGAGGATCCTAGTGAAAATGGAACCTAGCAGAACAGATTGGACAAGGGGCACTTTGGAGGAAAAGAGATTTAATCCCCAAATATGGAAAGGCCTCTCTTTACCGTAAAAGTTGTAGAAATGTGGAATAGACTCCCTCAAGAACTGGTTCTGATCAGCTCAGTGGATTTTTTTTTAAAGGCATGTATAGGATTGTATATAATGAGGTTTTCTATTTGTGTGGGATTTTTTGGATTTTTTTTTCCTCTGCTGATTGAACTGGATGGGCTTGTGTCTTTTTTCAACCAGGTTAACTATTTAACAAGTTAAGACTGTGAACCTAGGTACAACAATATTTTAGGGTCTTTTTTCTGTAAATAAATGAAACTGTATTGTTTATTTCTAGATTTGAAATTAATGTTGGGGGTTTTGTTCAAAATGGGAACTGGTACAAGTGATTTAAGACTGCACACATAGGTATTAAAATATTTTGGGGACTCCTTTTCTGCAAATAAATGATGCTTTATTCTTGTTTTCTGGAATTTAAAATGGATGATGGGAGTGCTTTTTAAAAGAGGGCCTAGCACAAGTGATTCAGTATCATGTGCATACTGTGTGGAAGGCACATGCAGATAGTAAAGATCAAGAAGGTTCTGCATCTGAAAATTCAAATATTTCAATGAAAAGTGGAAAACTGGCCATAGTTAGCACATCAGGTTTTTATTTTTTGTTCACAGTAAATGCTGCCTGGCCTCCACCTGTAAAAGTGGCCTATAAAAGCTTGCTGTATTTATATCATGCATTATGGTGATTTCTTTCTGACAAAATGTCTTGGGGGGTGGAGATCTTTTTAAAATGTGGCCTAGTAAAGGCGGTTCAGTATGTGTACATACAGTAAACATTGCAACAATTTTGGGGTTTGCAAAAATGGTGGCAAATTTAAAAAGCCGCGACTTTAGCTCCATGACTGCGATGCAACATTTAAAGTGTTTCAGCCTGTGCTCCCCTATACCTTTTGGAATTGATTGTCCTTCGAGGGAAAATGCCTGTTTGGTACTTCCTTAGACCGTACATTAAAAAGGTCATGGGTAGTGAAGTGATGAGCCTAACATTCCTCCTGGGTTACAATCAAGCAGGGTTCATCAAATATGACTAAAGTTTGGACGCCAGTCAGCTTTCGCAACTGTCCATCTATTCATGGACACTTTGTAAAAATCTATGATTTTTACACCTGTCTGTGAATGTCTGTGATAAGAATTAGTGTTCATAAAAAATAGCTCTGTTAGTATGCACAGTCATCAGTCAAGAAAAACAAGGCTAACAGAGCTCAGGGGCTGTAGTGATTGATTTTAAAAGGTTGCTGCAATAATACACAATTTATGCCCAGTGAACTAGCTTGCAGTTATTCACAAAATAGTTGAAAAATTAAAAACAGTACATAATCCATGGAACATATGGTTGCCACATTACCCCGCTGACTGAGGCTGGCTCGGGCACTGATGGATCACTGTGTCCGGACTGGGGAAATCCATGGGAAGGCACCGACCATTCTGGCCGCAAGGTGGAACAAGCAGACAGTATATTCAAGTCGGACCTGCAGAAGCACAGTACCCGGAAGAGGAAGCCACCATGGCCAGTGTGGAACGCATGCGTCCCTATTGCCGTGAGAACGCATTTTGCGCACATGTGTTTTATCAAGTCACGGGAATTCCAGCTAAAAGAGGATTTTAAACCTGTTTGTAGGGGCAGGGAATTGGCAGAGCTGAAGGGAAAGATCTTTTGACAGTTAACCCATCAGTGCCCTTTCAATGAGAAGGAACATATAACCTATTTAATATATATATATATATATATATATATATATATATATATATATATATATATATATATATATATTATGGTTGGAGCCCTATGTCCGATATGGACATAGATAACATTTGTAGTTAACATAAAACTTACCATCGGAAATAGACCTGGAAGTGTGGACTTACCATATGAAATTGACCTGAAAGTGTGCCATGGTCTGCTGGTCGGTATGCCAGAATAAGGGGGCATACCCTAGTTTAAGAAATGATTATTCTGTAGAGAGAAATGAATGAAATGAATGAATGAAATGAAAGCCTTGAAATGGGGATGGGAGGGTGGGTATCGCGCACAGGAAACCGACAAGCACCACAGGTGAGCGGGCTGCTTAAATACCCCCTGGGCTCCTCCCATAAATTCAGGCCAGCATACTGGCCTTCCTACTTATGGTTGGAGCCCTATGTCCGATATGGACATAGATAACATTTGTAGTTAACATAAAACTTACCATCGGAAATAGACCTGGAAGTGTGGACTTACCATATGAAATGGACCTGAAAGTGTGCCATGGTCTGCTGGTCGGTATGCCAGAATAAGGGGGCAAAAACATTCAGGTAGGGGTGTAGTTTTATTGGTTTTGGCTTTATTTATTTGAGCAAGTTTGGTGAATGCTTGTGCCGTTTCCACCTAAGGAGTGGGGATGTACCGGGCGAGGTAGGCAAAGTTTCACCTGCTAAGTCTCTTGATGACGTGGTCTGGGACCCATGCCGAAATGCTGCCAAGGCTGCCCTAATACTAAAGAGTGACCGGAGTGCTGACTGGGGTCGAGGTGTAGGCAGCGTAGAAGAAGCCCCAGGTGTTTGATGAACTGGCGGGCACTCGAGGGTTGCCCGAAAAGGTAATAGGGGACTAGAGTTTGATTGTTCCGGTATGAGTGACAGTAGGCGGTCGAGTATGGTTACTGGCCACCGGACGTTGTTTATTTTACAGAGATGGATGTCTTTCCTGGAGTTTGCTTGCTGGGTTTTGGACACTGCAGGGTGGAGGATGAAATGGTGTTGGCAGCGAGCCAACTACACAGAACTTGGCCTGCGGGATTGCTGCGGGTGAACTCGCTGGGCCACCAGAAGCCGTGGTAGGCCAAGTAAATGGCTGCTTGTATGACCAAACTGGGGAGAAGGCCAAATAGCGAACTGGTTAATATAGTAGACATGTCCCAGAAGATGGCAGCCTGGAACGAACGTGCAGTGGACATTAAACTGGTGTCGCCAAGATAATTACTCCAGGCTGCGCAGGAAGGACATAACAGAGCGATGCGGAGCTGGCTTCATTAAGAGGCTCGCCTCGGACCGGATGTTGGTAGCAAAGCCACGGTCTGTCCTGTCCAGATAAGACCCTGGAGTTAAGCGGCTGCCATGACCGGGTGTAGCTTGAAGAGGGAGGAAGTCTGGGTAAACCCAGGGCTTAAGAGTGTCTCTGGGGGCCATGTACTTGTAAACCGATGATGGCCAAAAATTGCCGCGATGCCTGTGGTGGCTATGGCATCTGTCGCTACCTGGGGTTACAAGGGCGACGTAGGTGAGAAGACCTTAGAGTTAAGGTATAATCATTGATACACCGATCCACGTAGTACGGGACCTTCCGACATTGATAGGTCCGCTTTTTTTAGGAAAGACTGCAGCTACTTGTTAGTACACACCCGTGTATGGGTGAAGTCTTGGGGAACTAACCTGATACGGGTCAGCTTGTCAAGGGGGAGGCTGGCCTACGTGGTGTTCGTTAATTCGGAGGAGGTTATTGTAGACCTCGGTTCTGGATTATTGAGTTTTAGAGACTACAAGCTGGAGCACATAATGGTATTACCAGGGAGTAAAGTTGTGTCTACGTAGTACCTGGCTGCCTGTGCCAGTAAAAGTGAATTTGATAGGCCGTAGAAAACCACAGAAGGCCAGGTAGATGGCTGCTTGTATGACTAGACTGGGGAATGTCTGAGGTTTTGACATGTGCCTGAAGATGGTAGTTGTGACGGGCAAGCGTTTGCCGTTAGCTATGGACTGATGCTTCTGGACGCCACGTAGAAAGGATCCTACTGTGTGAGCCGTAAACACGAATGACTCTCTGGGGTCCTGTGAGGGCAAGAAATGCTGGATGCTGGCTAGGTATAGCCTGATGGTGTTATGAGGAGCCAGCTGTGTGTGGCAATACGATACCTGGTGCGGGGTGGAACCTGAACTCAACTGACCTAAGCGAGAAATGACACAGAAATTGATGAGTGGCTCGTATGAAAATGCCACTGGAGACAAGTGGCCGATTAAGTGCCACTGAAGAATGATGTGTAACTGATTGTGTGCCACTAGAAATGTGTTTGTACTGATTGCAAGAAGTCATGCCAAGATGCGAGCCCTGCAATGATTGCAAGAGTTGTGCCTAAATACGTGCTTGCAACAATTGCCAGGGAGTTTGTGTCAATGGAGATGTGTTTGCCGTGACTGCGAGAAGTCCGTATTACTGCATGTGCTTGCACGGACTGCAAGAAGTTATACTTGGATGCGTGTTTGCAACGATTACGAAAGTTGTGTTTGGATGCGTGCTTGCCATGATTGCAAGAAGTTATGCTTGGGTGTGTCCCTGCAGCATTTGCAAGGAGTTGTGACTGGGTGCGTGCTTGCAATGATTGCAAGAAGTTATGCTTGGATGCATGCTTGCAACGTTTGCAAGAAGTTATGCTAAGATGCGTGTCTTGTAATGATTGTGATTTGTGCTTGAATGTGTGCTTGCAACGATTGCAAGGAAGTTCCTGTCGGTGGAGATGTGTTTTGTAGTGACTGTGAAAAGTTCGTATTGCTGCATGTGCTTGCCAGACTGCAGGAGTTAAGCTTGGATGTGTGCTTGCCATGATTGCAAGAATTTGTAATTGGATGCGTACTTGCAACGATTGCAAAAAGTTATGCTTGAATGCATGCCTGCAATGTTTGCAAGAAGTTTTTATGATTGGATGCGTGTTTGAAATGATTGCATGAAATTGTGCTTGGATGTGTGCTTGCAACGATTGCAAGAGGTTCTGTTTGGATTCGTACTTGCAACGATTGCAAGAAGTCATGATGGGATGTGTGCTTGCAATAATTGCAAGAAGTTATGTTTTGATGTGTGCTTGCAATGAAATGCAAGAAGTTGTATTTGGATGAGTATTTGCAACGATTGCAAGAAGTTATACTTGGATGTGCCGTGACTATGAGGGGGTATAGTAGTGAGGCGAAGGTTTCAACGAATGAATCGGGACCATGACTGAGCTTCGAAGGAAGACGGGGTGTGCCCCCCCCCCTTTTTTTTTTTTTTTGACTGACCTAGAGGAAATGACAGATGACAACCGGTGGAGGGTTTGACTACCTGGTTTGAAAGGTAAATTGTAACAGGTGCATGGCATTAAATGAGTGAACTGTTTGTGCCATGACAGAGGCACGAATCGGTGTGCCATGACTGGGCCAATGAGGCCACGCCTACTGGGGTTTTGCCGGGATGAATCGATGTCTGACGGATGCCCTGAACTTGAATCGGGGCGCGGCATGCGACAACGAAATGAATGAAATGTTTGCCTTAGAGTGAAATGATTGAAAAACGTTTCGCCATGACAGAGACACGATTCGGTTGTGCCGCAGCTGCGACTGACAGTGACCCGGACTCTGGAGCATGTACTGAAATGAGGCAAAAGAAACGCTGGTACATGCCGGAATAAATTGGTGCATCACTAATGCGACTGGATTTGAATTGGAGTGCGGTATGTAACAGTGAAATGCTTGCCCTGGCAAAGGCACGAATTGGTTATGCCGCAACTGATAGCTAACCAAGTTCTGATGCAGGTGTTGGCTGAGGTCGGTTGGACTATGGAGTACAAATGAAATGAGGCCAAGACAACTGGGGCGCGCCGGGACGAATCGGTGCATCTCGGATGCTACTGGATTCGAATCGGGGCGCGGTACGTGACAGTGAAATGAGTGAAATGATGAAATGAATGAAATGATTTGTCATAGTAGAGGCACGTGCCATGACAGAGGCACGAGTCGATCATGTCGCGATTGCAACTGACAACGACCGGACTCCGGAGCATGTACTGAAATGTGGCCGAAAATACCTGGGGCACGCCGGGACGAATCGTTGCATCATGGATGCGACTGGATTCGAATTGAAGCGTGATTCGTGACAGTTGAAATGATTCCCATGACAGAGGCACGAATCGGTGAGCCGCAAACTACGACTGACGACGAACCGGACTCTGGAGCATGTCCAGAAATGAGGCCGGGCCCTGGGGCACGCCGTAACGAATTGGTGCATCGAAGATGCGACTGGATTCGAACCGGAGCGCGGTAAGTGCAGGTGTAACATTTGTTGCCATGACAGAGGCGCGAATCGATCATGCCGCTATAGCGACTGACTGCGAATCGGACTCCGGAGCATGTACTGAAATGTGGCCAATACCTGGGGCACACCGAGACGAATCGGTGCATTTCCATGCGACTGAATTCGTAACGGAGTGTGATACGTGGCATGATAACCATGAAAGAGGTACGAATCGGTGAGTCGAAAGCGGACTCTGGACTCTGGAGCATGTACTGAAATGAGGCCGTAACTACTGGGGCACACCGGAGCGAATCGGTGCATCTTTAGATGCGACTGGATTCGAATCAGAGCGCGGTACGTGACTGAAATGAAAGAAATGATTCGAAATGGTTTGAAATGTTAGAAATGTATTTAGAAATGTTCAAAAATGAGAAATGATTGGTATCGAACTGACGTGGTTCGATAAGGAATTGCGAATCGCTACGGCTGTTTGCTGACGCCCGGTAATAATTAGACATGCCTGAAATGAAGCGACGTCTATGTCGCGGTGGTTTTTTCAGATAACGAGAAATGGTAACATAACGAAAGTGCGAATGGCATGCATTGCGGTTACGTTTGAGAAATTGCGAGTGACTCGTAAGTTTGATATCACGGTTTAGTGACATGATATCGAACAATGCGTAAAAAACAAAAGTCCGACGGGACCCTACCTGCGACAGCCAAGCCAGACGCGCGGTGCGAACTACGAATCGGTAACACGGACTTTGAAACTCTCGAGCACGGAAATTTGCGAAAACGGGAACTTGCGAGACAAGAACTAGCGGACGCTGGCATTCGAATCGTCGGCCTAGTGACGTATATCGCGCACAGGAAACCGACAAGCACCACAGGTGAGCGGGCTGCTTAAATACCCCCCGGGCTCCTCCCATAAATTCAGGCCAGCATACTGGCCTTCCTACATATATATATATATATATATATATATATATATATATATATATATATATATATATATATATATATAAAAATACAAAATGTATAAATATATTACTATATTATACTAAATTGTTATAAAAACTATCAACATGGGAAATCATAAATGCGAAATGTAAATAGAATGAAATAAAGTAAAAATAAAAACGAATAAATAAAAAACAGAGAATAAAAAAACAAGAAAAAATGTTGGAAGCAGCCAGACTGTATCCTTCAAAAAAAGAATGTGCACAGTGTGGTTTAGTATTAATATTTATAAAGATAATTGATCCACCATGATATGGAGGGCAATATACCTTCATAAATACTCCTACACTGCCTCCAGCCCTCAGGTCACGTTTAGGAGAGCACGCATGTTGAAAAATATTTTAGCCTCTAGTAAGTTACAGGTCACCAATAAAAAAACATTTTATGACATCAGATCCTATTTTGGTAACAAAATTGGGATTTTTCAATGTAAAAAAAGGGGATGTCTCACATGCCAATTCATTCCGCATGGACGGACTGAAATAGTTAACAAAAAAGGTAAAAAAATTCTAGATTAAACAATTTATCACATGCTCTACTGAGTTTTTCCTCTATGTTCTACGTTGTGCCCCTGCAGCTTGCTTTATGCAGGTCATACCATGCGTACCTTGCGCAAGCACATAGGTGAGCACCACAGATTCATACACAAGGGCTGTGACAAACATAGTGTTCCTCCCCATTTACTCCATTTACTGACAACGAGAGGTTTTCCCTCCTTTGTAGGAGAGAAGACTTTTGGATCTATAATTTTGGATCTTTGTCACCGAATGGCCTTAATGAGGACCTGGAAGTACATAATGTTGTTTAATGTTAGAGTTTTTCATGCTTGGTTTTAAATATTTTAGCCATGTACTACACACCAAAGTGTAGTATTTATGAAGGTTCATTGCCCTCCATATCAGGGTGGATCAATTATCATTATAACTATTAGTACAAAATCACCTTTTTTTTATGGATACAGTCTGGCCGCTTCCAACATTTTTTTCCTTGTTTTTTATTTTTTGTTCTTTTTTTATTCATTTTTATTTTTTACTTTATTTAATTCTATTTACATTTTATATTTATGATTTCTCATGTTGATAGTATTTATAACAATTTTGTAGAATATAGTAATATATTTATACATTTTGTATTTTTCCGTATATATATATATATATATATATATATATATATATATATAATTTTTTTATTGATTATATATTTAAAAGTCTCATGTTTTTATTAAATAGGTTATATGTTCCTTCTCATGGAAAGGGTACTGATGGGTTAACTGGCAAAATATCTTTCCCTTCAGCTCTGCCCACTCCCTGCCCCTACATCGGGTTTAAAAGCCTCTGTTAGCAGTCATTCCCGTGACTTGATAAAGCGCATGTGTGTGCACGAAACATGTTGTCATGGCAACAGGGATGCATGCATTCCACGCTGGCCACGGCGGCTTCTTCTTCCGGGTACCGTGCTTCTGCCCAGGGCTCCTGTCCATCCTTACACGCCGGTGGATCCGGCTTGGATATACTGTCTGCTTGTTCCACCTTGTGGCCATGATGGTCGGCGCCTCCCCATGGAGTGTCCCATTCTGGACACAGTGATCCATCAGTGCCTGAGCAAGCCTTACAGTCAGCAGGGTAACATTTCAACAATATGTTTCATGGATTAGGTAGTGTTTTTATTTTTTAACTATTTTGTGAATAAACCGCCAGCTAGTTCACTGAGCAAACATTGTGGATTCTTGCAGTCACCTTTTATAATCAATCTCTACAACCCCTGAGCGCTGTCAGCCTTGTTTGTCTTCAGCTTTTTAGCATCCAATCCTATGCTACTGGACAGCAGCACAGTTGAGCTGTGATTACACAAACTCCTTTTTGGGTGACTTTACAGTCAATAGCACCTGGAACCAAGCTCCTAGAGCAACCTAGTTCATAGAGGGCTACCCAGCATGAGCAGGAGGCGGGACTCATGAGACAACTGCAGCTGCTCTGCTCCCACTACCCCTTCAGCTAATGAGCGCTGTAATCCCCACCTCGCCACTGAAAACAGAGAGGGCACAAGAAATGGAAGTTAAGGAAGAAACAGCACAAGAAATGTTTGGACCTAGTAGAAAGTATGAACCTCTGCATCCTGAAGATCTCTAATATATGGTCTGATCAGAGCAGCTCATTAACCTCCAAACCTTCTGAAAGCCTCCTTGTAGTCTGAAGACACAGATTGGGGACAGAGGGGGCAGCAGATATGGCATTAATTTATTCTCTCTTCCTCTCCCCCTCCCCACTTTCTCTCTCTCTCTCCCCCAGTTTTTATTTCCCCCTCTCCCTCTCACACTCCCCTCTCTCTCTTTCCCACCTCCTTCTCCCTTTCCCCCCCTCTCCCCTCCCCCATTCATCTTCTCTCTATCAGTCTCTCCTCTCCATCTCTCTCTTCTTTCTTTCCCACTCTGTCCTCTCTTTGCCCCTGTCTCCTATCTCTCCCAATCTCTCTCTTCCCCTCTCTCTCCATCTCACTCACGTTTTCTCTAGATCTCTTTCTCTATTTTTCTCTCTCCATCTCTCTCCCCTCACCCACTTTCCCCTTTTCTTCCCCAAAAATGCACACCAGTCACTTATCCAAATATGCAGCCTAGTAAACTACCCCTTTCTGAACCATACCATGCCACATGTCTTCAAGACTACAAGAGGGGTACCTTGCCAGTGGGACCCTCCTGGCAAAGCACCTTATTGCCATGTTGAGGAGAGCAAGGGCCTCTTTGAAACAATTCTGGCTAGGTGGTTGTGGGGGTCTGCTTTTCATAATCTGGAAGCCCCCTTTAACAATAAGGGCCCCCAAGATACATCCCTCCCCCCCCATGTAAATACATTTGGGGTAGATAGTACCCCTACTCATTCACAAAAAATGTAAATAGTAAAAAAAACACAAACACTGTTTTTGACAAGTTAACCCCTTCCTGCCATCACCTCCCGGCCCTTTAAAAGGCTCTAAATGCCGGGAGGTGGGCACTCTAAATGCCGGGATTCTCTAAATGCCAGGAGCAGGCATTCTAATCACAATCAGAAAGAAAATAGAAAAAAGAGGGCGCACCAGCCTTGTGCATTATCCTTTGATATGTTTATTAAAGGAAAGAATAAAAACTACTCACAAGCATTTGTAAGGAACTGCAATATAAAAGCCTTTAACTTGTGGCAGTCCTTCTAATAATAGCAGTCTCCAGATAATGAGAGAGAGGACATACAAACCACTGCTGGCTGATGCGTTTCGAGGGGATACCTTCTTCCTCAGAGCCTAACAGTACTACGTCCTTCAGCTGCTTATATACATATGCTCATCTGTAGGGCACATCCCAGAGAGGCTCCGGTGCCCCACCCACAATCGTTGGTGGTCCAATAAAAGGGCAGGGCCAGAGTGAGAGCTCCAAAATATGCACACATATACACACACGTGTACATACACACAATAGGTACCAGATTCCCACTGTATAGTATAACTGACACTCTACATATGCTCATAATTCAACATCGCAGATCCCCATATCCAATGCAAAAATAGATGTAGTGTTTACAGAAATGTTGGTGTTTTAAGAGACATCTAAAAATAATAATAGCAATCATATTAGCCCTATTAGGGTCGTCGTCTTTCCAATCGTGTATGCTAATCCACATTTTGGGTGTATAGCCATTAGGTGTAAAACTTGGCACCCTGGTGGTGTTAATATGGCAGTCAGACTGATGTCTGGAATGCACACCATGTTGTTTACGTTCTAAAAATTTAGAAGTGCGCTCTAGATGTCACTTTCTGTGCACCCGTCGTCACACAAGATTGACATTGGCCGTTAGAAAGTAAACAACATGGCATG
The DNA here is from genome assembly GCA_037952835.1 of Lithobates septentrionalis. Lineage (NCBI taxonomy): Eukaryota > Metazoa > Chordata > Amphibia > Anura > Ranidae > Lithobates > Lithobates septentrionalis. The sequence continues at coordinate 1,081,559 of JBBDGP010001635.1, read as the reverse complement.
CGTTCCAGACATCAGTCTGACCGCCATAATAACACCAGTGAGTCAAGTACTACACCTAATGGCTATATGCCAAAAATATTTTTTTTTTTGGAGTTCTGACTCTGGCCCTACCTTTTTATTGGACCGCCCATGATTATGGGTGGGGCACCGGAGCCTCTCTGGGATGTGCCCTATAGATGAGCATATGTATATAAGCAACTGAAGGAGGTAGTACTGCTAGGCTCTGAGGAAGAAGATATCCCTTCGAAAGGCATCAGCCAGCAGGGGTTTGTATGTCCTCTCTCTCGTCATCTGGAGATTGCTATTATTATAAGGATTGCCACAAGTTAAAGGCCTTTATATTGCGGTTCCTTTCATATGCTTGTGAGTATTTTTTTTTACAAGCACGTTGAACTCTGGCTGTGGTTTTTGCTTGGTGGAATATATTAGAGTGTCATAAAGTATAATAATATTACTATGAAGCAGAATAAATTATACATGTAGAATCTAATCTGGGCACAACAGCCCTTGTAAAATAATAATAATAATAACAAATGGACCTAATCTATGTTGTAAAGCACTAATTTCTGTTCCTTCCTGTAACTAGGGATGAGCCGAACACCCCCCTGTTCGGTTCGCACCAGAACATGCGAACGGGCAAAAAATTTGTTCGAACACGCGAACACCGTTAAAGTCTATGGGACACGAACATGAATAATCAAAAGTGATAATTTTAAAGGCTTATATGAAGTTATTGTCATAAAAAGTGTTTGGGGACCTGGGTCCTGCCCCAGGGGACATGGATCAATGCAAAAAAAGTTTTAAAAATGGCCGTTTTTTCGGGAGCAGTGATTTTAATAATGCTTAAAGTGAAACAATAAAAGTGTAATATTCCTTTAAATTTCGTACCTGGGGAGGTGTCTATAGTATGACTGTAAAGGGGCGCATGTTTCCCGTGTTTAGAACAGTCTGACAGCAAAATGACATTTCAAAGGAAAAAAGTCATTGAAAACTACTCGCGGCTATTAATGAATTGCCGGTCCGACAATACACATAAAAGTTCATTGATAAAAACAGCATGGGAATTCCCCACAGGGGAACCCTGAACCAAATTTTTTTAAAAAATGGTGTGGGGGTCCCCCTAAATTCCATACCAGGCCCTTCAGGTCTGGTATAGATATTAAGGGGAACCCCGGCCAAAATTTGAAAAAAAAATGGCGTGGGGTCCCCTCAAAATCTATATCAGATCCTTCAGGTCTGGTATGGATTTTAAGGGGAACCCCGCACCAAAATTAAAAAAAAAAAATCCCCCAAAAATCCATACCAGACCCTTATCCGAGCACGCAACCTGGCAGGCCGCAGGAAAAGAGGGGGGCGAGAGAGCGATCACCGCCAACTGAATCGTACCAGGCCACATGCCCTCAACATTGGGAGGGTGCTTTGGGGTAGCCCCCCAAAGCACCTTGTCCCCATGTTGATGGGGACAAGGGCCTCATCCCCACTACCCTTGCCCGGTGGTTGTGGGGGTCTGCGGGTGGGGGGCTTATCGGAATCTGTAAGCCCCCTTTAACAAGGGGACCCCCAGATCCCGGCCTCCCCTGTGTGAAATGGTAAGGGGGTACAAAAGTACCCCTACCATTTCACGAAAAAAGTGTCAAAAATGTTAAAAATGACAAGAATTCCTTTATTTAAATAAACGGGGACTTGACGGGGACTTCCCTGTGGCATTCCCCGTGATGTCAGAGGGGGCGGGGTCATCATTACGTAACGAGTGACCCCATCCCCCTCTGACGTCACAGGGAATGCCACAGGGAAGTCCCCGTGCATCAGAGGGGGGCGGGCTCACTGGGTGGCCCCGCCCTCCGTTATTTAAGAACCGTCAGAAGACGAGAAGCGTCACACAGCTCCCATCATGGATGCGGAGCAGCCCGAGGAGAAGAAGGGAAGAAGATGCCTCGGAGGAAGATGCCGGACGAGAACACTGGAGGAAGAACAAGAAGAAACAGAAGAAGAAGAAGATGAAGGAACATTTGTACCCCATTACCATTTCACATGGGGGGGCGGGATCTGGGGGTCCCCTTGTTAAAGGGGGCTTCCAGATTCCGATAAGCCCCTCACCCGCAGACCCCCACAACCACCGGGCAAGGGTTGTGGGGATGAGGCCCTTGTCCCCATCAACATGGGGACATCCTCCCCATGTTGAGGGCATGTGGCCTGGAATGTTTCAAGAGGGGGGGTGCTCTCTCATCCCCCCCTCTTTTCCTGCGGCCTGCTGATAAGGGTCTGGTATGGATTTTTAGGCGGACCCCCACGCCATTTTCTTTATATTTTGGCGTGGGTTTCCGCTTAATATCCATACCAGACCTGAAGGGCCTGGTATGGAATTTGGGGGGACCCCCACGCATTTTTTCTTTAAATTTTGGTTCGGGGTTCCCCTTAATATTCATACCAGACCCAAAGGGCCTGGTAATGCACTGTGGGGGAACTCCATGCCATTTTTTCAATGACTTTTATGTGTATTGCAGAGATACGACAATTCATTATAGCCACGAGTACTTTTAAATGACTTTTTTTCCTTTAGAAATGTCATTTTGCTCTCAAACTGTTGTAAACACGGGAAACATGCGCCACTCTACAGGCATACTATAGACACCCCCCAGGTATGAAATTTAAAGGAATATTTCATTTTTATTGTTTCACTTTAAGCATTATTAAAATCACTCCTCCCGAAAAAAAAGCAGCTTTTAAAACTTTTTTTTTGCATTGATACATGTCCCCTGGGTCAGGACCCAGGTCCCCAAACACTTTTTATGACAATAACTTGCATATTAACCTTTAAAATTAGCACTTTTGATTTCTCCCATAGACTTTTAAAGGGTGTTCCGCGGCTTTGGAATGTGCCGCGAACAACCCAAATTGTTTGATATTTGGCGAACGGGCGAACAGCCAACGTTTGACCCGAACAGACAGCCCATCCCTAGCGGTGATCAATGATTTTTAGCGGGACTGCAACATTGCAGTGGACAGAACGGATACCTAATTGACATTTTTGACACTTTTTTGAGAACCAGTGACATTGTTACAGTGATCAGTGCTAAAAATATGCACTGACATTGTAAAAATAACACTGGAAGGGAAGGGGTTAACATTAGGGGCGATCAAAGGGTTAACTGTGTTCCCTTAGTGTGTTTATAACTGTGTGGGGGAATGGGCTGCTTGGGACAACAATATAAGTAATAAGGTGCAGTGCAATAAAATAAGTCCATACACTTAACATAAGAAATGTTAAATCCACCATGTGATGATAGAGGGTTTTCAAATGTTGTAACAAATGTTCATAGTGACAAATCCTCCACCGTCAATAATATGTTACTCTTACCAGATCAGATGGACCATTTGAGTGAACAAATGGTCATACACACTTGTTACCCACATGTGGGGTGCGGAAGGTGAATCAATCCAGCAGCATAGATGGCGTACATGAACTGCAAATCAAGAGTGGGTGATTGGGGAAACTTTCTCGTCACCTGAATTTTCCAGAATGAGTACCCAGCAGCCCACACTGGAACATTCCCTGCAACTCCCTTGGGACAACAAACAGATCCATCTTCCTGCATAGCAGAAAGACAGGATCTCGGTGTGATCCCCTGTCAGAACAGAGATCTGCCTTGTTCTCTATGGCAGATCTCCATTCTGTCTCTGCGGGGAATGATTGCGGGCGGCCGGCGGACATCAAGTCCACCGGACCCGCTGATTGGCTCCCCCACTGGCCAATGGGCGCGCGTGCACCCACAGAATGTACAAGCCTGATGTACACCTACGGCGATTCACACAGACGAGACAACCTGTCGGAGTATAACTGTGGCGGCTGGTCGGCAAGCGGTTAATGTTGCACTCAGGGTTCCCCTTTACCTATTTGTTGTAATGAATGCTGGATGGATGAGTGCATGCTGATTATCATATTTAAGTGCACGCTGAGGACCCTTACTGTTGAAATCTAATGGTGCAACTTCTAATGATCCTATTTAAGTGCACGCTGAGTTTTCCTACTGTTGAAAACCAAGCGGTGCAACTTCTAATTATCCTTTTTAAAGTGGGGTTCCACCCAAAAAACAAAAATACCTGGAAAAATTCTAAAAAACAAAACAAAAAAACATTTGGATATTTTTTTTTTTCACTTACCTCTAAATGCCTGTTGCTAGGTGGTCCCTCGTAGTCTGCCTGTTCCTTAGCCTGGGCTGGTGACATCACTTCCCCCTCGGCACAGGAAGGGCTCCGCTCTGCTCCCTCCCTCCTGTCAATCATCTGGGACCCATTACAGGTCCCAGGTGATTGAGCGGCCAATCACGGCGCGCGGCGCCGCTCGCGCATGCGCAGTGGGTGCCAGGCTGTGAAGCCACAGCCCGGCGCCCACAGTTGAAATGCCGGCGCCGACGAGCGGAGGGGGACGACGAGCGGGGCTTCGATCCCCCGCATCGCTGGACCCAGGGACAGGTAAGTGTCCAATTAAAAGTCAGCAGCTGCAGTATTTGTAGCTGCTGACTTTTAATTTTTTTTTCTTTTTGACGGCCCCCCTGGGTGGAACTCCTCTTTAAGTGCATGCTGGGGACTCCTACTGTTGAATACTACACGGTGCAACTACTAATCATTCTATTTAAAGTGATTGTAAAGGCTCCTTTTTTCTTTATATATAAATAACAAACATGGTATACTTACCTCCTCTATGCTCTATGGTTTTGCATAGAACAGCCTGGATCCTCCTCTTCTCTGGTCCCTCTTTGCTGCTCCTGGCCCCTCCCTCCTTTGACTGCCCCTCAGCCAACAGCTAGCTACAGGGGGCACCCAGGCTGAGTCAGAGCTCTTTGTATTCATTCAGACATGGAGCCCCGCCCTGGCCCCGCCCACTCTCTCTCATGATTGGCTGACTGACTTTGATTGATAGCCGTGGGAGCCAATGGTGCCGCTGCTCTGTTGGATAAGTGCGTGGTGAATGTTTGATTTGTGTGGATGTCTGCAGCTGCCTCCATGTCTGGTTTTGACAACGTTGTCATATTAACATTTCATTATGTCTGAGGTTTTTGAAACTTTTATTAAATATACTATAATAAAACTGTTTATAATTGACCGATTGATCCTCTTTGAAGATTTCTTTTTTGGGCCCTTAGTCCTCCTTAAATATATACTTCTATATCTGGTGGATCACGCTAGCATCCACTCCCTGTTATAATAGAAAGTGGTTCTTACCCTTCAGGACCCCCTGGTCACATTGCTGGCACAGTCTACTTTCCCTGGGCTTGTAGGTTTGTCTGTAATGTCCTAATTTGATTTCCAGGCTGTGGGCACTCAGTCTGTACAGGCTCAGGGTCTGTCTGCCCTTGGGGTCTTGTAGCACTTCCAAGTATGGGGCCAGTTGCAGTGACGGCAGAAACAGTTTGTTTCTTGGAGTTTGTTATTTCATTTCTCCATTCTTCAACATATTTTTCTTTTGAATCCTTCATTATGTTTTTTTTTTTTTTAGATTTTGTCTGACTGAATAGTGGGGAGTTTGGAATAAACAAGGTGCTGATGATTTGCTGCAGGCTGCACAGCTTGGACTAGTCCTTACTGGTCAGTAAAGCTTTCTGGTGGTATGAGTTAGGACTGCTGTTTTGTAGGTGGTCCCAGTATGATAGTGCCCTCTTCTGTACTGTAAGAAGTAAGGGAAATCTGCCCAGCTCAGACCAGCGAGCACTGTTGGAGGAGCTCCAATTGACTTGAAGGAGGTGCTTGCAGAATTCCAGATGAAACATTTCTGTCGGGCTGGAGTCCCATTTGGATTGGTCTGGGTAGGTGACAGGGCCCCAAACTTTACTGTCATAAAGAAGACTCTCACTGGTGGTTTAAGGTGGTACAGTTGTCTCCTGATGGCATAGAAGGCTCTGCATGCCTTGTCTTTTAGGGCCTCTATGGCTGGCATGAAACGTCCTGATTTGTTAATTTCTAGGCTGTGTTACGTTAGCTGTTAGTTTCATTAATGGGGCGTACACACGGTCTGACTTTTCGTCTACAAAAGTCCAACGGACGCTGACGGACTAAAGCTGGCTGGTAATCCGATCGTGTGTGGGCTTCTCCGGACTTTCAACTGACTTTTTTAGCCTCAAATCCGACGTACTTTAGATTTGAAACATGCTTCAAATCTTTACGTCGTAACTACGACGGATCCCGAAATCCGCTCGTCTGTGTGCTAGTCCGACGGACAAAAAAACGACGCATGCTCATAAGCAAAAACGAAACGGAAGCACTCGGTCTAGTAAAACTAGTGTTCGTATTGTAGGTAGCACATTCCTCACGCTGCAAAATCTGTGATCGTTGAATGCAGCGCATTTAATGTCTTCTTTACGAATGCTATAAAGAACAAAGGTGTTTTGCTGTTCATATTCAAACAGAGTTCTCCCTAACTGATTTCTGGATTCTTTTTCTCTTTGATCTCATGAATGATATAGTATGCTTTTTAAAAACAATGTTTCCATACTAATAATACTTTTTACACTTTTTTTTTTTTTTTTTTTGGTGGAGTCATCTTTTTTTGTAATTTTTATCCAGATATTTATTTTATGATTGTTGTTGAACTTTTTTATATGTTTATCTCTATATTTTTTTTTTGTTTTTTTTGTGTTTGTAAAGTTACCACAAAGAACCCATTTTTATTTTTTATTTTTGTATTTATTTTTTTAGGTTTGTAAAGTTACCACAAAGAACCCTTTATTATAGTTTTGTTTTTATAGTGAATTTTTATTTTTTTTATATAAAGTTAACCCAAAGAACAGTTTTTGGTTATGTATCTTTTTTTTTTTCAAGACTAACCGCTCGAACATTATTAACATTATTAATGTATTTTTGGTGTGTTTTTGCAAACTCAATGAGATTGTTGTCCCTTGTTAATTTAACATTGTGTGTAAAATCAATGATTTAAAAGAAAACACATAAAGTCTTTTCCTAAACTCAAAAAAGTTCCATTTATTCATGGTCAAAATAAAATAAAGAGGAAGTCAACGCTGGAAAAAGTCAGTGTACAAGAAAATTGGGATCTTGAGGAGTCCATATAAGAGGGAGCACAATCTGGTCCAAGAATCCCAGAGATCAACAGCACCAGCAGATGATATAGATGTCCCCAGACTGTGGTACTACAACAGCCTGCGTCTTCTGTCAGACCAGACTGAACCCAGGTCATCACTTTCTTCTCTTCCCTGCAGCCTTTCCTCCACGCTGCCCTGCAGCCTTCCCTGCAGCCTTCCCTGTAGCCTTCTTTGGAGGCTGTGGCTCTGGTGTTTCAGTTGTGGCAGGAGGAGGAGGAGGAGGAGGAGGGGGGGCTGCCTCATGTAGTTGGGTGTTTCGTGTTAGCGTGCCCTGCAGCCTCTTCTGGATTGTTTCCCCAAATAGTCACTCGCAAATGAGGCGCTGCTCCCAATCCATTTGAAGAAGCCTGCTGGCTAAGTAGCAGCCATAGGACTCTTCCGCTTCGGGGGGGCTCCTCAAAAAACGGGTGGCCTCTTGCATGAGGCGCAGGGATGCCCCCTTCCTGGCCCTTTTTTGGGAAGGCGGAGGGGAGGCACTTGGGATTGGGTCATGCTCCTACTGGGCCCAGCCACCTCACTGGGACCAGCCACCTCACTTGGCCCAGCCACCTCACTGGGACCAGCCACCTCCTGCCTGACACTGGGCCCAGCCTCCTCCAGGATGATGGAGAATCCGGCCTCCTCCAGGCTGTCCATGGGCCCGGTCTCCTCCTGCCTGCCACTTTCCACACATTCCTCCTGGATGGACTCATCCTGTGTATAAAAAAAGGACATAGTTTTAGTATATTTTTTGGGGTTCATCAATGACACACAATTTGCTTCTCATGACTAGCAAATTCAATGTGAATACATCTCTTTAATAAAAGAGTCTAATCAGACACCCTAATTTTTTCAAGCAGGTGCCAAACATATTTAGCCACTACTGTCAATTGATATGTATACACAATTTTGAGGGCAAAATTCTTGGAGACAATTATAACATCCAGTTAACATCATTAATATTAGTACAGTAAATATTGGTTAAACTAATTTACCTGACTCCAGATGGTCATATCCGGTTCATCCAGGATGGAAGACCCAGCTTGCTCCTCATCAGCCTCTGCTGGGGTGGAGGGAAGGGTGGAGGGAAGGGTGGAGGGAAGGGTTGAAAGTGATGCCCTGGCTTCAGTCTGGTCATCAAGAAAACGGAGTTGATTGTAGTACCACAGCCTGGGTACATAAACATCATCTGCTGATGCTCCTGATCTCATTGATTCCTGGATCTTCTTATGCTCCCTCTTATACATATTCCTCAAGACCCCAATTTTCTTGAGCAATGTCTCCATTGTTGCTTCCGGGATGGTCGCCTGGACAAAGGACAGAAGTCTCTCCAGCGTTGACTTCCTCACATGCTTTGCATAATACTGAGGGTGTTTCACCTCCCACAAATTCCTCATCTCTCTATATTTCGAAATAAAAGCAGGAAGGAACTCTGGATCCCTAAATAGGGGATTCATAATGTCTGTAAAAGATAAAGTCACAAGACAAAAAACACTTATTAGGTTTCTGCTAAACCCTCATCATCTTCTCCCTATGTAGGCCTCATCAATCTGTCAAGTCATATAGGCTGCTTGCTACAAAGTCTTGACCAAAAAATATAAATTTAAAATTACCTTCGTTTAGTAGCGTCCCGGTCCACTATCACCTACGCACAGAACGTACGTACGACACGTGCACAAGGCCCCTCTTTATACACTACGCATGTGTGAAACTCCGCCTGCGTCGCCCGCCCCTGACGTTCAATTTTAACTCATGTTCTCCGCCCCCTAATTCTACGCACAGAACGTACGTACGACACGTGCACAAGGCCCCTCTTTATACACTACGCATGTGTGAAACTCCGCCTGCGTCGCCCGCCCCTGACGTTCGATTTTAACTCATGTTCTCCGCCCATTTTTATTTACGGCGCGTAGTGGGGTGAATAATGGCGGAGACACATCAGGTGTGTACTACCTCAGGTAGCGAAGAAAGCCCGGAGGCCGGAATGTCAAGATCTGTGATGCCTAGATTTAAGGCCTCCAATATGTCCTTTAAAGAGATGGTGGAAATGGTGGCCATTCTTAAAAAAAAGGATTATGATGGGAAGTAGGGATGAGCCGAACACCCCCCGGTTCGGTTCGCACCAGAACCCGCGAACGGACCGAAAGTTCGCACGAACGTTAGAACCCCATTGACGTCTATGGGACTCGAACGTTCGAAATCAAAAGTGCTCATTTTAAAGGCTAATTTGCATGGTATTGTCCTAAAAAGGGTTTGGGGACCCGGGTCCTACCCCAGGGGACATGTATCAATGCAAAAAAAACTTTTAAAAACGGCCGTTTTTTCGGGAGCAGTGATTTTAATGATGCTTAAAGTAAAAAAAAAAAAGTGAAATATTCCTTTAAATATCGTACCTGGGGGGTGTCTATAGTATGCCTGTAAAGTGACGCGTGTTTCCCATGTTTAGAACAGTCCCTGCACCAAATGTCATTTTTAAAGGAAAAAATCTCATTTAAAACTGCTTGCGGGTTTAATGTCATGTCGGGTCCTGGCAATATGGATGAAAATCAGTGAGACAAACGGCATGGGTACCCCCCAGTCCATTACCAGGCCCTTTGGGTCTTGTATGGATATTAAGGGGAACCCCGCACCCAAATTAAAATAAGGAAAGGTCCCTATATACTCTGAACAGCAGTATACAGGCGGTGCAAACAAGACAGGGACTGTAGGTTTGTTGTTAAGTAGAATCTCTTTGTAATTTTGAACATTTTTAATGTGTTTAGCTCCAGCCAAAAAATCTTTTCTAAGCTTTTTGGAAAACATAGGGAAGGGTTATCACCCCTGTGACATTTGTTTTGCGTCTTTCCTCCTCTTCAGAAGATTTCACCTCACTTTTTTGTCCCAATGAAAAATGTTTTTTGAAAATTTGGGTTTTTTTGTGGAACAAGGATTGGAAAGCATCAGTGGAAAGGAGAAATTGTTTTCCCATATTAACTCTTACATGAGAGAATTTCCCTTCCTATGGGTAGATTTCATCTCACTTCCTGTTGTCTCCTTCCGTTTGCAAGTAGGAGTCGTTTGTAAGTTAGATGTTTGAAAGTAGGGTCCTGCCCTATATACTCAGCAGAAATTTGGGCCTTAGGTGTTGCTGTGGCCAAAACACTGTAAGCCCTCACAGGGCCCTGCTGTGAAATATTAGATCAAGAATTGTAATTACATGCCCCTGTTGAACAGGAGCTGAAAAATTAGGCCTTAGGCACTGGTGCTGGTGCCACAACACTGCAACCCCTCACAGACACTCTAGTTGGAACGCAGGAACGAGCACTGCTGCAAAGTATTGCATCAAAAATTGTAATTACACGCCCCTGTTAGACAGGGGCAGAAAAATTGGGCCTTAGGCACTGGTGCTGGTGCCACAACACTGCAACCCCTCACAGACACTCTAGTTGGAACGCAGGAACGAGCACTGCTGCAAAGTATTGCATCAAAAATTGTAATTACACGCCCCTGTTAGACAGGGGCAGAAAAATTGGGCCTTAGGCACTGGTGCTGGTGCCACAACACTGCAACCCCTCACAGACACTCTAGTTGGAACGCAGGAACGAGCACTGCTGCAAAGTATTGCATCAAAAATTGTAATTACACGCCCCTGTTAGACAGGGGCAGAAAAATTGGGCCTTAGGCACTGGTGCTGGTGCCACAACACTGCAACCCCTCACAGACACTCTAGTTGGAACGCAGGAACGAGCACTGCTGCAAAGTATTGCATCAAAAATTGTAATTACACGCCCCTGTTAGACAGGGGCAGAAAAATTGGGCCTTAGGCACTGGTGCTGGTGCCACAACACTGCAACCCCTCACAGACACTCTAGTTGGAACGCAGGAACGAGCACTGCTGCAAAGTATTGCATCAAAAATTGTAATTACACGCCCCTGTTAGACAGGGGCAGAAAAATTGGGCCTTAGGCACTGGTGCTGGTGCCACAACACTGCAACCCCTCACAGACACTCTAGTTGGAACGCAGGAACGAGCACTGCTGCAAAGTATTGCATCAAAAATTGTAATTACACGCCCCTGTTAGACAGGGGCAGAAAAATTGGGCCTTAGGCACTGGTGCTGGTGCCACAACACTGCAACCCCTCACAGACACTCTAGTTGGAATGCAGGAACGAGCCGTGCTGCAAAGTATTACATCAAAAATTGTAATTACACGCCCCTGTTATACAGGGGCTGAAAAATTGTGCCTTAGGCACTGGTGGTGGCGCCCAGAACCAAAAATGTTCTTACAAGCTATCAGCGTGATGATTGAGGAGGAAGAGGATAATTACTCAGGGATAATCACTCAGCATCAGCATAGGCAGTCTTTGAAGGGATCTGAAAAAAATTATTCAGTTACATCAGCATCAGGTGCTTGGTAGCTGGTGGTGATCCAAGACTGATTCATTTTTATGAAGGTCAGCCGATCGACCGAGTCAGTGGACAGACGCACCCTGTGATCGGTTACCACGCCTCCAGCAGCACTGAATGTACGTTCCGAAAGAACGCTGGATGCAGGACAGGCCAGTAGCTCAATTGCATACTGTGCAAGCTCTGGCCAGTGATCCATCCTCAAGACCCAGTAACCCAGAGGATTTTCGGTGGGAAAGGTGTCCAAGTCTGATCTTGCCCCTAGGTATTCCTGCACCATGTAAAACAGACGCTGGCGATGGTTGCTGGAACCGATCATACCTTGGGGCTGCGGACCAAAAAATTGTCTGAACGCATCGGTCAGACGGCCACCTTCTCCACCGCTCCTTCTTTGACTGACCGAAGCCTCAGCAACACGTTGTCCAGAAACAGGAGTTTGTAACCTCCCAGTCTCTGGGAACGCGTTGCACAGACCTTTCTGCAAGGCCTCCCGAAGATGTTTCATCCTCTGCTCCCTCTGCGATGGCAAGATAAGGTCCGCAACCTTACCCTTGTAACGTGGATCAAGGAGGGTTGCCAGCCAGTATTGGTCCTTCTCCTTGATACCACGAATACGAGGATCCTTACGCAGGCTTTGCAGGATCAGGGAGGCCATGCAGCGTAGGTTTGCTGAGGCATTCGGTCCGGAGTCCTCTGGGTCACTAAGGACAACAACGTCCGCAGCCACCTCCTCCCAGCCACGTACAAGTCCATGTGTTCCTTGGGACTGATCCCTTAAAGACTGCTGATGCTGAGTGCCAGGCTCCACCTCCATACTGACACAATCTTCCTCCTCCTCCTCCTCCTCCTCCTCGTCCTCTTCCTGTGTGATCGGCGGGCACGCAGGAACACTGTCTGGATAAAGGGGGCCTTGAGAGCTAAGGAAGTCCTCCTCTTCCTGCCTCTGTTCTGCCTCAAGTGCCCTGTCCATTATTCCACGCAGCGTGTGCTCCAACAGGTGGACAAGGGGGACAGTGTCACTGATGCATGCACTGTCAGTGCTCACCATCCTCGTGGCCTCCTCGAATGGTGACAGGACAGTGCATGCATCCCTGATCATGGCCCACTGGCGTGGGGAAAAAAAACCAAGGTCCCCTGACCCTGTCCTGGTGCCATAGTCGCACAGGTACTCATTGATGGCCCTCTGCTGCGTGTGCAGCCGCTGCAGCATGGCCAACGTCGAGTTCCACCTGGTGGGCATGTCACAGATTAGGCGGTTCTTGGGCAGGTTAAACTCCTTTTGGAGGTCCGTCAGCCGAGCACTGGCATTATATGACCGGCGGAAATGCACACAGACTTTCCTGGCCTGCCTCAGGACATCCTGTAAGCCCGGGTACCTGCCCAAGAACCGCTGCACCACCAAGTTAAGGACGTGAGCCAAACAGGGCACATGGGTCAGTTGTCCCTGTCGGAGGGCAGAGAGGAGGTTGGTGCCATTGTCGCAAACCACCATTCCTGCCTTAAGTTGGCGTGGCGTAAACCACCTCTGAACCTGCCCCTGCAGAGCTGACAGAACCTCTGCCCCAGTGTGGCTCCTGTCCCCCAAGCACACCAGCTCAAGCACCGCATGGCATCTTTTGGCCTGCGTACTTGCGTAGCCCCTTGAACGCCTACGGAGCACCGCTGGTTCCGAGGAAGAGGCCATGGAGGAAGAAGAAGAGGAGGGGGTGGAGGAGAGAGGTGTGTCACAATCAGCATTTTGGAGGCGTGGTGGCGGAACAACCTCCAACACTACTGCACCTTGTCCTGCATCCTTCCCAGCTGCCAGCAGAGTCACCCAATGCGCCGTGAAACTTAAGTAACGTCCCTGTCCATGCCTGCTGGACCATGAGTCAGCGGTAATATGCACCTTACCGCTGACCGCCCTGTCCAGCGAGGCATGGACATTGCCTTCCACATGCCGGTAGAGAGCCGGAATCGCCTTCCGTGAGAAAAAGTGGCGTTTGGGTACCTGCCACTGAGGAACCGCACATTCCACAAACTCACGGAAGGGGGCAGAGTCTACCAACTGAAAAGGCAGCAGTTGAAGTGCTAGCAATTTTGCCAAGCTAGCATTCAACCGCTGGGCATGTGGATGGCTGGGAGCAAACTTCTTTCGGCGGTGCAGCAGCTGGGGCAGGGAAATTTGCCTGGTACAATCTGACGTCGGTGTACCAAAAGCAGATTGCCCACAAGTACTTGGCTGTGACACACCTAATTCTACACCTTCATTCCTCTCACTGCAGGTCTCAGAGAGGACTGAAGGTCTAGTGGGGTTGGAAATCTCAGCTGATGAGGAGCAAGGAGAGATCCTCTTTGTTCTTTGGTGTGGGTCTTTCAGATACGCTTGCCAACGAACTGCATGGCAGGTCAACATATGTCTGGTCAAGCATGTGGTACCCAAGCGGGAGATGTTTTGGCCACGCGAGATACGCTTGAGACATATGTTGCAAATAGCAGCGGTGCGATCTGATGCACTCGTCTCAAAAAAGGCCCACACCAAAGAACTTTTTGAATAACGCGCAGAGACTGCAGCGCCCTGCACATGTGGAGCTTTGGGGTGTGATGCAGTCAATGTGCTGCCCTTAGGCTGGCCCCTGGAGGGCATCCTGCCTCGTTGGTGATGTGCCGCCTCCTCCTCCTCCTCCTCCTCCTCTCTCCTATCAGGCACCCACGTTGAGTCAGTGACCTCATCATCCCCTCCCTCCTCATCACTGGAGCAAACCTGGCAGTATGCTGCAGCAGGGGGAGCATGACTGCCAGATTGCTGTCCTTCTTGGGCACCCCCTCTGTCCGTGCTCATGTTACTGCCTTCATCGAGCTCAGTATCATCATCAGAGCCTTCCAAACGCTGGGCATCCTCCTGGAGCATGTACCCAACACTGTGGTCAAACAGTTCGAGGGAATCCTCATGAGGACATGGTGGAGCTAGGGAAGGAGTCACTGATGACATTGAGCTGAGGGAAGAGGCCGCTGCTTTGCCAGACAAAGCACCCTGGGCATGGGTGAGAGAGGATGAGGAGGATGAGGACGGCTTGGTCATCCACTCGACCAAGTCTTCCGCATGTTGCGGCTCAACACGGCCAGCTGCCGAAAAAAAGGCCAAGCGTGTCCCATGGCCACGTGCTGATGAGGATGCACCGTCTCCACGACCAGCACTAGACACAGAGCCTGCTTGCCCTCTCTTATTGGCTTGTGACTGTCTGCCTCTCCTTCTTGGCCTTCCAGACATACTAATGGCCTGTAGCTGCACTAAGCTGGGATAGAACACCTGTAATTTTCTTCAGGTAGCTTTATATACTGTAACCAGACAAGCCTGCCTGTCAGTAGGAAGATAACAGGAACGGATCTAGCTGAACACTGTGAGCAGGACACACTGTACTAAATGTAAATAGTCTAGCTGCCTGACCGTGGTACTAATAGGATCAAAAAGAACACCTGTAATTTTCTTCAGGTAGCTTTATATACTGTAACCAGACAAGCCTGCCTGTCAGTAGGAAGATAACAGGAACGGATCTAGCTGAACACTGTGAGCAGGACGCACTGCACTGAATGTAAATAGCAGGAACGGATCTAGCTGAACACTGTGAGCAGGACGCACTGCACTGAATGTAAATAGCAGGAACGGATCTAGCTGAACACTGTGAGCAGGACGCACTGCACTGAATGTAAATAGCAGGAACGGATCTAGCTGAACACTGTGAGCAGGACGCACTGCACTGAATGTAAATAGCAGGAACGGATCTAGCTGAACACTGTGAGCAGGACGCACTGCACTGAATGTAAATAGCAGGAACGGATCTAGCTGAACACTGTGAGCAGGACGCACTGCACTGAATGTAAATAGCAGGAACGGATCTAGCTGAACACTGTGAGCAGGACGCACTGCACTGAATGTAAATAGCAGGAACGGATCTAGCTGAACACTGTGAGCAGGACGCACTGCACTGAATGTAAATAGCAGGAACGGATCTAGCTGAACACTGTGAGCAGGACGCACTGCACTGAATGTAAATAGCAGGAACGGATCTAGCTGAACACTGTGAGCAGGACGCACTGCACTGAATGTAAATAGCAGGAACGGATCTAGCTGAACACTGTGAGCAGGACGCACTGCACTGAATGTAAATAGCAGGAACGGATCTAGCTGAACACTGTGAGCAGGACGCACTGCACTGAATGTAAATAGCAGGAACGGATCTAGCTGAACACTGTGAGCAGGACGCACTGCACTGAATGTCAATAGCAGGAACGGATCTAGCTGAACACTGTGAGCAGGACGCACTGCACTGAATGTCAATAGCAGGAACGGATCTAGCTGAACACTGTGAGCAGGACGCACTGCACTGAATGTCAATAGCAGGAACGGATCTAGCTGAACACTGTGAGCAGGACGCACTGCACTGAATGTAAATAGCAGGAACGGATCTAGCTGAACACTGTGAGCAGGACGCACTGCACTGAATGTAAATAGCAGGAACGGATCTAGCTGAACACTGTGAGCAGGACGCACTGCACTGAATGTAAATAGCAGGAACGGATCTAGCTGAACACTGTGAGCAGGACGCACTGCACTGAATGTAAATAGCAGGAACGGATCTAGCTGAACACTGTGAGCAGGACGCACTGCACTGAATGTAAATAGCAGGAACGGATCTAGCTGAACACTGTGAGCAGGACACACTGCACTAAATAGTCTAGATAGAAGATAACAGGAACGGATCTAGCTAAACTGAATACAGTGTATATATATATATGCAACACCTGGGATGCATATATATACACAATACACTGTAAGTGCAGCTAACTGACTGACTGTTCTGCCTAATCTATCTAACTCAAATCAAATGACACTGTCTCTCTCTCTCTCTATCTCTCAGCACACCGGAACACACACTACACAGGGCCGCCGTGCAGGCGGCCTTATATAGTGTGGGGTGTGTACTAAATCCCCTGAGCCATAATTGGCCAAAGCCACCCTGGCTTTGGCCAATTACAGCTCTCTCTACTGACGGCGCTGTGATTGGCCAAGCATGCGGGTCATAGTGCATGCTTGGCCAATCATCAGCCAGCAATGCACTGCGATGCCGCAGTGAATTATGGGCCGTGACGCGCCACACGAATTTGGCGCGAACGGCCCATATCGTTCGCAATTCGACGGACGGTCGAACAGCCGATGTTCGAGTCGAACATGGGTTCAACTCGAACACGAAGCTCATCCCTAATGGGAAGTATGGGCCGTACGCCCGGCCAAATTTGCGCAAAGCCAAAATAATGTCGAAGGTGGTGAAGACTTTGCAGGCTTATTTTGGGGTACAGCGCTCCAAGGATCAAATTAGAAAAAGATGGTCCGACCTCAAAATCAGGGAGCCGGATCAGTACAGACGGATCCGTAAAGTGCTGAAAAAAAGTAAGTACTTGTCGTGTTTTTATCTTGTGTTTATTACCTTGTATACTGCTCCATGTGCTTTTCATTCCTATACGATTTTTTTCTCATCGTTTCAAACGATCTTTTAATAAACCTTGTTACATATCTATAGATATATCTATATATATATATATATAGATATAGATATAGATCTATATATATATATCTATCTCTATATATATATATATATATATATATGTATGTATATCTATATATATATATATATGTATATATGTATGTATGTATGTATGTATGTATGTATATATATATATATATATATATATATATATATATATATATATATATATATATATATATAGATAGATATATATATATATAGATAGATATAGGTAGATAGATATAGGTAGATGTAGATATATAGATATAGATAGATATAGAAATTTATTAAATTCTTTTTTAATATTTTAAATTATATATATTTTTTTAGTTTGATTTTGTTTGATATTTATATTTATATTTAGTTATAGATATAGAGAGAGAGAGAGATCAAAAGATTAGTAACTATATTTAGATATTGATATCTAGATATCTATCTATCCGATATGTCTTTAGAAATTTAAATATTTATGTCAACTAGGAACTCTACACAAACAGACCATTTGTACACCACTTCACTACAAATGTTTGAAGATTACTATGTACTAAAATATCTGTGTGCTAAGTATATTAATTTTTTGGTTCACATAGGGGAAAAATCACTCAGCCAACAAGAAGAACACAGTCCCCCCCAAGCAAAAGAACATACTTGGGAAATCAGCCCAAGCCCCCCTGAGGATGTGGAGGAAGGAGAGGTGGGCGACATGGGCACCCCACCAGGTGAGTGTCTGACACACCAGCTTACGGTAATCTATGCATGGCTGCCTTTTCTTTTATGTAATTTTTCTACTCTATTTTAGGTGATCTGGTTGTGCTTGAGTCAAGCAACAGCGCCACCCCCGAGGATGTTCAGGAATTATGCGACATGGGCACCCCACCAGGTCAGTGTCTGAGACACCAGCTTTATGGTAAGGTAAACTATGTATGTGTGCATATTTCTAAACACATCTTTTTTTTCATTCCACTTTAGGTCCAACAAGTGACTATTTAACCACAGACAGTGCCCAACGGCTAATAGCTCAAATAATGGCCTGGAATGGGGAGATCGATCAAATGCGCAATCGGCTGGATCGTATGCAGCAGGAAATGAAGGACATGATTGATGTTTTGGGTCGAATCTAAATGCCCTTTTTGAAACCCCAAAACATCGATCATGTCCTTCATTTCCTGGTTTGCTGACCCCATTCTGGGCCTTCTCTTTATTATTTTCTGTTAAATTATATGGCTGTTTAACATCATTTAAAAAAGGAGGCCTGTTTTGAGAAAATACCTAAAAAATCAAAAAAAAAAAAAAAAAAGTATTTTAAAAAACCAAAAAAAAAAAAAAAGGATTTTAAAAAAACCAAAAAAAAACAAAAAAAAGGATTTTTAAAAAACCAAAAAAAAAAGTATTTTAAAAAACGAAAAAAAAAACAAAAAAGGATTTTAACAAAACAAAAAATTGTATTTTTGATTATGTAAAAATATTTAACTATAATTATATTATTCGAAAATTAGTAATATATCATTATATTTTTGGCTAGGAACATTTTCTACTAAATGCATAACTGAATGCATAACAACGATTAAAAACATCTGCTTAGGAATTAAATAAATGTGTGGTTTGTTATTTCAATGCTCAGTATCAGTTTGGTTATAAATTGAAAAAAGTTGTTTACAGTGGCAATGGAGCTTATTTAGAAATTTAAAAGGAAAATACAGTTGGCACTCCAACTGCTCGACCATAACCTAGGAGAAAGCCCAAAAGAAAGGCAAGCAATAAATATAATTCAAGATTTCATCAAGATTTTTTTTATTTAAAATATTTAGATATCCTGGCCCATTGCAATGGCCCCCCTACCCATAAAATAATTAACATATTGCTGTCTAACTTGACGGGCACTTTGGGGGGCCAAGCCAGTACGGACAGTATCCAGGCCCATAAGATTGTCATCGATAAGTCCGGCCTCAGGCCCAACTGGTACCATATAATTTGGAGAATGTTTGTGTAAAAAGTTGTGCAGGATGCAGCACGATAAAATGATAAAATTAAGTTTGTATTCCGCCAAATTAATGGAGGTTTGAAACAGGCAGAACCGGCTGGCCAGAATCCCAAACGCATTCTCAACCACTCTTCTAGCTCTGGCCAGCCGGAAATTAAAAACCCTCCTCTCCGGGGTGAGGGTTCTTTGGGGGAATGGCCTCATGAGGTGCTTGCTCAGAGCAAAGGCTTCATCGGCAATGAAGACAAAGGGGAGTCCTTCCACGTTATCCGCATCAGGTGGCAATCCCAGGCCACCACTCTGGAGACGCTGGCAGAACTCCGTCTGGGCAAATACTCCTCCATCCGACATCCGGCCATTCTTCCCCACGTCCACATATAAAAATTCATAGTGTGCCGACACCACCGCCATTAAAACAATACTGTGGAACCCCTTATAATTAAAATAGTATGACCCCGAATGGGGTGGTGGCATGATGTGGACATGTTTCCCATCTATAGCCCCTCCACAATTGGGAAAGTCCCAACGGGTGGCAAAATGGGATGCCACAGTCTGCCATTCCTGTGGCGTTGAAGGAAACTGGGGAATCAAACAAGAAAACCAAAATCAGTAATTTTGAAGATAACATTGCAAGAAAATTATACAATTAAAACATTATTCCCCAGCATCAGTATAACATTAAATAATTTAAATCTTCTGGAAGAAGTAATATGGAAAGGCACACTTATCAGATTGCTCACCCCCTCTGATGGAACATTGATTACATTTTAGGGGGTTGTGAAATCCCAAAAAAATATTACTTTTAGGACACGCAGGGATTTATGGACTAAAAAGGCTACAAGACTGCAGTTGTCGCACTCTGCAAGTGCAGTTGCTCCCCAGCTTAAAGTAAATGAGGTAAGGTAAAAAGGCAGTCATGTTGCAAGGAGTACACAATCACATGCAAGGGCAATTAATGAAAACACTTTGTGGCTTGCATATGATTTGATGATGGAAATCAGCAGAGCTTCTGCTCATTTACTAAAGCACTGGAACAAATGCACTTGTAGAGTGCACATGCATTTTGCAAAGTGCAACATATATTTGCTTTTTACAAATCAACACCACAGAACATTCTAGCAAATTATTACGGGGGTGGGGGGGAGGGGGTTGGGAAATCAAGCTAATTGCTAATTATAAGCACACTATTTGGATTGAGTTTAGTTGGGGTGGGTTTGGGAAATCAAGCTAATTGCTAATTATAAGCACACTATTTGGATTGAGTTTAGGTGGGGGGGGTGGGAAATCAAGCTAATTGCTAATTATAAGCACACTATTTGGATTGAGTTTAGGTGGGGGGGAGGGGGTTGGGAAATCAAGCTAATTGCTAATTATAAGCACACTATTTGGATTGAGTTTAGGTGGGGGGGGTTGGGAAATCAAGCTAATTGCTAATTATAAGCACACTATTTGGATTGAGTTTAGGTGGGGGGGGGTTGGGAAATCAAGCTAATTGCTAATTATAAGCACACTATTTGGATTGAGTTTAGGTGGGGGGGTTGGGAAATCAAGCTAATTGCTAATTATAAGCACACTATTTGGATTGAGTTTGAGCACACTAAATGCACTCAAACAAAATACATTCAAAATGAGTAGACTAGGTGGATATGTGCCCAGCATTGTATGCTGGGGAGGTTATTGAAGGCAAATATACATGCATGACAAAAAAGAACAGGAAAAAAATCCAGCATGTGTGAGGAGAAAAAGGGGACATTCACACTATATTGCAATGATGGTAAGTAGTGTTTGAGGCAAGAAATACATTACATTATCAAAGATTACATAAAAGAACATGTGATGCTAATAAAAGAAAAATATCTTACCTTAATATAGTCCTTCTGCAGGACCTGGATGATGGCAGAACAGGTCTCTGGGATAATGATCCCCAGAGCCTGGGGGGAGATGCCTGTCGAGAACTTGAGGTCCTGCAGGCTTCTCCCTGTCGCCAAGTACCGCAACGTGGCAACTAGCCTCTGCTCCGGAGTGATGGCTTGCCTCATGCAGGTATCCTGCCTGCTGATATAGGGGGTCAGCAAAGCCACCAAACGGTCAAAAACGGGGTCCGTCATCCGGAGAAAGTTCCTGAAATCCTCAGGATTATTCTCACGGATCTCACGGAGCAATGGCATGTGACAGAACTGGTCACGCTGGAGCAACCAATTCTTGGTCCATGAACTCCTCCTCGCCCTGTTCATGGACTGGTCTTGGTCTGAAGAATAAACTACAGCACCAAACACATACAATGCACGAGCTCGACGACGAGTACGTACAGGTAACATGGCTTCAAAACGGTCGGCTGGTCAGAACGCACTAAACAGAACGCACTGAAGAACAGCAAGGCCTGTGAAGAGCGACCTGAAAATCAGGAACGAGCGGACAATAAAACAAAGATTTCTCAATGCCAACTGACCAAACGCACTGAAAAGCAGATACAAACCTCACAAGCACAGACTGAACAACAGTTAAAACGAACTGAAAAATACGAGTCTCACAAGCGCGAATCGTCTCTCACCAAACTTCTACTAACACGAGATAAACACGAGATTAGCAGAAGGAGCCCAAAGGGTGTCGTACGGGCTATTGAACTTCCGTTTTATAGTCTCGCCGGACTTGGTGTACGTCACCGCGTACTAGGCTGTCGAACTTTTGTGTGGTCGTGTGTAGGCAAGTCCGTTCGTTAGAAAGTCTGCCGCAAGTCCGCCGAAAGTCCGCCGGAAGTCTGTCGGACAGGCTGTCGGACTTTTGTAGCTGAAAAGTCCGACCGTGTGTACGCCCCATTAGAGTGCAGTTGTTTAATATAAAGGAAGAGCTCTTTATTTGTTTTGTGTTCTTCGTTCGGAACACCATGATTTTTGTTTTCATTGAGTTTATAGCTAGTGCCCATGTGGCACTGTATTTCTCCAGCACTTCCAGGCTGTCTTGTAGGCCTTTCTCTGTTGGTGATAGACGTTGGAGGTCATTTGCATACAGCAGGAGCTTCACCTCAGTGTCATGTAGAGTTAGCCCAGGTGCTGGGGAGGATTCTAAAGCAGCAGCCAGTTCATTTTTGTAGATGTTGAAGAGGGTTGGGCTTAGGCTGCAGCCCTGTCTGACTCCACGGGCCTGCCGGAAGCAATCTGTTCTTTTCTCATTCACCTTTATGCTGCAACTGTTCTGGGTATATGAACTCTTGATAACTTTATATGTTTCCCTCCTTTTCCACTCTCCAATATTTTGAGGAACAGGCTGGGTGGAACACTGAATCAAAGGCCTTTTTAGAGCCCACAAAACAGGCAAATATCTTTCCATGTTTTGTATTGTGAACATGGTTCTTGATAAGACTGTGCAGGGTGTAGATGTGGTCTGTGGTGCGGTGGTTTGGCATGAACCCTGCCTGACTTCTGCTGAGGACGTTTTGTTGTATCAGGAAATTGAGGATGTGTGTGTTGAGGATACTGTTGAATAGTTTCCCTAGTGTGCTGATGACACATATCCCTCTGTAGTTGGCTGTATCGTACTGGTCGCCACTCTTATAAATGGGTGTTATGAGGCCTTTGTTCCATACTTTGGGGTAGTAACCAGCACTCGGGACCATATTGAACACTTTACATATTGCAGCATTTTCATCTGGGGAGCCCTGTTTAATCATCGGGGGCATCTAGGGGTTTTGGAAATCTTTGATTTTTTTTTTTTTTTTTTTACATATGATTTAGTCTTTTGAGGATGTCTTTTTGTTCTACAGTTAGCGCCTCTTCTGGAATATCTTTGCAGAGGTTCTCAAAGTAGTTGAGTCAGTTGTCACCATTTTGGATGTGGAGGTTGTTTTTCCTGGGTGCTGAGCCAATATTCTTTCATATTTCCCAGAAAAAATTTCCTGAAGTGCCTCTTCTAACTGTTGCAGGTTGTTGTAGATAAAGTTTCACTTTTTCTTTTTAAGGGTTTGTAAGCATTTATCTGTAGGAAATTATTTAAATGATGGTGGCAGTTTGCAGAGAAAAGCCTGGTGGAGTTTTGGAGATGGTTTGTTTGACGACTTAATACAGTGGCTTGCGAAAGTATTCGGCCCCCTTGAACTTTTCAACCTTTTGCCACATTTCAGGCTTCAAACATAAAGATATAAAATTTTTATTTTTTGTGAAGAATCACCAACAAGTGGGACACAATTGTGAAGTGGAACGAAATCTTTTGGATTTTTGAAACTTTTTTAACTAATAAAAAAATGAAAAGTGGGGCGTGCAAAATTATTCGGCCCCCTTGCATTAATACTTTGTAGAACAACCTTTTGCTGCGATTACAGCTGCAAGTCACTTGGGGTATGTCTCTATCAGTTTTGCACATCGAGAGACTGAAATTCTTGCCCATTCTTCCTTGCAAAACAGCTCGAGCTCAGTGAGGTTGGATGGAGAGCGTTTGTGAACAGCAGTTTCAGCTCTTTCCACAGATTCTCGATTGGATTCAGGTCTGGACTTTGACTTGGCCATTCTAACACCTGGATACGTTTATTTGTGAACCATTCCTTTGTAGATTTTGCTGTATCTTTGGGATCATTGTCTTGTTGGAAGATAAATCTCCGTCCCAGTTTCAGGTCTTTTGCAGACTCCAACAGGTTTTCATCCAGAATGGTCCTGTATTTGGCTGCATCCATCTTCCCCTCAATTTTAACCATCTTCCCTGTCCCTGCTGAAGAAAAGCAGGCCCAAACCATGATGCTGCCACCACCATGTTTGACAGTGGGGATGGTGTGTTGAGTGTGATGAGCTGTGTTGCTTTTACGCCAAACGTATCGTTTTGCATTGTGGCCAAAAAGTTTGATTTTGGTTTCATCGGACCAGAGCACCTTCTTCCACGTGTTTGGTGTGTCTCCCAGGTGGCTTGTGGCAAACTTTAGACGAGACTTTTTATGGATATCTTTTAGAAATGGCTTTCTTCTTGCCACTCTTCCATAAAGGCCAGATTTGTGCCGTGTACGACTGATTGTTGTCCTATGGACAGACTCTCCCACCTCAGCTGTAGTTCTCTGCAGTTCATCCAGAGTGATCATGGGCCTCTTGGCTGCATCTCTGATCAGTCTTCTCCTTGTCTGAGCTGAAAGTTTAGAGGGACAGCCAGGTCTTGGTAGATTTGCAGTGGTCTGATACTCCTTCCATTTCAAAATAATCGCTTGCACAGTGCTCCTTGGGATGTTTAAAGCTTGGGAAATCTTTTTGTATCCAAATCCGGCTTTAAACTTCTCCACAACAGTATTACGGACCTGCCTGGTGTGTTCCTTGGTCTTCATGATGCTCTCTGCGCTTTCAACAGAACCCTGAGTCTATCACAGAGCAGGTGCATTTATACCGAGACTTGATTACACACAGGTGGATTCTATTTATCACCATCAGTCATTTAGGACAACATTGGATCATTCAGAGATCCTCGCTGAACTTCTGGAGTGAGTTTCTGCACTGAAAGTAAAGGGGCCGAATAATTTTGCACGCACCACTTTTCAGTTTTTTAATTGCTAAAAAAGTTTAAAATATCCAATAGATTTCGTTCCACTTCACAATTGTGTCCCACTTGTTGGTGAATCTTCACAAAAAAATAAAATTTTATATCTTTATGTTTGAAGCCTGAAATGTGGCAAAAGTTTGAAAAGTTCAAGGGGGCCGAATACTTTCGCAAGCCACTGTATATAGCAGTAGTTGGTTGTGGTGTGACAGGTGTGTTTGTGGGGTGACTGTAAAGCCATTGATGAGTCTGAGGTTCATATCTGTGATGGCATATTCCACCACACTGCTGCCTATGAGGAAATTTAATGTGTATCTTCCCATAGAGTCTTCCTTGATACAGCCATTGAGGATGTAGAGCCCCAGACTGCGACACAGATTCAGTAATTTTCTTCCATGGATTATACTGTCAAAGCTATTTCTTTGTATCTGTATCAACTCATGGCAGTAATTTGCAGGGCCCAGTATGTACATGTTGCCATCAGAACGTATATAGCCCTTTTCCCTTCCTGTCCTAGTATTGAGGTCTCCAAAGATGAGCACTTGTCCTAGGGATTGGAAGTAGATGACCTTACTTCGTAAGACCTCATAGGTGTCCACTCCGAAATATGGGGATTTGGGTGGGGCAATCATAGGTGTCCACCTCATAGGTGTCCACTCTGAAATATGGGGTCTCTGGTGGGGCAATGTATGCTGCACACAGGTAGGTGTCAGACTGAGAGGTGAGGATGGAGGTGACTATTCTTATCCAGATGTGGCTCTCTCCTTTTTTTATTGCATTTATGTTCTCATGTAGCTCCTCCTTATTCCAGACTAGTATTCCTCCTGAACACTGATCCTGTTTGAAGTTTTTATCCTTCTGTGTGGGGACAGAGAATTCATTATAGCCAGTAGTTTTCAGGAGGATTTGCATGTCCATCTCACGTAGTCTTGATTTAAAATCTGGATCATTTACGTGAATAGTAGGCTTTGACTTGGTTTTATCTACCAGCTCTGTATTGATTGGTTGGATTATGTTGTTTGATATGTCCCTCCTTGGAAGAACTTTGGAGTTTGGAAACTTTTGTTGTGCAGTCTCTGAGTTAGTTGCAATAATTTGTCTGCGACAACTTCCTGTTGTCCCTGGATGTTGTTTGTACCTGTGTGTATGATGATTTGTTTAGGGTTAGTGAAATACGGATCTTTAATGACTCCTGTTGCTTGTTCAATTGTTGAACAGTGAATTTGGGTCACATGGGTGGCGCTGACCAATCAGAACCCGCGTAGCCCGTCCTGTCACTGCGGGCGAAGAAGAGAGAAAGCCGCTGGAATTTCAAATCCCCTGACTGGTAAAATAGCTATGCAATATGTCAGAACAAACGATTGCTGTTTGGGACCAGGGGGGGGGGGGGGGACGACAGGGTCCAGTGTAAGTTCACCTTACAGATCTGATTTACAGATTTCTCTAAAGTTGAACTTACACTTTTGGTAATTCCTTTTTTATGGCTTTCCTTGTTTGTTTACTCTTTTCTCCCTCTGAGTAAACAATCTCCAAGACATCAGACCTCTTTTAGCTTTTAGCTTGTGTAATGGAGTCAGTGCACTTTGCAAAGTGCAGTTGCACGCTGTAAGAGCAGTTGTTCCAGAGCTTAGTAAATGAGTAGAAGCTCTGCTGACTTCCATCATCCAATCATGGGCAAGCAAAAAAGCAGTTTTTCAAATTTTCCCTGCACATGATTGGGGATTCTTTGTAAAGTGAGGCTTTACCTTCTTTACTAAGCTCTGGAGCAATTGTACTTTGCAAAGTGCACAG
Organism: Lithobates septentrionalis; assembly: GCA_037952835.1. NCBI lineage: Eukaryota > Metazoa > Chordata > Amphibia > Anura > Ranidae > Lithobates > Lithobates septentrionalis. The sequence goes on along the minus strand of JBBDGP010001635.1, from coordinate 1,055,258 downwards.
TCTATTTGCCTTTAATAAATCAACCCCTGTGTTTGGGGTATTTGCTTTGTTCTGTTCCATTTTTAAGTACAGAAATTTGCTTAAAAAATATTTTCTATATATATTATGTGTTGCTGTTGGTGTTTCAGCAGGATGGTCCTGCCTTGTGTTGCTGTTTGCTTGAATCCGTCAGCCATTGATGCTCTTTCTCTCTCTGTCTCTCTGTTTTTTTCTCTTTCTCTCTCCAAAGCATGTTTAAATTCACTGTATTGACTGAGTCAATACCTCTGAAGCTTTTTCCAAGCATCAACTATTCCTTTTAGTAAAAGAATCTCTTACAAGGTCAGTGTTCAACTTTCCTGCCACTAGACTACGGTAGTTTAAGTCATATCTCCATGTTCTTGATCTTAGCTTCATTTGGAAACGGTCCTTATGAACCTTATTCATTTTACTCACGACTGTAGATAATAAGTTCCTCCAACCTCATGATATGTTTTATTCCTCAGACCTTTTACCATTTTGTTGCCTGTCTCAGGACTTAACAATATACCTTTATAAGTGAAAAAACAGAACTGAATATAGTATTCTAAATTAAGTCTAAACCACTTTATGGTACAATTAGGTCCTCCTTCCTCCTGCTAGTGATCCCTCTGCTGATGCATCCCAAAATTCTATTTGCTTTCTCTTCTGCCTGGTCTCGCTGTTTGCACATTCATCTGAAATAAGTACCCCTAAAACATATTTTTTGTTTATCATATCTTCTAACCAATATTGTACCCCCAAGATTGTACTCTATTAGAGGATTCTTTTTCCCTAAGTGAATTATTTTGCATAAAATTGCAAAAATGTATTAGATATAAATAATACACTATTGGATCTTAGTACTATTAATACTTAATATAATACACTAAGACACTATTTAACAATGTATTAAGTCAAAAAAAAAAGTGAGCTGAATCTTCTGTCTTCAATGCTCTATTCCTATCTGTCCTCATGTTGAAAAAAAGCCCTGAAATAAAATACAGGAAGTCTCTGTGAAACCCCTTTTTGCACTGCATTTCGTATCTTCAGGTAATGGACAGGTAAGCTGCCACTCGCCTGAGAAAAGGGGGCCATTCTGAGTTTGTGGGCCCCCTTCCCTTTAAAAACTAGTACAAATCTTAATAAATATTACATTAAAAAAAAAAAAGATATTACTTGAAAGGGAAAGCTTGATCTTGAGCTGCATTTAATCCAGAGAGTAAACATGCTGCGCGACAAGCCACTTTGAATTGCCCTGTCTTAATTCAGGTCCTTATCATAAATTTGATCCTGTTTCCTATGATTTTTATATCCTATAATTTGGCTCCCATTCCTCAACTCACTAGGCTCCTCCCATCCTGGCATTTATATGGGCACTGACTTTGGAAACTTTTCTCTAAAAGGAACCTAACACCCAATCACCACTTACCCTATGTCAGAATATAAATTCATTGGTGATGTGACAAGACATTCCTCTTGTTTTTTTTCCCTCTCCATTTATTTAAAAAGTGCTTCCCTGACTTTGGAGCCCAAAAGGTAGCAGAGCACTAAGCACATTTGTTATACACATTGCTGTGCTTTGGCTTTTTTTAAGAGCAGTAATTGCATTTAAATATACATTTAATTTTGTTGTAATTAATACAGAGCTGCATTAAGTATTGAAGCTTAAGTCATCTAAGAAGAAATTGAACCTAGGACCCCAGCCCTGCAAGTGATAGCCACTCAAAGGTAATATTGCCAAAATGTACTTAACTCTGGCGTTAATTCATTGTAATAATATTGTGCTAGCACATTTTACTACATTTGTGTGTTTTCTTTCTAATATTTAATATTTAGTGGGGTAGAATAAGATTAGTTATTTTGTTTTTATAATTTGTGTCTTTAATAATAATCATATACAGTATTAAAAAAAAAATGAGAAGATAATAAAACACATTAGCAGTCATATGTTCAAAAGGGCTTACAGTTCAAAAAGTTTAACTGACATTTTCACCAAACAATATATAAGTAAGTATTATATTGCACTGAGAAAAATGCTTGCATCAACTTACTAATCCCCTGCCTCATGCCTCATTACACAACACTGTATTAAATGTAAAAGCAGTCGTTAACCGAACACATCAGTGGTCTATAGCCTATGTTCTACTAGGCATGTAACCTTAGGAACTAACTTGTTAATTTGAGACATTGCCTTATTAGGCCTTGTGATTAGCTGTCAAAGATCGCACTGTAATTAAGTTGATTGTGAAAAAGGAACTGAACTGCTGTGAACTGCTATGTAAAACTGAAGTCATAATACTTGTTAAACGAGAGAACCCATAGCAAATAGATATCTGGTTGCCATATTAGTTGAAAAAAATATAAGAAAGGTGATTGTTTTTCTATGGTTTAATGGACACTAACCCATAAAAAAGCAATGTGATTTAATAATTATCTGATAATAAATTTATCTAATGAAGCTTACTACAGGGGGTCCCCTAGTTACAAACACCCGACTTACAAACGACTCCTACTTACAAACGGAGGGAGACAACAGGAAGTGAGAGGAAATCTACCCCTAGGAAGGGAAATTCACTCCTGTAAGAGCTATTATGGGGAAAATGTGTCTCCACTGATGCTTTATCACCAAGGCTTGTTTCCACAACAACCCAAAATTTTCAAAATCCAACTGTCATTGGGACAGAAAGTGAGGTGAAATCTTCTGAACAGGTACACAGACAGCAAAACAAAAGTTACAGGGGTGATAATCCTTCCCTATGTTATCCAAAAAGCTTAAAAAATAGTTTTTTTTGGCTGGAGCTACACTTAAAAAATGTACCTGTTCCGACTTACAAACAGATTCAACTTAAGAACAAACCAACAGTCCCTATCTTGTTTGTAACCTGGGGACCCCCTGTAGTCCTTAAATGGGGGTCATGGCCTGCTGACAATTTATGAAGATGTGGTTTATTGAAATATGTATAACATTTGTGCATTTAAATGTAAGTCAAAGGTTTTCTGCTTCAATTATAAGAAAGCAAACCACTAACTAGGCTGTTGTAAAAAAAGTGAACTTCTTTTTTAAAGTTTTGGGCAAACATATTGGAAAAACAATATCCTGAATTGTACCAGAGCAAACAGAATACAAAGCTATTCTACAGAATAAAAACTGTATTAAGTAATAATGGATAACTCTATCATAATGTCATGCTAATTTTGCCTTTTTTCCCCAAGTGCATATTTGCCTCTATATGACTGTGGTGTATTTCAAGAAAATAGAGAAAAAAAGTTAAAAATGTAAAAAAACAAAATACACAGTATGGCACATTTCCATTGTGTAGCACTGCAAAGCAAGAATAAGAGCTTGTCTGCTCCTCCTCTGCACATAGAGGTCCATCAGAGCCTCCTCACTACTCTTCTATACATACTGTCCACTGTCAAATGCTTGTCTACCCCTCCACCCCTCCCCTGCACATTGTTTTTGCTGTCAAACTCTACATCATTACTCATTTCCATATACTTTTCACTGTAATACTCTCTGTCTCTGCTCTCTTGAATTTACTGCCCATGGTCCTACCTCTCACACCCCTCTCCTGCACACAAATTGAATTTCCTCCTTCACTACAATCAATAGTGGTTTATTAATGGAGAATGTTTGGGTGTTCTAGTAGATCAGGCATCATTAAATGGTGGATCTCAGTCCAGACTTGGACCGTGTAGAAGTCCTATCTGGATCACGGCTGCAGTAGTTAGCAGCCTAGTTGTCTTCTCTTTGGTATTCTGGTATCCCCACCCTGCCCCACCTCAGGTACTGTGGCCACTGGCCGTAGAAACCAATCACCTGCTTGTTTACATGAATAGTTGGGAAGCCCCTTCATTCTCCATTCATCAAGACCTGCTGTGCCTCCCACCCTCTGCCATGAAGTGTAAGGTAGGGTTGTTATCAGAATGAGGGTTTGATGTATAGAGGGCTGAGGAAATTGATAGGAAGGAGGCTTGTGATATGACGGGGGAATGTGATGTGGGGGTATTGTGATGTAAATGGGACTGTGATGTAAGGGGGGGATTGTGATATGAGGGGGAGACTGAGGACACTGATGTAATGGGGACACTATGATGTAAAAGAGGAGCTGTGATGTAAAGTGATGCTAAGAATTATGGTCACCTTGTTTAAATACATAAATGGTCCATATAGTAAGAAGTGGAGAGTGCAACATAATTATTTGTATTGCATATAAAACACTTCTTCAGCATTGTTGTATAATCCCCAACCTTGTCTGTTCTGGTGTGGGCACACTTTTACTAGTATTTTAACACATACTATAGACTCAATTCACAAGGCTTTGACACCAGGTTGACACCAATTATACACTCATATTTCTCTCATTCAGATAGAAACAGTGTGGATGGAGGAATTTCTCCTGATTGCTATTGTCTTCAGTCAGCTAGCACCTGTGAATACCTGAACTGTGACTGCATTTGATTAGATGAAGTCACTGTTCGGCCAATAATTTTTCATGTTCCTCCTTCAATTTTTCAATCAATGTTTGTCGAGCTGGGACATGCCAACAGGGCCACAAAGGGCCTGACTTTTACCCAATTCAGAAGGAATCAAACAAATTTTGAGCCTTGTATGGCAGGCTTGGGATACTCTATTTTCAGTCAAAAGACTGTCATTTTCATATTTCATTGGAAAATAATTGGCTATTTTTTAAAATAAGGATACATATTCTGGTGTGCCAGCTTTGTGAAATGAGCCTATGGTGGTATCCTGTTATAATTATGAACTTTAGAGGCACGTATAAAAGCAATATATTTTATTGATCTACATTAAAATTCATAACATTATACAAAAACAATAGCATTAAAATAAAAATAAAATAAAATAGGTAGGATTCAATGTGGTTCCCCAGGAGGATGTAATGGATAATACTTCCTGTGTGACAATACTCCTGTATACTCCTCTAAGAGTGGGTTCCACTTGTCCTCCTTGTAAAACAATTCTGCTCTACATGTTTCGCGACCAAGATTGTTGCTTCTTCAGGAGCTTGAATTATTTTGCGCCATGAGCACCAAGGCCACAATACCAGTCCCTAAGTAGCCACCAGAGCCCTTGCATAGAGAGCAGCCAAAAATGAGCACATTTGCCAGGATGTGGGGACATACAAGGTAAAAAGCAAGATAAGACATGATGGAAGTCCACTAAAGCTGCAATGAAACTATATAGAGCTGTCGCAGATCTTAAATCCTCGCTGATATATTGAAGGTAAGTTCAAACTCAGACGTGCATTGATGGGCAGTATAGTTTATGCAAGGCTGATTCTGCTTATGTGATCAGTTGCAGAATGGGAATGGCTGCTAGACATTGATACTCTTACCTACCCGGATATATGAGGGATCAAAATTATATCCTCACATGAATCCTTGATCCTTTAAAATTGGAAACTACACATGTGTCCCTGTGAACAATGGATCTGTAGGAATAACCCACATTGGATTTGAACTGACTACAGAATTAAGTGGGATACACACATGTTTGTATATATATATATATTTTTAAAGAAATAACCATCAAGGTGTCAGCTGTATATTGAGTTCTTTTTACCATCAGGGGCTTTTGTGGGTTTGTGTGTGCTTCTTTCCATTTCCTAACATCCAGCAGGTGTGATTTTCTGTGGGCTCCCTTGGACCTTCTGCACTCTTTCCAGATAGATCACCACCTGGAAACCACCCTGTCCCTATGTTTTTAGTTGGCTCCGGTTACACACAATAAATGATCAGGAAGGAATTGTTTTCCCCTGCTGTAGCAAATTGGAGCATGCTCTGCTGGGTTTTTTTGCCTTCTTCTGGATCAACTGTGGGTATAGAATTGGGTATATTGGATTGTATGATATTTTTTATTTTATTTATTTATTTCTTTATGGTTGAACTGGATGGACTTGTGTCTTTTTTCAACCTGACTAAATATGTAACTGTGTAACTATGTAATATTCCAATTTGAAGATGTCTTCCCCCTGAGTAAGATCAGGACAAAATACGATCGAAACGCATTGTGTTTTTCTGAGCGTAGCATCCGGTGTTGAGAAATACACTTTGCATTTCTTGCTATCTGCATATGTAACATTGACATCACTTTTTTTTTTAATATCATGCATACCGAAGCTCATGCATAACTATACTGCCCATTAATGCACGTCTGAGTTTGAACTTACCTTCAAAATATCAACGAGGATTTAAGATCTGCGACAGCTCTATATAGTTTCATTGCAGCATTAGTGTACTTCCATCATCTCTTATCTTGCTATTTACCTTGTATTTCATCACATCCTGGCAAATGTGCTAATTTGCGGTTACTCTCTGTGGGCAAGGGCTCTGGTAGCTACTTAGGGACTGGTATTGTGGTCTTGGTGCTCATGGCGCAAAATAATTCAAGCTCCTGAGGAAGCGACGTTCTTGGTCACAAAACATGTAGAGCAGAATTGTTTTACATTAAGGAGGACAAGTGGAGCCCATTTTGAGAGGAGTATACATATGTGGACTTATCTAAAGTATTGTCACACAGGAAGTATTATCTATTACACCCTTCAGGAGAACCACATTGAGTCCTACCTATTTTATATTATGTTATTGTTTTTGTATAATGTTATGAATTTTAATGCAGATCAAATAAATATATTACTTTTATACGTGCCTCTAAAGTCCATCATTCTAATTCCTATTCAATTCAGAATATTTGGGATGTGGCACACTATTACTATGGGTGCCTTATTGCCACCTTAGGGCACTGCAATTTAATCTAGTATTCCATGGTATCCTGTTCTAAGCATCACTACTATCTGATACAGATTCATTCATCACTGTAGCTCAATCATTGACTGGTAAAACAATATTCTGTCAGTGGGTACAAATGATCACATTAGAATCCACTGAGAATTACCAAAAAATAAATAAACAAAAAACAAAAACACATTTATCCTGTATTTTCTCCAATACAACATTGTAAATCTACATCATCGGTATTTATTCTTCCATTTTAAACTGCTACTGAAATAATCACAACAGCAATTGTTTTTGTCCTGCTGTAGTTATCCACAAACCATTTTTTTTAACATGTTGAATTTAATTATGATAAGTGCTAGCTAGGACACATTTTAGATATACATCATTTAAACATCATAAATGTCCAATTTCATTTTCAACTTAGAATATTCTTTGCATAACCTATTAAATTACCAGATCACTGTATTTACTTTTAAATTCACATTTTATTAATGTGTAACATTAAAAATGACTGTATTAAAACAAATTAATAAAACAACTGTTCATGTTAAATCCTCCATGTAACATCTTCCTAGAAGTCCATTAAATATTGATTTGGTCATTTGATAGATTGTACAAAACTATCCTAATATGATAGAAAAATTGGTTATTTATGATGATTAAATGTTATCAAAATAAATAATGTAGAGGTGCAATGAACCCAACAATATACTTGGTCTTCACAGGCCACTGATTTCATTCAATTTTGTTAGGATACACTTGAATATTTATTTTATCACTTTTTCAGTAACTCTAAGGGAAAAAGACTAGTGTAAGGCTGGCCGCAGGCCAGCCTGTATTTGTGGGAGGAGTCTAAGAGGGCTATTTAAGCCTCCTCCTCTGTCAGGGCCGGGGTTGTCGGCGTTTCTGGGTGGACGTACGTCACTTCAGCCTCCTTACAGAGCGGCAGTCGGTCGCAGCATGGTGTCGGTTCCTCTCTTGAACACCACCAGGGGACCGCCCGCCCGTCCCCCCTGTCATCTCTGGGGTAACCAGCATCGTGGGGGCCACCCTGCCCGTCCTCCCCTTCAGCTGATGTTCCATCCAACATCGTGGAGGGGCTGCCCGCCCGCTTCTCCCGGCGCTCATGCCGGGGGGAGCGGGGGGGGCCTCCATCCATCCATCCTTCCTCCTTAGCTCCAGCTGGCCAGGGTGCCGCCTGCTTCTCCCGGCGCTCATGCCGGGGGGAGCTCGTCCATGCATTCTTCCTTCCTCCGTGGCTCCAGCTGGCCAGGGGGCCATCTTCCTGCTTCTCCCGGCTCTCATGTGGGGGGGCATCCATCCATCCCTTTAGCTGGGCTCAATCCCGCCGCCACCTGCTTCTCCCCTTTATCCCTGTGTTTCTGCCAGCGCCGTGGGAGCCGCCCGCCTGTCCTTCCCTTCAGCCCATGTTCCATCCAGCATCATGGAGGGGCCGCCCGTCCGCTTCTCCCGGTGCTCATGCCGGGGGAGAGCGGGGGGGTGTTCGTCCATCCATCCTCCAACCACCCACTTAATCCACGGCTTCATCTGGTCAGGGTGCCGTCCGCCGCTTCTCCCGGTGTTCATGGGGGGGGTCTGTCCGTCCTTCCGTCACCTTAGCCTGGCTCAATCCCGCATGGGGGGGCCCTCCGTTTCTCCCTTTCATCCCTGTGCTTCTTGCCAGCGCTGTCGGAGCCGCCTGCCTACTTCTCCCGGCGTTCATGGGGGGGCGTCTATCCTCCACCCACCCACTTGTCACTTACCCGCCAGTTCACCTCCCTGGAACTACGCCAAGCATGGAGGGGATGCCCGCACCTAGCATGGAGGGGACACTGTCTTAGCGTTTCGGCCCAGTTTTTCTGTCATGTCGTTTCTGTACAGGCGTTTTTTCTGTCATAGCGTTCCTGTTGTAGCGTTCTGCTCCAGCATTTTTGTCATGGTCTTCGGCCCCAGTGTTTCTCTCATGGCGTTTCTGCCCCAGCTTTTCTATCATAGCGTTCTGCCCCAGCTTTTCTGTCATAGCGTTCTGCCCCAGCTTTTCTGTCATAGCGTTCTGCCCTAGCATTTCTGTCATAGCGTTCTGCCCTAGCATTCTGTCATAGCGTTTATGTCCCAGCATTTTTGTCATAGCGTTTCTGCCCCAGCATTTCTGTCATAGCGTTTCTGCCCCAGCATTTCTGTCTCGGCGTTCAGTCTTGGCATTTCTGTCATAGCGTTCTGCCCCAGTATCTCTGTCATAGCGTTTCTGCCCCAGCATCTCTGTCATAACATTTCTGCCCCAGCATCTCTGTCATAGCATTTCTGCCCCAGCATGTCTGTCATAGCGTTTCTGCCCCAGCATCTCTGTCATAGCGTTTCTGCCCCAGCATCTCTGTCATAGCGTTTCTGCCCCAGGATTTCTGTCAAAGCATTCTGCCCAGGCATTTCTGTCATGGCGTTCTGCCCCAGCATTTCTGGATCGGCGTTCAGTCTCAGCATTTCTGGCTGGGCATTCAGTCTCAGCTTTTCTGTCTCGGCATTCAGTCTCAGCATTTCTGTCATAGTGTTTCTGCCCCAGGATTTCTGTCTTTGCATTTCTGCCTCAGCATTTCAGTCTCAGCGTTCTGTCATAGCGTTTCTCCCCAGGATTTCTGTCGTGGCATTTCTGCCCCAGGATTTCTGTCATTGCATTTCTGCCTCAGTGTTTGTCATAACGTTTCTGCCCCAGGATTTCTGCCTCAGTGTTTATGGCCCGGGATTTCTGTCATTGCATTTCTGCCCAAGCATGTCAGTCCCAGCGTTTCTGTCATTATGTTTCTGCCCAGGATTTCTGTCATGGTATTTCTGCCTCAGCGTTTCTCCCCCTGGATTTCTGTCATTGCATTTCTGCCTCAGCGTTCTGTCATAGCGTTTCTGCCCCAGGATTTCTGTCATGGCATTTCAGCATTTCTGCCTCAGCGTTTTGTCTTAGTGTTTCTGCCCCGGGATTTCTGTCATGGCATTTCTGCCCAGGATTTCTGTCATTGCATTTCTGCCTCAGCGTTTCAGTCTCAGCATTTCTGTCGTAGCGTTGCTGTCCTTGCGTTTCTGCCCCAAGATTTCTGTCATGGCGTTTCTGCATCAGCGTTCAGTATCAGCATTTCTGTCATAGCATTTCAGCCTCAGCGTTTCTCACAGGGGCATTGGTGTTCAGTCACGGCATATACTCCGGTAGCTGTTTTCATCTTCGTTGTTTGTCATGTCTCATCGTATCTTTGTTCATATAAAGTCCCAATTTTCCCCTTTACCCTAATTTCCCCTCTCTTTCTCATATACATAGGGATGGAGACCTGTGTACTGGATGGTCATGGTCTCATATAAAGTCCCAACATAATTTTCTTGTTTCAAATGTTAATAGGGATGGAGACACACACTAATTATCAAATTTACCATTGCTGCGGTCTTGTGTCAAGTTCCAATTATTTATATTACTTGTTATTTCGGAATATCTTTTTTTTTTTATCCTAGTCTATATAATTTTTTCCAGGTTAACACCCGGGGGTGGATCTCTTCCATCCCCGGGAGCTGCGACGCGCACCGTTGCTATCCCCCGATCCCCATGATCCACTGGTCACGGGGATTGTAGGCATGTTTCCGCTGTGCATTGACGCCACGCCCCGCACGCCGGCACATCTGACGTCACCTGACGCCACGTGCTGACGTGACGCTGGTTTCATCTGCCGTGCAAACTGACGGAGGCGGAGGCTGCCTATATAGGCGCTAGTCGCCTGTAGTGGGCTGCTTCCTTTCCTCCCTCATAGCACGCCCTAGCGTGACGTTGGCGGTACCTCGCTGGCTGGCCGGCTGATATTATGTCATCTCAGGTAACCACGGACTTCTTACTCTTTGCACTTTGCCACTATTATCCCCATCTCACTTGCCTTCTTTCACATTCACTGCTATGCACTGTCCCCTCACTCTGTCCACCTAGTGTTTGTGGCGGGCTTTCCCTTTTCTCCTGTCTCCTTCCTTGTCCCACTGGTTCCCCTGCTATCACTTGTCTGGTCCCCTTATGCCCTTTCAACTGTTGCTTCACTTTTATCTTACACTATATCTTCCATCTTGTGGTCATCCAACAATACCCGCTTTTGCTTACAACTATACACCTATTTTGATTATATTACAGCTACCTTTGGGTTTATGTTTTATTCTACACTACCATGTTGGAAACAAAAGGGGAACTTTCCTACCATCTATCTCTCTACGTTATCCTGAATTGCCTCGCCATGCCGCCACTTGATACCTCTTCAGCTCCCGTGGGGATGCTACATTCACCCCTGAATATTTCCTACCATCATGAACATTATTATATATGCTCTATCACCATTATACCACATATCCACAGGTAAGAGTGCTAGGACCAGCGGTTTTGCTCCCCCTCTTCCTGTTGTAATTAAATATCATTAATTACTACTTTACACTATATTCTAGATATTTCCAGATAGCTGCTCCTGATGAGTGGACAAACTTCCACGAAATGCGTCAAGCATTTACAACTGAGCATTCACAACTTTTTTACATGTCACAGCAAATATGTATCTACCATGGGCATTTTTGTGTTTTAGTCATCAGTTTGATTTTAATACAATATTGATTACGTATACACATGTTGGGTGTAATGTTGATGATACTGTAACTTACCTTGTGCTACAGTGTTTAACATGTTACTATGTTACTATAATATGCTTTATTATCATGTTTTACTTACATTGTACCATATCTATTGATTATATGTGAGTATCATCTATTGCACTTTGTCTTCATGTGGTATCAATACATCTAACATTTTTTTTTACACCTGATGACTCAGCCTGCCCTAGTGTCGTGTTTCATATAAAGTCCCAATTTTCCCCTTTCCCCTTAATTTCCCCTCTCTTTCTCATATACATAGGGATGGAGACCTGTGTACTGGATGGTCATGGTCTCATATAAAGTCCCAATATAATTTTCTTGTTTCAAATGTATCTTTGTTCATGTTTAACCTGGGTCAGTTAGCTAGGGCTCACATGTCGGGATCTGTCACGTCTACAGATCCATATGGGCTGAGGTTTCGTTTGTTAATGATTGTTGACCACAATCTTCTCGCCTGTATAACATACGTCATACGATGCATGTCATTCACCACACCTGTACGACTACCCACCACGGTCTGTGGGTACACTAGCCCTGAGTTTTCAGTTAATTACCTGTCTCTGCGCTGCAGGTTACTTGGGCTCACTTACTACTTACACAAGGGTGGTGGGGGTCCATCATCAGGTTCATTTACGTGCAGTGGTCTTCACATTTCTGGTCATGTTCTCATACTCAGGTAGGCACAGAGGGGTGTTGTTGTTCTCATGTCTGGTTGTCTGTCATTTCTCTAGTTTGTGTTCTCAGGTTGGGCTGTATTGACATCCATACCGATATCATCCATGCTTGCACACACTTCCATCAGTCCTGCCCATTGTTAGGGCTAGTTGTTTGGTGCAGATGTCGTGACGCCACTGGGCGCACCCTTGGGTTGGAAGCAGTCAATTTTTATTTCAGTTAACGTCCTGTTGCATAGAGGCCCTGGTTACCGTCCAGGAATTTATAGTCTCTCTCAGGGTGTGTGCTAAGCCACGTCCCCTTGACGGTTCTTAAATGATAGGATTGGGCAAACGTCATCATGGTTCTGGATTTCAATCTCGGCTCTGATCTCTTGTCTAGGATGTTGCCTGGAAAACTGCTCAGGGACATCAGTCCAGTCATCTTTCTGATCACCAGCCTGTTCCAGGTAGGGGGGGCTTCAATCACTTTGGGTATGACTGTATCATGCCATGGGACTTATTTCCCCGGGATGGAGTTTGGCCCTCCTTCCTCGGTCCAGGATTCAGACTCAGTCGTCAGGTCACAGGCTGAAGCACGAACCGATCGAATCAGGTCGAACCGGTGTTCTGGGTCTGGCATGGTTTCTCCATGTTGTCGATGCTTATTGCCATAGCGCTTGGGCTTTATCCGCCTACTCCATAACTTATCCAGTATTTGAACTCCTGCCAGTTGTTTTTTGCACTCACTCTCTCACTTCCCCATACAAAGTATGGGTAGGCCAGGGGTTGGGGGCATTTCACTGAGCTACTTCACTTGTGTCCATGTGAAGTATTTCGTTCTTTGCGGCCATCATTTTGCAGGGGCTCCTCGGGCCAGCCCTTGCTCAATTTCCCCCCGCGTATCCTCGCATTCACAAGCAGTTCATTCTCATGTCTGGGTTGTCTAGGGCATCAGGCTCATCCAATCTTTCACGGGACGTTTACTTGGGTTCTGGGTAGCTTCTCAGGTTCTATAGGGGGTTCCTTCTCATCACCTAGATAGGAGTCGGTGGGTTTCTCCTGTCATAGCGGATACTTACCGGATACACACGTTGCCACCTGGGCGCATGCTACTCCACTTGATGGATTGTTACCTTCCCTTCTTCACCTAAATTTGGTGTATTTTTGCCCTCTTTTCAGGCATACTGACCAGTCAGGCCAAGGCACACCTCAGGCCTTGGTTATTAAGAGAATCGCATTTCACGCTTGAAGACTCTGACTACAAGTGTAAGGCTGGCCACAGGCCAGCCTGTATTTGTGGGAGGAGTCTGAGAGGGCTATTTAAGCCTCCTCCTCTGTCAGGGCCGGGGTTGTCAGCGTTTCTGGGTTCCCACCCACCCATTTCCCCCAGCCTTCATACATACTCACAGTACTTTTTCTTATTCTTACATTCCCTCTTACATGCCCTCTTTTCAGGCATACTGACCAGTCAGGCCAAGGCACACCTCAGGCCTTGGTTATTAAGAGAATCGCATTTCACACTTGAAGATTCTGACTACAAATACACTGTTAATGCAGAACCTCAAATTTTTGTGCTGTATTTTTATATACCGTAACCATTTTGTGGCATCCATAGTTACAGGTAAGGCAAGGGAGAGTTTGCCATCCCAGAATGGTTTCTTCAGCTTTGACAAACAATACAGTGTATTTATTATATATAAGAGATTCTTTAAACTGGCAGGTGCATCAAGGAGCAAGAATAGGCAGTATAAAGAAATATGCATGAGCATTAGTAACAAGACCACTGAGGGAGTAATGGTATCTGAAACACTGATAATGCATTGCATTGCAGAGAGAGGGGAGACGCCACACAAACTAACACAAGTACCAATACATGGGGCAGGCATGAAGACAGGGGCTGTTTGATGTTACCCACTGATTTTGGAGCTTCACTGAAGGCTCTGGCTAGCTCCTGTCCTGACCTTCTGCAGAAGAAAATACTGTCCATACGCAATCACTGGAACTCAGTTGCTGCTGCTCACCTGTTATTAAACAGATCTGGGAATTTATTTTTCCAAGCCCACATTGATCTTAGGCTGGCGTTCACCTGCACCCCCGTCTTTTGATTTTTTTGTCTAGTCTTTTTTATGCAATAAAAATCTTTTTCTACGCAAATCAGTGTTTGTGGCCTTCAAAGTCCCACTCAAGGGGGAACATCCTTTTTTGTTCTTTACATTCCAGGGATGTGGCCACTACATTGAATATTTTGACATGGTGGAAGCCTCCTTTCTCTCCATATCAATGCTAAAATGACTTTGCTCACACTGAGGAGTTCTGTCACTAATAGTATAGATCATAGTATTATTTCTGTTTGACTGATGGTACCTCAAGGTAGTTTTACAGTATCTGCCATTCTCTACAAAAACTTCACAGTGTCTCAAGTTGCTGCAGCTTTGTAAAGGAATGTGTTACATTTGATGGTTTTTCTGTTCTGTCAAGGGAATACACTGAACTTTGAGACCAGTGTCCCTTTGTGTGCTTTTCCACCATCCTATTCCCAAATCTAGGATTTTATTTTAGCCAATAAGGAATGATACAACTTAGAAAATGTGAGATGCTGCAGTAAGTCATCTTTCAAAGAAAACTCCCCAAAGCATTATATGCAAAACAGTAACTTAAAATAGCTCACTATTTATATTAAAAAAAAGAAATAAATAAACCTTTTTTTTTTATAAAGTTTATATGGTGTTTTCTTATCTCTCGGGAATCATGACTCTCCTCCACTTGAGTAGGTATTAACCATGTAATAAAAAAATGCATCTATAATAGAATGTAAGATCTGTGTGCTTTGTTGAATGTTGTGCTGTTTTAGCATGATATAATTATTAAAAAAATATATATTGAAATGTGCACAGACTCTGTTGCTCTCACATATGTTTTGGGATTGAGATGTGTATAGGGTCTTGCATATTGCAGCTCATTTAAAATGGGCCACATCAAAGTGATGTATGTTACTTTATTCATATTCATTCTCTATTTACCTTCAGGGCTTGTATAATAATGCTACAAAAAAACAAACAAACAGTGATACATTCTGGTCAGGACACTAACTGCATGAAGTTTACAAGCCCCCTATATTTTCATGGGTTTCCTATGGGTACTTCAGTTCTGCCCACGCTCCAAAGGCATGCTGGTAGTTTCAATGGATTTTTTCTAAATTTTTCCTAGTTATGTGTATTGTATGCGTGCATGTGAGGTAGGGGCCTTAGATTGTAACCTCCTTGAAAGCAGGGACTGTTTTAAATGTAAAACATGTGAAGCAATGCATAAATTGTAAGCTCTATAAACTGTAAATACCTGTAAAAAATATTTAAAGTAGAAGTTCAGCCTAAAACGAACTAACTGCAACCCTACTGGCAGCCACATTGTAATGCCCCGTACACGCGGTCGGACATTGATCGGACATTCCAACAACAAAATCCTAGGATTTTTTCAGACGGATGTTGGCTCAAACTTGTTCTGCATACACACGGTCACGCAAAGTTTCGGAATTTCTGATCGCCAAGAACGCGGTGATGTCAACCACGTACGACGAGACTAGAAAAGGCAATTTTGTTAGTAAAAGTTTGGTGAGAGACGATTTGCGCTTTTTCAGACTCGTGGCTTTCAGATCGTTTTTTGCGGTTCAGTTTGTGCTTGTGGGTTTGTATCTGCTCTTCAGTGCGTGCAAGCAAGCTACGCGTGACTTTAATTAGTCATTGTGTTCTTGTTCGTTCATTGCTATTTTTCAGGTCGCTCTTCACAGGCCTTGCTGTTCTTCAGTGCGTTCTGTTACTTCGTTCTGAGCAGCCGACCATTTTCTAGCCATGTTGCTATACATACTCCTCGTAGAGTTCGTGCTGTGCGGGGGCTTGGTGTTGGGGTCCTGACCTTGACACAAGTCCAGTCCATGAACAGGGTGGGGAGGAGTTCATGTACCAAGAATTGGTTGCTTCAGCGTGACCAGTTCTCTCATATGCCTTTGCTCCGTGAGATCCGTGAGAATATTCCTGATGATTTCAGGAACTTTCTCAGGATGATGGACCCCGTATTTCACCGTTTGTTGGCTTTGCTGACCCCCTATATCAGCAGGCAGGATACCTGCATGAGGCAAGCCATCACTCCGGAGCAGAGGCTCGTCGCTACCCTGCGGTACTTGGCGACGGGGAGAAGTCTGCAGGACTTGAAGTTCTTGACAGGCATCTCCCCCCAGGCTCTGGGTATCATTATCCCAGAGACCTGTTCTGCCATCATCCAGGTCCTGCAGAAGGAGTATATGAAGGTAAGATTTTTATCCTTTAATATCACATTTTATTGTATTTAATGTTTGATAATATATTGTATTTCTTTCCACATTCCCTAATTACCATGATTGTAATATGCTGTGAATGCTCCCTTTGTCCTCATGCATGCTGGATTTTTATCCAATTATTTTTTTTGTCCTTCATACATATTTGCCTTCACTTACCTCCCCAGCATGGTCTACAGGCTCTATATTCACCTCATGTAGTCACTTAACAATGTATTTTGTCAGCTTCATAGTAGTGCTTTACCCCAAACACCCCCTAAAATGTTTTTAAATGTGATTTGTGCTTTAAATTCAGGCAGAGTGCCAGAGGCTTTTTTGTTGGGGTGTCCCCAATTCATTTTTAACCCTCCCTCCCCCAACTGCTAAGTCAGCTGATACCAATTCTCTATCTATCCTTAATCATCTATCTGCTGACTTTGCCAAACCCATACACACTATACCCATCTCTTTTGTGCTCAGATGTATGGATGAATTCCTAAAAGCATGTAGTGCAAGGGCCTGCCTGTATGCTTTCAAATGGTACTGTTTAAAGTTTTTGTATCCTCTTATTATCTTGATAGGTAATAGCAGAATTTCCAAATGTGCTCAAATGTGTACAATGTGTATTTATATCTTTGTATTATGACACTTCTTACCTGTCCAATGGGCTGCCAATAGTGTAACTAAGGAGGGGCTGTTCAAAGTAATACCCATTATTTAGGCATTCATCTCTCAATGAAGTGGAGAGGGTTACCTGTCCAAGAGCCCCCCCCCCCCTAAAATGTTAGAAATGGCCCATGAGAGGGGGGGAGGGGGAATCTGATAGGTGTACCTTATACTTTGGTGTTTAAAAATTCCCAAAAATAAATGTTATCTTATTTGAGGCCTTAAATCGTCTCCTTCTGGATCGGGGCGTTTCCGGATCCGGGCTTTCCTCCTCCTCATTGCTATAATTAGCACGCACTTGCTGTGTCTCCGCCATGTGCTCTTCCCCCACTGCACCGAACGAAAAGGCGCGGGGAATAGACTAGAAAGAACATCAGGGGCGGGCGGAGTTACACGCATGCACAGTGTGTATAAAGCGTAACACGCGTGCGTAGTACGTACGATCTGTGAGCAAGGGAAGGAGTATCGGAGGCGCCGATCGTGATAACGAAGGTAAGAGCCAAACTTGGGCCTATACTGCTTCTAGATTGAGGCCTATATTGTAACAAGATTAGGAGAGTTTTGCCTGTCATTAGAGTTTGTCTTGTGTTGTGTCTTGCAGTGAAAATGGATATCTTGAAAGATACCGACTTTATGGCAATCTTCATAGATATGTTCAGGGAGCTGCCTTGTCTTTGGGAGATAAACCACCCACATTATAAGAACCAAACAAAGAGGAAGGCAGCGCTGGATCAATTGCTGGAATTTGTGAAGCAGGTGATCCCCACCGCAGACATCACCTATTTGAAGATCCCAATTGGTGGCCTGAGGAGCACTTATCTAAGGGAGCACAAGAAGGTCCAGGATTCCCAGAGATCCGGAGCAGCAGATGACATCTATGTCCCCAGGATGTGGTACTATGACAGGCTGCATTTTCTGGCAGGTCAGACTGAACCCAGGTCATCACTCTCCAGTCTTCCTTCCACGCTTCCTTCCCCCCCAGCTGAGGCTTCTGACGCCCAACCTGGGCCTTCCAGGCAGCAACATGTGGAGGAGCCCAGCTTGAGCCAGGTATAGCATTTCTCTAAATATTTCTGCTTATCCAATCAATGATGTTAACTAGATGTTAGTTTGGAGTACTAATTTATGATTGTGATTGATGATGCAAAAAGTAAAACCATGTCCCTTTTTCATACACAGGGAAGTCTCAGCCAGGAGGTGGCCAGGCTGAGCAGGCTGCCTGATATGCAGGTCCCTCCCCTACACCTTCAAAGAGAAAGTGGCAGGAAGAGGAGTACCCAGGAGGAGGCTGCAATAGGCCTCTTTTGGAAGGCTACTGAGGCCCTGAGAGCCCCCCACACTGTGGAGGAGGACTTTGCTGGCATAATTGCCTGCAAAATTCAGTGGATGGAGGAGGGCCAACAACTCATGTGTGAGTCCTTAATGTTGGAAGCTCTCAATAAGGGATTGAGGGGCCAAATAACATCTGCTACCCACATTTGTGACCTTACACATGGTCCTCCTCCCCCTCCAGGTCCTACTACTCCTCCTCCTCCTCCTCCAGGTCCTACTAGTCCTCCTCCTCCTCCAGGTCCTACTCCTCCTCCTGCCACATCTCCAACAGCAGAGCCACAGCCAGGAAGGAAGCGTGGAAAGAAGACCAGAAAGTGATGACCCTGGGTCCAGTCTGGTCTGGCAAAAGATGCAGCCTCTTGTATTACCACAGCCTGGGGACACAGATGTCATCTGCTGCTTTCCGGATCTCTGGGACTTCTGGACCAGACTGCACTCCCTTACATATGGACTCCTCAGGCCACCAATTCTGATGTTAAAGAATTGATGTCTGCCCTGGGTGTCCAAGGTTTCGCCAATTTCTGCTGTTTCTCCAGTGTTGCCTCCTTCCTTGTTTGGTTCTGAGCCCTTAATAAAGGAATTTTTGTTTCAATTATACTTGCCTATGTGTTTTTTCCTTCAAAAAGGACAGTTTGTTTGTGAGGATTCAGGTACATTTCTAAAGTACAATGTGAAATTAATAAGAGACACCAACACAAAACAATCTCCTTGAGATTAAATAATACAAGATATCAATGGTGTTGTGGTAACTTGACACACAAAACACACACAAAAATATTCTGGAGTAAAACTCAAAATAAAATAAAACAAAGATCAGCCTTTTAAAAAATACAAACCTGAAAAAAAAAAAAAAAATTATGCCTTAAAATAAAAAAAATAAAAAAACAACAAAAATATGTCAGATGTGACAAATCAAAATATATTGAGGGAATCCCGATAAATAATAAAGAAAGAAGTTTGTGAGAAGTCTGTGTGAATATGAGCAGCAAAACTACCGTATTTATCGGCGTATAACACGCACCTTTTTCCCCTTAAAATCAGGGGAAAGTTATGGGTGCGTGTTATACGCCGATACCCGCTATCGCTATGTGAATGTTGGCGATCGCCGCCGACATTTACATAGCGAGTAGTTTTAAATAGAGATACACATAGTCGAGTGTATTCGGCTCTTTCCGGCGCCGCTCACAGTCCCGCCCAGTCCCGCCATTGGACCTGTGTTATGTCCATCATAGGGCGGGACTGTGAGCGGCGCCGGAAAGAGCCGAGAACCCTCGGCTATGTGTATCTCGGCGGCGTTCGTTCACTTCCGCCGGCGCCGAGTCCCTCCGAACTCCGCGGCGCCATATTTAAAACTACTAGTGAATGGCGGCGGTGGCGGCAGGCATGGACACTGGGGACAAGGCTGCACTGGGGACAAGGCTGCAGGGACAAGGCTGCACTGGGGACAAGGCTGCACTGGGGACAAGAGTGCAGGGACAAGGCTGCACTGATAAGGCTGCACTGACAAGGCTGCACTGGGGACAAGGCTGCACTGACAAGGGTGCACTGGGGACAAGGCTGCACTGACAAGGCTGCACTGGGGGCAAGGCTGCACTGACAAGGCTGCACTGGGGACAAGGCTGCACTGACAAGACTGCACTGACAAGGCTGCACTGGGGCAAAGCTGCACTGACAAGGCTGCACTGACATGGAAAAGGCTGCAATGACACTTACAAGGCTGCAGATGAACACTGATGAGGCTGCATTGATGGGCATTTTAATGTAAGTTTCTTTTCCTTAAACTTCCCTCCTAAAAGTTTTTTTCCTTAAAATTCTCTCCTAAACTTGGGGTGCGTGTTATACGCCGGTGCGTGTTATACGCCGATAAATACGGGTACTTCATTCTTCTCACATTATAAAGAAGAAGAGAGTGTGCTGTATTAAGCCATGTTTAACATTGCACCGTGACGAAAGTGTTGTATCCATTGCGAACGCTAATTTTACCAGACCGAGCTGTTCCATCTCGGAATTTCTTCTGAGCATGCATGGCACTTTGTGCGTCGGAACTGGCCACACACGGTCGGAATTGACGCAATCGGATTTTGTTTTCGGAAAATTTTATAGCCTGCTCTCAAACTTTGTGTGTCGGAAAATTCGATGGAAAATGTCCGATGGAGCCCACACACGGTCGGAATTTCCAACAACACGCTCCGATCGGACATTTTCCATCGGAAAATCCGACCATGTGTACGGGGCATAAGACTAATCTATCTAACACTGTGTGGAAGAGACAGCTGACAATGGCTGGAAAATGCCTGGGAAGTGACGTCACTCACAGACCTACTATGGGGTTTCTGTTGTCAGTTGCCTCTCCTGCACACACCTACACAGAGAAGCCATCACTGACAGCTCAGCGTGGGCCCGGATCAGCTGTAGAAAAGGTATGTATAGAGTTTCTTGCTTTACAGGTGTAGCAAAGTCCTGGGGTCCCTGAGGCTTAATGGTGACCTCCAGAGTTAGAGACAGCTGACATCCTTCTGTGTAGAGTGAGTTATTAGATTTATTGTCTCTTGAACAGAACTGGGGGAGAGAGGGTTATGGCCAGGACACCCTGAGGTAGATGCAATAATAATTAGCAGACTCCAAGACTTCTAAAGGTAGACAGCTATACAGGTGAAGGCCTCAAGCCGCACACCACTTCTGTATGGGTAAGACCACTGTCTCCTATGGCAACAATCTTGTAGTAGTTACTAATGGTAGTTGTATTCAACTATTGGCAACACAAACAGTTCTCCGCTTACTCCACAATCACTCACTGTGGACCTTCTGGATCCCTTGAGCTCCTCCACTTTTAGCACTCAGTATCTTCCTCAAGCATCACCTCCGCTTCCCTGCTGGGTCCCTGACTTGGCACTCACAGATACTCTTCAAGCATCTGCCCTGCTGACCCCCTAGGTCCCTGGCTTGGCACCCACTGATGCTCCGCAAGCGTCACCTCTGCTCTCCTGCTGGGTCCCTGGCTTGGCACTTATTGAAATTTTCCCACTTTTTCACCATCCCCAGTTGGTGAGAAGACTGCTCACAGTGGTCTCCGGTAACAAGGTGGATGGTCCGTTAGTGGCGACAGTTTCCCCTTCCACCTCCGACCACAGCTGGTTTCCTGTCCGACTGAACCGCTACTTCTGGTTGTACTACAAGCCAGTAGTCCCAACCCTATACTTCTTCTCCAGCTCCTGGATAGGCCTCAGGCAGCCCAGCAGGCAGGTGTCCCTAGGATAGTCCTCAGGGAACTTTGCTACACAGGGTTAGATTAGAAAGTGAGTGCCAGTAGATTTAGAGTTAGTTTTAGGCTGAACTTCTACTTTAACCACTTCAGCCCCGGAAGGATTTACCCACTTCCTGACCAGGCCATTTTCTGCTATATGGCACTTCGTTGCTTTAACTGACAATTGCGCGGTCGTGCGACATTGTACCCAAACAAAATTTATGTCCTTTTTTTCCCACAAATAGAGCTTTCTTTTAGTGGTATTTGATCACCTCTGCAGTTTTTATTTTTTGCACTATAGACAAAAAAATGAGCGACAATTTTGAAAAAAAAAACAACATTTTGTACTTTTTGCTATAATAAATATCCCCCCAAAAAATGTAAAAAACAAATTTCTTCCTCAGTTTAGGCCAATATGTATTCTGCAACATATTTTTGGTAAAAAAATCCCAATTAGCGTATATTGATTGGCTTGCGCAAAAGTTATCGCGTCTAAAAAATAGGGGATAGATTTATGGCATTTTTATTTTTTAATTTTTTACTAGTAATGGTGGTGATCTGCGTTTTTTAGTGGGACTGCGACATTGCGGCAGACAGATCAGACACGTTTGACACTTTTCTGGGACCAGTGACATTTATACAGCGATCAGTGCTATAAAAATGCACTGAATACTGTATAAATGTCACTAGCAGGGAAGGGGTTAACACTAGTGGTGATCAAGGGGCTAAATGTGTTCCCTGTGAGATGTTTCTAACTGTATAGGGGTTGGGCTGCCAGACGATCTCACTTTACTCCCCTGACAGAACGAGGATCTGTTTGTTTACTCTGGCAGATCGCCACTCTGCCTCTGTCTGTTCTGCCTCTCTCTCTCTCGCTGGCTAGCAGATCGCCGTGTACATGCCTGTTGTACAATGACGGCGATTCACTCAGTCGAGCCAACCTGCCGCAGTACAACTGCGGCGGCTGGTCGGCAAGTGGTTAAATACATACACTATATTACCAAAAGTATTGGAACGCCTGCTTTTACACACGTGTTAACTTTAATGGCATCCCAGTCTTAGTCCATAGGGTTTGATATTGAGTTGGCCCACAAGGTATGGTCCATAAAAACATGGATGAGCGAGTTTGGGGTGGAGGAACTTGACTGACCTGCACAGAGTCTTCACCTCAACCCGAACACCTTTGGGATGAAGGGAGGGGGAGCGTTTTATATCAAAAAAGCATATAGACAAGTACAAGTACCATCATCCCAAATATCTTGTATAGAGGCCAAGGGCATGGGGTAAAGAGAGGTCGCAGGTAGCTGCCACTGTCGATCGATATCTCAATACCGCATGCACTAAGACACAAAAAAACCCCTAAAGAGGGGGGGGGGGGAAACGAGGGGACTATTCCGGTACCAGGTAAGATTGCTATTAGTAATAAACAGTGATAGTAACAAAGACTGTAGTAAAATATAAAAATTCCAATTTAATAGAAACCATGATTAAAAGATTGTAACAATGTCACATACAGTTGCAATCAAAAAACGGGAGCAATGCATACAACCAATTAGGTTACAACTTGTAGTGGTGTAGACACAAATAGAGCTTGAGTTCTCGACCGGTTTCGCGGTTTCACCGCTTCCTCAGGAGAGCAATATCTGTGGTGCAACATACAGTAAATGTAATGAATACAATCATACACGGAATGTACAGGGATATAAGAAGGCAGCAAAAACAGTGGAAAATACATTATATAATATACAAACAAATGAGAAAGAATGCGCTCACCCGTTCTATGGTTGCCTGTGGGTACGCATGGCCCCAAGCGGTTCCCCCTGCGGCGAACACAGGGGATGACTAAACAGACCCTGGGTAAATAGTTATAAAATGAGGTGGAATAAATAAGATGGAATCAATTAAGGAAGGGGGAAAAAGGGGGTGAAGTGGGGGGTGCCAGTGAGGTATTTTTTGATAATAAAACAGTGTGCAAGTGAGCAAGTAACCACGGGAAGTGTGTGGACAAAGGAAAAGTGGAGGGAGAGAAAAGGGGGGGGGGAAGAAAGGGAAGGGGAGGGGAGGGGGGGGGGGGGGGGGAAAGGAAAAAAGGGGGGGGGGAAAGGGGGGGGGAGTAGGAAAGGGTGGGGGGGGGGGGAAAGGAAGGGGGGGGAGAGGGGGGGGGGTAAAGGGGGGGGGAGGGGGGGAAAAAGAAAACAGGGGGGGGGGGAGAGGGGGGAAAGGGGAAGGGGGGAGGAGAAGGAAAGGGGGGGGGAGAGGGAAGGGGGGGAAAAAAAGGGGGGGGGAGGGGGGGAAAGGGGGGGAAAGGGAAAACCATGAGGGGGGGGGGGAACAAAGGGAGGGGGGGGGGGGGAGAGGGGGGGGGGAGGGAAGGAGGAAGGGGGGGGGGGAAAGGGGGGGAAAAAAGGAGGGGAGGGGAGGAAGGGGGGAGGGGAAGGAGGGGGGGAGAGGGGGAAGGAAAAAGAGAGAGAGGAGGGGAAGAAAGGGGGAGGGAAGGGGAAGGAGGAAGAAATCCAGGGGGGGGAAAAAAGGGAACGGGAGAGGAGGGGGGGGGGGGAAGGGGGGGGGGGGGGAAAGGAAATGGAAAGCCCCGCAAGAGGTGTGTGGGGAGGACTGAAGAAAAATAGCACACATAGATATAAACCGGCACTCACCCCTAAATTGCATAAATATGCACATGGACGTTGAATGAGGACCAAAAGCAGGTGATCGTATAATGGATGGAGTAAGGCCACTGGTTGTTATTGGGCAGTGAAGAGGATCCCCCCAGAGAAGGCTGGAGTGCTTGGTATGCACTCAGAGAAGTTATGCTGCCAGCTGTAACAAACATAATAATCTGGTCATATAAAAGTGACTCACCGGTCAGTGAGACCAGTCGACTAAAGTTAATGTCACAAGACAACAAGTCAGAGTGACAGGTATATAGTTAATATTTGGGTAGCAACATGGGAAGTATAAGGAAGCATGCTACAGGCATGATATAAAGGGATGACTATTCAGCACGGCAAAGGCTGAACAGGAGACTGTCTGTCGGCAGGCAGGGAGAAGGGGAGGAAGAAGGAAGGGACCGAACGGCAGGGACTGGGGGGCCATAACACTCACCCAAAGCAGTGGTCCTCAGTGGGATAACGTCCAGGGGCTGTAGGCTCAGATAGCGGCCATGGATGGCCGCTATAAGAGCGCCCCAACCCGGAAGTCAGGGACGGCGCAGAGGGCGTCCCCTGACGTCACCGGGTCTGCTCGTCCGCACTACGCAGGTGCAGTGTTGGCTGCTACTGCGCAAGCGCGCGCTCCTGTCAAAGGGAATCGAGTTCCCAGGCAAGGAGACGCAAGCAGCTGTGAGGCTGCCAGGGCGAGCATGTGTCCGCCGCAGAGAAAAGGCTCGGGGCAGGGCGGAGCCACAGGAACCTGACGGGTTACAAAAGCGCATTCTTATACAGCAAACAATTCAAAGCAATACAATAAACATAAACATACCTATAAGTAATTAAACAAAATGTGATATTGAATCTAGACAATGGATAGTCAGTAACAACAAACCGTAGGCGTTCACCAATGGTGAAAAGGCATCATGGGGTACATAGAAGGGACAGGGAATGAGGGAAGGGGGGGAGGAGAAGAAGGGGGGGAAAGGAGGGGGGGGGGGGGGAAAGGGAGGGGGGAAGGGGGAGGGGGGGGGGAAAGGGGGGGTTGCTAGGATCATAAAAGTGACTCATAGGAAGGCCTTGTAGGACACCGATTCATTGAGGCCAGGGGGAATGGTGGCGTTGAGCCGCTCAATCCACAGAGATTCTCTCTGTAGTATTGAGCGGTCCCAATCGCCACCCCTGGGATTAGGTTTAACCACCTCCAATACTAGGAAACTGACCACGGAGTTATCGAATCTATGGTGAAGGCCGATATGTCGGCCAATGGTGGTTAATTTGCCATTTTCTGAGTCGTACAGGTGATCCCCAATTCTCTGCCTCAATTCCCTAATTGTTTTGCCCACGTAGAAAGCTTTGCAAACACAGTTCATAAGGTAAACTACCCCTTTAGTATTGCAGTCGGCGAAGGTCCGTGGGACCAAAGTCTCGCCGTTCGGCAAGACCACAGTTCTACTTTCGGAAATCCAGGGGCACCTAGGACAATCTCCACATTGGAAGGTGCCTTTGGCGCCACCCCTAGTGGGTCTAGTAGGGTTGTAATGACTGGCAGTTAGTTGGTCCCGTAGTGACCGTGCTCTACGGAAAACCACTTCCGGTGTGTGTCTAATGTATTTGGTTAATACATGATGGTCGGTCAATAGGTGCCAGTGTTTCGTTAAGATATTCCGAAGTATACTGTGATGTACAGAATAGGTTGTAATCAATTTAACAGTTTCTAGGGGGGGGGGAGGTTTGTTGTTTTTGAAAAGTAAAGAAGTACGTGGACGTAGTAGGGACTTGTTAAAGGCTTTACGTAGGTTGGTAGCAGAGTAACCCCGTCGTAGAAGATGTTCACGTAATGCCTGAGCTTGGCGTAGGAAATCACTATGATGAGTACAGTTTCTGCGTAGCCGCAGGTATTGGGCATAGGGTATACTCCGTACCAAAGACTTGGGGTGAGCACTAGTGGCGAACAGTAAAGTATTCCCAGCCGTGGGTTTCCTGTAGAGGTCAGTGCCTAGTGTGCCATCAGATTCTTTAATGATCAGTAGGTCTAGGAAGGGGATTCGCTCAGTCTCAATTCTAAAGGTAAATTTGAGGTTTAGATCGTTCTTATCCAATAGATGTAAAAATTGTAGCAATTGAACTCTGGGGCCCGTCCAGACCATGAACAGATCATCGATAAACCGGTACCATAGGAGGATACAGTCCAGGAATTCTGTATACTGTTCATGGGCATGGATGTATCGCTCCCAACCACCTAGGTAAAGATTAGCATATGCTGGGGCACATGACGTCCCCATTGCGACACCTTGTATTTGTAGGAAAAGTTGGTCGTTGAAAGTGAAAAAGTTTTTGGTCAAAATAAAATGTAGTAGTGCCAGTATAAACTGATTCAAGGGCCAGGTGGTGGTATCTTGCTCCGCCAAGAAGGAACCAGCCATCCGTACGCCCTGCTCGTGGGGGATACTCGAGTATAAGGCCTCGACATCAACTGCCACGAGCAGGGCGTCCGGAGGGACCTGGATTCCCTCGAGCCGTTGCAAGAGGTCGGTGGTATCTTTGATCTAAGATGGAAGGCTACGGACATGGGGCATTAGGAAGGCATCGACAAATTTGCTCGCGTTATCTGTTAGGGAACCTATCCCGGATACAATAGGTCTTCCTGGTGGAATCCGTGCCACTTTATGGGTCTTGGGTAGGGAATAGAAGGTAGGAGTGCAGGGAAATTTGGGGACCAGGAACTCTAGGGTATCTTTGTCAATGAGGCCCACAAAGTAGGCCTCAGTGCAAAGGGCCCGGAGTTCCTGTGCAAAGGAAGGTATGTAGGTAGGGGGAATGGGTCTGTACCATTGTTTATTATTGAGGATAGCCAGGCACATAGATTCGTATTGCTGGTTAGTCATCAAGACAATATTTCCGCCCTTATCTGATTGTTTAATAACAACATCAGAACGTTGTTGCAGTGAACGAAGGGCTCGAATCTGACTGGGGTCTAGGTTTGGGGGAAAGTCAGGCCATTTTTGTTTCTTAAGGTCACTTATAGTTGCTCGTAGAAAGGTCCAAATCTCAGGACAGGTATTGAGGTCAGGGAATCTCCGAGATCGTAGCCGAAAGGGCTTAATTGACGAAGCTGGTTTAGAGGTAACTGAATCATCAGGTCTGTTAGATGCAGGGAGGGTAAAGGAAGTTGTCCCTGCTGTACACCCACTTGAGGGGGTAGTGTCGGAGGCCCTAGAGTCTTGTGAGGGCCCAGGGTCTCCGGTATCGCCTTCGTCATAGAGGAGCATCAGGTCGCGGAGCGCCCTGAACTCATCCATGGAGAAGCCTTTAGTGCGCTCCGCGAGCTCACGCTCTAGTCCTAAATTGGCTCGATCTTTGTCATAGATAAATTTAAATGTCAAATTTCGTGCGAAAAGATACAGATCTTTAATTGTTTCGGTGACCTTAAGTGCGTCAAGAGGGCAGAACCCCAAACCTAGTTGTAGGACCGAGATTTCCTCATTATTCAGCGTGTAGGGAGTGAGATTTATAACGTTGCGGTCGGTGTGGTCTGGGGCAGGGGAGTTGGTTGGGACAATGTGGGTTTCAGAACGTACGCATCTAGATTGCTCTGTTGTTTTTTCAAATCTAAAAAAATCGCGTCTTCATTAATTTTCGTGTATTTATTTGCCAAGAGGGTGGAATTAAGAATTTTGGGAATGGTGCCGTGCAGTGTAGAGTGGCCAGTGGCCCCTTCTATGGGGGTATTAGTGTCATGTGAGGTTTGTGTAGCAGGTGTTTGGGTGGATCTCGGGCCTTTTGGGCCTTTTTTGTCTTTTTTAGGGTTCGTTGGTGGGGTGTTGCCCCCAAAACGAAGTCTCTTGCGTGATGAGTTTAATACAGAAGAAGTGTTGGGTTGGGTAGTGCTTAAGGACGAGACAGTGGAGGATAAGGAGGAGTCTGATTCGATATCAGTGGAAAAATTGCTGTTATTGGTGCGGGGAGGGCCTCGTCTACCACTACCAGTGTTCCCCCTTCCTTAATTGATTCCATCTTATTTATTCCACCTCATTTTATAACTATTTACCCAGGGTCTGTTTAGTCATCCCCTGTGTTCGCCGCAGGGGGAACCGCTTGGGGCCATGCGTACCCACAGGCAACCATAGAACGGGTGAGCGCATTCTTTCTCATTTGTTTGTATATTATATAATGTATTTTCCACTGTTTTTGCTGCCTTCTTATATCCCTGTACATTCCGTGTATGATTGTATTCATTACATTTACTGTATGTTGCACCACAGATATTGCTCTCCTGAGGAAGCGGTGAAACCGCGAAACCGGTCGAGAACTCAAGCTCTATTTGTGTCTACACCACTACAAGTTGTAACCTAATTGGTTGTATGCATTGCTCCCGTTTTTTGATTGCAACTGTATGTGACATTGTTACAATCTTTTAATCATGGTTTCTATTAAATTGGAATTTTTATATTTTACTACAGTCTTTGTTACTATCACTGTTTATTACTAATAGCAATCTTACCTGGTACCGGAATAGTCCCCTCGTTTCCCCCCCCCCCTCTTTAGGGGTTTTTTTGTGTCTTAGTGCATGCGGTATTGAGATATCGATCGACAGTGGCAGCTACCTGCGACCTCTCTTTACCCCATGCCCTTGGCCTCTATACAACCTTTGGGATGAATTAGAGCTGAGAATGTGAGCCAGGATTTCTCGTCAAACGTCAGGGCCTGACTTCACAATTTGCTTCTAGAAGAATGGTCAAACATTCCCATAGACACACTCCTAAACCTTGTGGACAGCCTTCCCAGAAGAGTTGAAGCTGGTATAGCTGCAAAGGGTGGGCCAACTCAATATTGAACCCCACAGACTAATGGGCCGTACACACAATAGGATTTTCCGACAACAAATGTTCGATGTGAGCTGGTTGTTGGAAAGTCCAACCGTGTGTATGTTCCATAGAACATTTGTTGTCGGAATTTCCACCAACAAATGTTTGAGAGCAGGTTGTGTAGACAATTCCGATGCACAAAAGTCCACACATGCTCGGAATCAAGCAGAAGAGCCGCACTGGCTATTGAACTTCATTTTTCTCGTACGTGTTGTAGGTCACTGCCTTTTTGACGTTCGGAACTTCCGACAACATTTGTGTGACCGTGTGTATGCAAGACAAGTTTGAGCCAACATCCCTAACCGGTTCCCGACCGGCTCCTGTACTTTTACGTCGGCAGAATGGCACGGCTGCGCAAAGTAACGTACCCGTACGTTACTTTGAATTTGCCGCCGTGTGTGCGCGCCTGCCACGATCTCCGTGAGTCGGGTCGCAGGTCCCGCGGACTCGATTGCCGCGGGCATACCCGCGATCGCCTCACGGAGAGGACGAACGGGGAGATGCCGTTGTAAACAGCATCTCCCCATTCTGCCTAGTGACAAGTGTCACTGGATCTTTGCTCCCTGTCATCGGAGCAGAGATCAGTGAAGTCACACACCAGCCCATCCTCCTCACAGTTATAAATCACTCCCCTAGGACATACTTAACTCCTCCCGGCCCCCTAGTGGTTAACCCCTTCACTGCCAGTGTCATTTATACAGGAATCAATGCATTTTTATAGCACTGATTGCTGTATAAATGAGAATGGTCCAAAAAATGTGTAAAAAATGTCCGACATGTCCGCCATAACATCGCAGTCACAATAAAAATTGCTGATCGCCGCCATTACTAGTAAAAAAAAAAATTATTAATAAAAATGCCATAAAACTATCCCCTATTTTGTAAACGCTATAACTTTTGCGCAAACAAATCAATAACCGCTTATTGCGATTTTTTTTAACAAAAATATGTAGAAGAATATGTATTTTTTTTATATATTTATATACTTTTTGGGGAATAATTATTATAGCAAAATGTAAAAAATAATGCATTTTTTTCAAAATTGTCTGCCTTTTTTTGTTTATGGCGCAAAAAATAAAAATCGCAGAGATGATCAAATACCACCAAAAGAAAGCTCTATTTGTGGGAAAAAAAATGACGTCAATTTTGTTTCGGAGCCACGTCGTACGACCGCGCAATTGTCAATTAAAGCGACGCAGTGCCGAATCGCAAAAAACGCCCTGGTCAGGAAGGGGGTAAATCCTTCCGGGGCTGAAGTGGTTAAGAAAGAAATCCATGGTTTTGTTGGCAGAAAATCCTATCATGTATACATAGCATAAGACTGGGATGCCATTAAAGTTCATGTGAATGTAAAGGAAGGTGTCCCAATGCATTTGACAATACAGTGTATATTTGAGAGGAAACATATGTACAACCTTTCCCACCAGTAGGCCAAAATCTTTTCCAGGGTTGTTAGCATATTAACTTATATCACCAGTAGGGATGAGCTTCGTGTTCGAGTCGAACCCACGTTCGACTCGAACATCGGCTGTTCGGTCGTTCGCCGAATTGCGAACGATATGGGCCGTTTGCGCCAAATTCGTGTGGCGCGTCACGGCCCATAATTCACTGCGGCATCGCAGTGCATTGCTTGCTGATGATTGGCCAAGCATGCACTATGACCCGCATGCTTGGCCAATCACAGCGCCGCCTGAACAGAGAGCCGTAATTGGCCAAAGCCAAGGAGGCTTTGGCCAATTATGGCTCAGGGGATTTAGTACACGCCCCACACTATATAAGGCCGCCTGCACGGCGGCCCTGTGCAGTGTGTTCCGGTGTGCTTAGAGAGAGAGAGAGACAGTGTCATTTCATTTGAGTTAGCTAGATTAGGCAGGACAGTCAGTCAGTTAGCTGCACTTTAAGTGTATTGTGTATATATATGCATCCCAGGTGTTGCATATATATATATATATACACTGTATTCAGTTTAGCTAGATCCGTTCCTGTTATCTTCTAGACTATTTACATTTAGTGCAGTGCGTCCTGCTCACAGTGTTCAGCTAGATCCGTTCCTGTTATCTTCCTACTGACAGGCAGGCTTGTCTTGTTACAGTATTTACAGCTACCTAAAGAAAATTACTGGTGTTCTTTTGATCCTATTAGTACCACGGTCAGGCAGCTAGACTATTTACATTTAGTACAGTGCCTCCTGCTCACAGTGTTCAGCTAGATCCGTTCCTGTTATCTTCCTACTGACAGGCAGGCTTGTCTTGTTACAGTATATAAAGCTACCTGAAGAAAATTACTGGTGTTCTTTTGATCCTATTAGTACCACGGTCAGGCAGCTAGACTATTTACATTTAGTGCAGTGCGTCCTGCTCACAGTGTTCAGCTAGATCCGTTCCTGTTATCTTCCTACTGACAGGCAGGCTTGTCTTGTTACAGTATATAAAGCTACCTGAAGAAAATTACTGGTGTTCTTTTGATCCTATTAGTACCACGGTCAGGCAGCTAGACTATTTACATTTAGTGCAGTGCGTCCTGCTCACAGTGTTCAGATAGATCCGTTCCTGTTATCTTCCTACTGACAGGCAGGCTTGTCTTGTTACAGTATATAAAGCTACCTGAAGAAAATTACTGGTGTTCTTTTGATCCTATTAGTACCACGGTCAGGCAGCTAGACTATTTACATTTAGTGCAGTGCGTCCTGCTCACAGTGTTCAGCTAGATCCGTTCCTGTTATCTTCCTACTGACAGGCAGGCTTGTCTTGTTACAGTATTTACAGCTACCTAAAGAAAATTACTGGTGTTCTTTTGATCCTATTAGTACCACGGTCAGGCAGCTAGACTATTTACATTTAGTGCAGTGCGTCCTGCTCACAGTGTTCAGCTAGATCCGTTCCTGTTATCTTCCTACTGATAGGCAGGCTTGTCTTGTTACAGTATATAAAGCTACCTGAAGAAAATTACTGGTGTTCTTTTGATCCTATTAGTACCACGGTCAGGCAGCTAGACTATTTACATTTAGTGCAGTGCATCCTGCTCACAGTGTTCAGCTAGATCCGTTCCTGTTATCTTCCTACTGACAGGCAGGCTTGTCTTGTTACAGTATATAAAGCTACCTGAAGAAAATTACTGGTTTTCTTTTGATCCTATTAGTACCACGGTCAGGCAGCTAGACTATTTACAGTTAGTGCAGTGCGTCCTGCTCACAGTGTTCAGCTAAACCTACAAGTTAGTGGGGTGCGTCCACCTCACAGTGTTCAGCTAAAGCTACCTGTAGAAGGTTGGTGGTGTTCTCATACTACAGGCAGACAGTTGATTTTGCTAGCTGCAGTATCAGTACACATATATATATATATATATATATATATATATATATATATATATATATATATCCCAGCTTAGTGCAGCTACAGGCCATTAGTATGTCTGGAAGGCCAAGAAGGAGAGGCAGACAGTCACAAGCCAATAAGAGAGGGCAAGCAGGCTCTGTGTCTAGTGCTGGTCGTGGAGACGGTGCATCCTCATCAGCACGTGGCCATGGGACACGCTTGGCCTTTTTTTCGGCAGCTGGCCGTGTTGAGCCGCAACATGCGGAAGACTTGGTCGAGTGGATGACCAAGCCGTCCTCATCCTCCTCATCCTCTCTTACCCATGCCCAGGGTGCTTTGTCTGGCAAAGCAGCGGCCTCTTCCCTCGGCTCAATGTCATCAGTGACTCCTTCCCTAGCTCCACCATGTCCTCCTGAGGAGTCCCTCGAACTGTTTGACCACAGTGTTGGGTACATGCTCCAGGAGGATGCCCAGCGTTTGGAAGGCTCTGATGATGATACTGAGCTCGATGAAGGCAGTAACATGAGCACGGACAGAGGGGGTGCCCAAGAAGGACAGCAATCTGGCAGTCATGCTCCCCCTGCTGCAGCATACTGCCAGGTTTGCTCCAGTGATGAGGAGGGAGGGGATGATGAGGTCACTGACTCAACGTGGGTGCCTGATAGGAGAGAGGAGGAGGAGGAGGAGGAGGAGGAGGCGGCACATCACCAACGAGGCAGGATGCCCTCCAGGGGCCAGCCTAAGGGCAGCACATTGACTGCATCACACCCCAAAGCGCCACATGTGCAGGGCGCTGCAGTCTCTGCGCGTTATTCAAAAAGTTCTTTGGTGTGGGCCTTTTTTGAGACGAGTGCATCAGATCGCACCGCTGCTATTTGCAACATATGTCTCAAGCGTATCTCACGTGGCCAAAACATCTCCCGCTTGGGTACCACATGCTTGACCAGACATATGTTGACCTGCCATGCAGTTCGTTGGCAAGCGTATCTAAAAGACCCACACCAAAGAACAAAGAGGACCTCTCCTTGCTCCTCATCAGCTGAGATTTCCAACCCCACTAGACCTTCAGTCCTCTCTGAGACCTGCACTGAGAGGAATGAAGGTGTAGAATTAGGTGTGTCACAGCCAAGTACTTGTGGGCAATCTGCTTTTGGTACACCGACGTCAGATTGTACCAGGCAAATTTCCCTGCTCCAGCTGCTGCACCGAAAGAAGTTTGCTCCCAGCCATCCCCATGCCCAGCGGTTGAATGCTAGCTTGGCAAAATTGCTAGCACTTCAATTGCTGCCTTTTCAGTTGGTAGACTCTGCCCCCTTCCGTGAGTTTGTGGAATGTGCGGTTCCTCAGTGGCAGGTACCCAAACGCCACTTTTTCTCACGGAAGGCGATTCCGGCTCTCTACCGGCATGTGGAAGGCAATGTCCATGCCTCGCTGGACAGGGCGGTCAGCGGTAAGGTGCATATTATCGCTGACTCATGGTCCAGCAGGCATGGACAGGGACGTTACCTAAGTTTCACGGCGCATTGGGTGACTCTGCTGGCCGCTGGGAAGGATGCAGGACAAGGTGCAGTAGTGTTGGAGGTTGTTCAGCCACCACGCCTCCAAAATGCTAATGATTGTGACACACCTCTCTCCTCCACCCCCTCCTCTTCTTCTTCCTCCATGGCCTCTTCCTCGGAACCAGCGGTGCTCCGTAGTCATTCAAGGGGCTACGCAAGTACGCAGGCCGAAAGATGCCATGCGGTGCTTGAGCTGGTGTGCTTGGGGGACAGGAGCCACACTGGGGCAGAGGTTCTGTCAGCTCTGCAGGGGCAGGTTCAGAGGTGGTTGACGCCACGCCAACTTAAGGCAGGAATGGTGGTTTGCGACAATGGCACCAACCTCCTCTCTGCCCTCCGACAGGGACAAATGACCCATGTGCCCTGTTTGGCTCACGTCCTTAACTTGGTGGTGCAGCGGTTCTTGGGCAGGTACCCGGGCTTACAGGATGTCCTGAGGCAGGCCAGGAAAGTCTGTGTGCATTTCCGCCGGTCATATAATGCCAGTGCTCGGCTGACGGACCTCCAAAAGGAGTTTAACCTGCCCAAGAACTGCCTAATCTGTGACATGCCCACCAGGTGGAACTCAACGTTGGCCATGCTGCAGCGGCTGCACACGCAGCAGAGGGCCATCAATGAGTACCTGTGCGACTATGGCACCAGGACAGGGTCAGGGGAGCTTGGTTTTTTTTCCCCACGCCAGTGGGCCATGATCAGGGATGCATGCACTGTCCTGTCACCATTTGAGGAGGCCACGAGGATGGTGAGCAGTGACAGTGCATGCATCAGTGACACTGTCCCCCTTGTCCACCTGTTGGAGCACACGCTGCATGGAATAATGGACAGGGCACTTGAGACAGAACAGAGGCAGGAAGAGGAGGACTTCCTTAGCTCTCAAGGCCCCCTTTATCCAGACAGTGTTCCTGCGTGCCCGCCGATCACACAGGAAGAGGACGAGGAGGAGGAGGAGGAGGAAGATTGTGTCAGTATGGAGGTGGAGCCTGGCACTCAGCATCAGCAGCAGTCTTTAAGGGATCAGTTCCAAAAAACACATGGACTTGTACGTGGCTGGGAGGAGGTGGCTGCGGACGTTGTCGTCCTTAGTGACCCAGAGGACTCCGGACCGAATGCCTCAGCATGGCCTCCCTGATCCTGCAAAGCCTGCGTAAGGATCCTTGTATTCGTGGTATCAAGGAGAAGGACCAATACTGGCTGGCAACCCTCCTTGATCCACGTTACCAGGGTAAGGTTGCGGACCTTATCTTGCCATCGCAGAGGGAGCAGAGGATGAAACATCTTCGGGAGGCCTTGCAGAAAGGTCTGTGCAACGCGTTCCCAGAGACTGGGAGGTTACAATCTCCTGTTTCTGGACAACGTGTTGCTGAGGCTTCGGTCAGTCAAAGAAGGAGCGGTAGAGAAGGTGGCCGTCTGACCGATGCGTTCAGACAATTTTTGGTCCGCAGCCCCAAGGTATGATCGGTTCCAGCAACCATCGCCAGCGTCTGTTTTACATGGTGCAGGAATACCTAGGGGCAAGATCAGACTTGGACACCTTTCCCACCGAAAATCCTCTGGGTTACTGGGTCTTGAGGATGGATCACTGGCCAGAGCTTGCACAGTATGCAATTGAGCTACTGGCCTGTCCTGCATCTAGTGTTCTTTCGGAACGCACATTCAGTGCTGCTGGAGGCGTGGTAACCGATCACAGGGTGCGTCTGTCCACCGACTCGGTCGATCGGCTGACCTTCATAAAAATGAATCAGTCTTGGATCACCACCAGCTACCAAGCACCTGATGCTGATGTAACCGAATATTTTTTTTTGAAATTTCAGATCCCTTCAAAGACTGCCTATGCTGATGCTGAGTGACTATCCCTGAGTAATTATCCTCTTCCTCCTCAATCATCACGCTGATAGCTTGTAAGAACATTTTTGGTTCTGGGCGCCACCACCAGTGCCTAAGGCACAATTTTTCAGCCCCTGTTTAACAGGGGCGTGTAATTACAATTTTTGATGTAATACTTTGCAGCAGGGCTCGTTCCTGCATTCCAACTAGAGTGTCTGTGAGGGGTTGCAGTGTTGTGGCACCAGCACCAGTGCCTACGGCCCAATTTTTCAGCCCTTGTTTAACAGGGGCGTGTAATTACAATTTTTGATGCAATACTTTGCAGCAGGGCTCGTTCCTGCGTTCCAACTAGAGTGTTTGTGAGGGGTTGCAGTGTTGTGGCACCAGCACCAGTGCCTAAGGCCTAATTTTCAGCTCCTGTTCAACAGGGGCATGTAATTACAATTCTTGATCTAATATTTCACAGCAGGGCCCTGTGAGGGCTTACAGTGTTGTGGCCACAGCAACACCTAAGGCCCAAATTTCTGCTGAGTATATAGGGCAGGACCCTACTTTCAAACATCTAACTTACAAACGACTCCTACTTGCAAACGGAAGGAGACAACAGGAAGTGAGATGAAATCTACCCCTAGGAAGGGAAATTCTCTCCTGTAAGAGTTAATATGGGAAAAAAATTTCTCCTTTCCACTGATGCTTTCCAATCCTTGTTCCACAAAAAAACCCAAATTTTCAAAAAACATTTTTCATTGGAACAAAAAGTGAGGTGAAATCTTCTGAAGAGGAGGAAAGACAGCAAAACAAATGTCACAGGGGGGATAACCCTTCCCTATGTTTTCCAAAAAGCTTAAAAAAGATTTTTTGGCTGGAGCTAAACATGTTAAAAATGTACCAGTTCAAAATTACAAAGAGATTCTACTTAACAACAAACCTACAGTCCCTGTCTTGTTTGCACCGCCTGTATACTGCTGTTCAGAGTATATAGGGCCTGGTGGCCCCACACCTTTCCTTATTTTAATTTGGGTGCGGGGTTCCCCTTAATATCCATACAAGACCCAAAGGGCCTGGTAATGGACTGGGGGGTACCCATGCCGTTTGTCTCACTGATTTTCATCCATATTGCCATGACCCGACATTACATTAAACCCGCAAGCAGTTTTAAATGAGATTTTTTCCTTTAAAAATGACATTTGGTGCAGGGACTGTTCTAAACACGGGAAACACGCGTCACTTTACAGGCATACTATAGACACCCCGCAGGTACGATATTTAAAGGAATATTTCACTTTTTTTTGTTTTTACTTTAAGCATCATTAAAATCACTGCTCCCGAAAAAACGGCCGTTTTTAAAAGTTTTTTTTGCATTGATACATGTCCCCTGGGGCAGGACCCGGGTCCCCAAACCCTTTTTAGGACAATACCATGCAAATTAGCCTTTAAAATGAGCACTTTTGATTTCGAACGTTCGAGTCCCATAGACGTCAATGGGGTTCTAACGTTCGTGCGAACCTTCGGTCCGTTCACAGGTTCTGGTGCGAACCGAACCGGGGGGTGTTCGGCTCATCCCTAATCACCAGATCTACAATTTAGAATGAAATTGTTGTAGGCTATACATATTCTACCCTAACTTTGTACATAGTACTGGCATTAGTGCCAACTGTAAGATATCATTGCTGTATGATGTCCAGCATAGTCTGGTTGGATGTACAAATATTGTGTTGCTGTGTTTTACATACCGAGTCTGGTTTACAGAAGATATCTCTTTCATGATATATATATATATATATATATATATACGCCATGTTTTGAATTCTCACTCTATATATACAAACCTTGATCCTTTCTGAACAGATTTCCTTTTGTAAGCCCTAGAAACAAATGAACGTGTTCTATAGGGAATGCCTATTAGCTGTTATTGCACAGTAATGTGCTAGGTTCTATCTTTTTCCCAACCCTTGACTTAGACTGACCTGATCTTAACCTACTGTATATCTTCTACCCTTTTTATCAATTATAGCCCCTGCTGCAGTAAACCTGGCTGTATAATGAGCCAAATCACCAAACAAATAGCTGCTGTACTCATAGTCAGAAACTCAGCAGGTTTGCCATTTCCCAGATGAATAAACAATACAGGTTTTAATGGAATGCTCACTTTCTCTCTATGAATGTATGCTTTCCCCTAGGACCAAAGACACATCAATTTTGCATGCACCAATTACTTCATACCATTTAAAATCTTAATGGCAAAATGTAGGACAGGTTTATCTCTAAATTATAAACTCAATGTAGTACTTTGAGTTAAAGTATATTATTTAGGGGCCTTAAAATATTTTTTCAGGAATAAAAAGGCAACACAATGAAATATATTTCCATTATGTAATTTTAAGTTACTGCGTATTAAATATCTGCACCAAACTGCAAAGCTCATCTATTACATCAACCAAAACCCGTCACTGACTCATAATTGTCAACAATGTAAAAGAC
Source organism: Lithobates septentrionalis (assembly GCA_037952835.1). Classification (NCBI taxonomy): domain Eukaryota; kingdom Metazoa; phylum Chordata; class Amphibia; order Anura; family Ranidae; genus Lithobates; species Lithobates septentrionalis. Next base: position 1,016,954 of record JBBDGP010001635.1, on the reverse strand, counting down.
TTAGCGGGCGCACAAAGCTTATGACAAAGAGCAAGAGCATGCTGCAGATTTAAAGCAGCATTGAACTCATATTTGTAAAAAACGCTGACAGGCAGGGTTTTTATAACAAGAGACCTTAATGGTCTCTTCCGTTATCAAATGCCTCCCCATATCTGTTTTTGGTAATTAGGGATGAGCTTCGTGTTCGAGTCGAACCCATGTTCGACTCGAACATCGGCTGTTCGTTCGTTCGCCGAATTGCGAACGATATGGGCCGTTCGCGCCAAATTCGTGTGCCGGGTCACGGCCCATAATTCACTGCGGCATCGCAGTGCATTGCTGGCTGATGATTGGCCAAGCATGCACTATGACCCGCATGCTTGACCAATCACAGCGCCGTCAGTAGAGAGAGCTGTAATTGGTCAAAGCCAGGGTGGCTTTGACCAATTATGGCTCAGGGGGTTTAGAACACGCCCCACACTATATAAGGCCGCCTGCACGGCGGCCCTGTGTAGTGTGTTCCGGCATGCTGAGAGATAGAGAGAGAAACAGTGTCATTTCATTTGAGTTAGCTAGATTATGCAGGACAGTCAGTTAGCTGCACTTACAGTGTATTGTGTATATATATGCATCCCAGGTGTTGTATTCAGTTTAGCTAGATCCGTTCCTGTTATCTTCCTACTGACAGGCAGGCTTGTCTTGTTACAGTATTTACAGCTACCTGAAGAAAATTGCTGGTGTTCTTTTGATCCTCTTAGTACCACAGTCAGGCAGCTAGACTATTTACACTTAGTGTAGTGCGTCCTCCTCACAGTGTTCAGCTAAAGCTACAAGTTAGTTTAGTGTGACCTCTGCACAGTGTTCAGCTAAAGCTACAAGTTATTGTAATGCGTCCTCTTTTACAGTGTTCAGCTAAAACTACAAGTTAGTGTAGTGCGTCCTCCTCACAGTGTTCAGCTAAAGCTACAAGTTAGTTTAGTGTGACCTCTGCACAGTGTTTAGCTAAAGCTACAAGTTAGGGTAGTGCGTCCTCCTCACAGTGTTCAGCTAAAGCTACAAGTTGGTGTAGTGCGTCCTCCTCACAGTGTTCAGCTAAAACTACAAGTTAGTGTAGTGCGACCTCTGCACAGTGTTCAGCTAAAGCTACAAGTTAGTGTAGTGCGTCCTCCTCACAGTGTTCAGCTAAAACTACAAGTTAGTGTAGTGCGACCTCTGTACAGTGTTCAGCTAAAGCTACAAGTTAGTGTAGTGCGTCCTCCTCACAGTGTTCAGCTAAAGCTACAAGTTAGTGTAGTGCGACCTCTGCACAGTGTTCAGCTAAAGCTACAAGTTAGTGTAGTGCATCCTCCTCACAGTGTTCAGCTAAAACTACAAGTTAATGTAGTGCGACCTCTGCACAGTGTTCAGCTAAAGCTACAAGTTAGTGTAGTGCGTCCTCCTCACAGTGTTCAGCTAAAACTACAAGTTAGTGTAGTGCGACCTCTGCACAGTGTTCAGCAAAAGCTACAAGTTAGTGTAGTGCGTCCTCCTCACAGTGTTCAGCTAAAACTACAAGTTATTTTTTTGTGAGCCCTGCACAGTGTTCACCTAAAGCTACCTGTAGAAGGTTGGTGGTGTTTTCCTGATCCTATCACTACCGCAGGCAGCTAAATAAGCTACAAGTTATTTTTTTGCGAGGTCTGCACAGTGTTCACCTAAAGCTACCTGTAGAAGGTTGGTGGTGTTTTCCTGATCCTATCACTACCACAGGCAGCTAAATAAGCTACAAGTTAGTTTTTTTGCGAGCTGTGCACAGTGTTCACCTAAAGCTACCTGTAGAAGGTTGGTGGTGTTTTCCTGATCCTATCACTACCACAGGCAGCTAAATAAGCTGCAAGTTATTTTTTTGCGAGCTCTGCACAGTGTTCACCTAAAGCTACCTGTAGAAGGTTGGTGGTGTTTTCCTGATCCTATCACTACCGCAGGCAGCTAAATAAGCTACAAGTTATTTTTTTGCGAGCTCTGCACAGTGTTCACCTAAAGCTACCTGTAGAAGTTTGGTGGTGTTTTCCTGATCCTATCACTACCGCAGGCAGCTAAGTAATGTACAAGTTATTTTTTTGTGAGCTCTGCACAGTGTTCACCTAAAGCTACCTGTAGAAGTTTGGTGGTGTTTTCCTGATCCTATCACTACCGCAGGCAGATAAATAATCTACAAGTTATTTTTTTGCAAGCTCTGCACAGTGTTCACCTAAAGCTACCTGTAGAAGGTTGGTGGTGTTTTCCTGATCCTATCACTACCGCAGGCAGCTAAATAAGCTACAAGTTAGTTTTTTGCGAGCTCTGCACGGTGGTTGAATGCTAGCTTGGCAAAATTAATAGCACTTCAACTGCTGCCTTTTCAGTTGGTAGACTCTGCCCCCTTCCGTGAGTTTGTGGAATGTGCGGTTCCTCAGTGGCAGGTACCCAAACGCCACTTTTTCTCATGGAAGGCGATTCCGGCTCTCTACCGGCATGTGGAAGGCAATGTCCATGCCTCGCTGGACGGGGCGGTCAGTGGTAAGGTGCATATTACCGCTGACTCATGGTCCAGCAGGCATGGACAGGGATGTTACCTAAGTTTCACCGCGCATTGGGTGACTCTGCTGGCAGCTGGGAAGGATGCAGGACAAGGTGCAGTAGTGTTGGAGGTTGTTCTGCCACCACGCCTCCAAAATGCCACTACTAATGATTGTGACACACCTCTCTCCTCCACCCCCTCCTCTTCTTCTTCCTCCATGGCCTCTTCCTGTGCTTTGTCCTCGGAACCAGTGGTGCTCTGTAGGCGTTCAAGGGGCTACACAAGTACGCAGGTCAAAAGATGCCATGTGGTGCTTGAGCTGGTGTGCTTGGGGGACAGGAGCCACACTGGGGCAGAAGTTCTGTCAGCTCTGCAGGGGCAGGTTCAGAGGTGGTTGACGCTACGCCAACTTAAGGCAGGAATGGTGGTTTGCGACAATGGCACCAACCTCCTCTCTGCCCTCCGACAGGGACAAATGACCCATGTGCCCTGTTTTAGCTCACGTCCTTAACTTGGTGGTGCAGCGGTTCTTGGGCAGGTACCCAGGCTTACAGGATGTCCTGAGGCAGGCCAGGAAAGTCTGTGTGCATTTCCGCCGGTCATATAATGCCAGTGCTCGGCTGGCGGACCTCCAAAAGGAGTTTAACCTGCCCAAGAACCGCCTAATCTGTGACATGCCCACCAGGTGGAACTCAACATTGGCCATACTGCAGTGGCTGCACACGCAGCAGAGGGCCATCAATGAGTACCTGTACGACTATGGCACCAGGACAGGGTCAGTAGAGCTTGTTTTTTTTTCCCCACGCCAGTGGGCCATGATTAGGGATGCATGCACTGTCCTGTCACCATTTGAGGAGGCCACGAGGATGGTGAGCATTGACAGTGCATGCATCAGTGACACTGTTCCCCTTGTCCACCTGTTCGAGCACACGCTGCGAGGAATAATGGACAGGGCACTTGAGGCAGAACAGAGGCAGGAAGAGGAGGACTTCCTTAGCTCTCAAGGCCCCCTTTATCCAGACAGTGTTCCTGCGTGCCCGCTGATCACACAGGAAGAGGAGGAGGAGGATTGTGTCAGTATGGAGGTGGAGCCTGGCACTCAGCATCAGCAGCAGTCTTTAAGGGATCAGTCCCAAGAAACACATGGACTTGTACGTGGCTGGGAGGAGGTGGCTGAGGACCATGTCGTCCTTAGTGACCCAGAGCACTCCGGCCCGAACGCCTCAGCAAACCTACGCTGCATGGCCTCCCTGATCCTGCAAAGCCTGCGTAAGTATCCTCGTATTTGTGGTATCAAGGAGAAGGTCCAAGGGTAAGGTTGCGGACCTTATCTTGCCGTCGCAGAGGGAGCAGAGGATGAAACATCTTCGGGAGGCCTTGCAGAAAGGTCTGTGCAACACGTTCCCAGAGACTGGGAGGTTACAAACTCCTGTTTCTGGACAACGTGTTGCTGAGGCTTCGGTCAGTCAAAGAAGGAACGGTGGAGAAGGTGGCCATCTGACCGATGCGTTGAGACAATTTTTTAGTCCGCCTCCCCAAAGTATGATCGGTTCCAGCAACCATCGCCAGCGTCTGTTTTACATGGTGCAGGAATACCTAGGGGCAAGATCTGACTTGGACACCTTTCCCACCGAAAATCCTCTGGGTTACTGGGTCTTGAGGATGGATCACTGGCCAGAGCTTGCACAGTATGCAATTGACCTACTGGCCTGTCCTGCATCCAGCGTTCTTTCGGAGCATTCAGTGCTGCTGGAGGCTTTGTAACCAATCACAGGGTGCGTCTGTCCACCGACTCGGTCGATCGACTGACCTTAATAAAAATGAATCAGTCTTGGATCACCACCAGCTACCAAGCACCTGATGCTGATGTAACCGAATAATTTTTTTTTAAATCTCAGATCCCTTAAAAGACTGCCTATGCTGATGCTGAGTGACTATCCTAAGTAATTATCCTCTTCCTCCTCAATGATCACGCTGATAGCTTGTAAGAACATTTTTGGTTCTGGGCGCCGCCACCAGTGCCTAAGGCCCAATTTTTCAGCCCCTGTTTAACAGGGGCATGTAATTACAATTTTTGCTGCAATACTTTGCAGCAGGGCTCGTTTCTGCGTTCCAACTAGAGTATCTGTGAGGGGTTGCAGTGTTGTGCACCAGTGCCTAAGGCCCAATTTTTCATTCCCTGTTTAACAGGGGCCTGTAATTACAATTTTTGATGCAATACTTTGCAGCAGGGCTCTTCCTGCGTTTCAACTAGAGTATCTGTGAGGGGTTGCAATGTTGTGGCACCAGTGCCTAAGGCCCAATTTTTCAGCCCCTGTTCAACAGGGGCATGTAATTACAATTCTTGATCTAATATTTCACAGCAGGGCCCGTTTCTGCACCCACCAAGAGCGAGTGAGGACTTACAGTGTTGTGGCACCAGCACCACCACCAAAGGCCCAATTTTTCTGCCCCTGGGGCATGTAATTACAATTCTTGATCTAATATTTCACAGCAGGGCCCTGGGCTTACAGTGAGGGCTTACAATGTTGTGGCCACAACAACACCTAAGGCCCAAATTTCTGCTGAGTATATAGGGCAGGCCCCTACTTTCAAACATCCAACTTACAAACAACTCCTACTTGCAAACAGAAGGAGACAACAGGAAGTGAGATGAAATCTACCCTTAGGAAGGGATATTCTCTCCTGTAAGAGTTAACATGGGAAAAACTTTTCTCCTTTCCACTGATGCTTTATAACCAATCCTTGTTTCACAAAAAAAAAACAAATTTTCAAAAGACATTTGTCATTGGGACAAAAAGTGAGGTGAAATCTTCTGAAGAGGAGCACAGACAGCAAAACAAATGTCACAGGGGTGATAACCCTTCCCTATGTTTTCCAAAAAGCTTAAAATAGATTTTTTGGCTGGAGCTAAACATGTTAAAAATGTACCAGTTCAAAATTACAAACAGATTCTACTTAACAACAAACCTACAGTCCCTATCTTGTTTGCACCGCCTGTATACTGCTGTTCAGAGTACAGAGCCTGTATATTGCTGTTTCCTTTTTTAATTTGGGTGCGGGGTTCCCCTTAATATCCATACAAGACCCAAAGGGCCTGGTAATGGACTGGGGGGTACCCATGCCGTTTGTCTCACTGATTTTCAACCATATTGCCAGGACCCGACATTAGATTAAAGCCGCAAGCAGTTTTAAATGACTTTTATTCCTTTAAAAATGACATTTTGTGCAGGGACTGTTCTAAGCATGGGAAACACGCGCCACTTTACAGGCATACTGTAGACACCCCCCAGGTACGATATTTAAAGGAATATTTCACTTTTTTTTTTTTTTACTTTAAACATCATTAAAATCACTGTTCCCGAAAAAACGGCCGTTTTTAAAAAAAATTTTTGGCATTGTTACATCTCCCCTGGGGCAGGGCCCGGGTCCCCAAACCCTTTTTAGGACAATACCATGAAAATTAGCCTTTAAAATGAGCACTTTTGATTTCAAACGTTCGAGTCCCATAGACGTCAATGGGGTTCTAACGTTCGTGCAAATTTTCGGTCCGTTCGCAGGTTCTGGTGCAAACCAAACCGGGGGGGTGTTCGGCTCATCCCTATTGGTAATATGATCTGAGCCACACATGTGCAGCTCAGGCCATATGTACGGCACCACCCGCTGTGTGTTGTGGTGAATCACTGGTGATATGACTCCTGTGTGCGTGCAGTCATTCAAGCAGCCACAGAAAAGGAACCCATAAGGAAGACCAGGCGGACATAGAAGTACTTGGATTTACTACTGTTGTAATAATAAATGACATATTGTAAATACATAAAAATTGTTATGCAGAGTAAACTTTATATTTTTTTTTGTTTGTTTTAAGTATACAGATAATAGCAAAAAGAGGATTTTTTTTTATTCAACCTATGGTCTTTATCCACCTGGTAGCCAATCCTTAAGATCTTGGACTAAAACAGACTGAGCATTGTGTAAAGTGATTGTAAAGGCTTGTTTTTTTTGGGGGGGGGGTTTCAATTAAAATAGCAAACATGTTATACTTAGCTGGCCTGTGTAATGGTTTTGCACAGAGCAGCCTCAATCCTCCTCAGGTCCTCCGCTGGCGCTCCCGGCTCCTCCCCTAGATAAGTAGGATAGTTCAACTCTAGTGGGGAATAGGAGACATTGCCCGTATCCCTAATATGGAACACAGAAAACAAAAAGAAGACCCTCTGGTGGGACTTTAAAGGGAAATTACTCCAAAAATGGCGTATGCAAAATATGTAAAATATAATTGTTTAATATTACAACGTATAAAATATAAGACACAGCATTGACTATGTCAAACAAAATACAAAATTACATGGAAAATGTGTAACATATTGTTTATCATGAGATCATAACCACTAAGTTTGATTCACGCTTGTACTAATAGACAGAGTGATATCCAACGCGTTTCGAGGTCATGTGTTATTCCTCCTCATCAGGAGAAAGTTTTATGGGTGTCTATGATATCTACAGATATCGCCTAGAAGGACTGGAGACGAGAGCGGCTACCCCGAATGACAGTCAAAAGGGGGGGCGAGGGAGGGAACACCCGACCCAGAAGGAGAACCCACACCAGGGATCAAGATTGCAGAAATCTGACAGAAAACATAAAATGATATTAGTGAAAAATATATATATGGGTCGGGTGTTCCCTCCCTCGCCCCCCCCCTTTTGGCCGTCATTCGGGGTGGCTGCTCTTCTCTCCAGTCCTTCTTGGCATCGCAGGGCTAGCACAGCCATATCTCCTTGCTTTATAAACTCTTGATGTGACATATCAAGACACCTGCTTTTACATTGTCAGTAGATACTGGCTTTATTTAATGTAATGATTGCTTGCCTGTGTATCAATCTTTGGATATTGATATGTATGTGTATACCCTTTACTTATTGTTTTTTTTTTTTGCCCTATAAACTGTAGTTATCATAGACACCCATAACCCTTGCTCCTGATGAAGAGGAATAATGCATAACCTCGAAACGCGTACAAGAATGACATAAAATTAGTGGTTATGATCTCATGATGAACAATATGTTACACATTTTCCACGTAAATTTGTATTTTGTCTGACAGTTAATGCTGTGTCTTATATTTTATACTTTGTAATATTTAAAAATTTTATTTTACATATTTTGCATATGCCTTTTTTGGAGTTATTGCCCTTTAACGTCCCACCAGAGGGTCCTGTTTTTGTTTTCTGCCTCCCCCAAAATAAGTGCCCCCATAGCAAGCCAATTTCTATGGGGGCAATCCTGCATACTCACTCCTAAACCCCGCTCTGTGTGTCACATGACACACAGAGCAGGGCTCACCCCCCCCCCCATTCCCTCATCACTGGCTGTGAATGACAGCAGCAGGAGCCAATGGCTCCCTCTGCTGTATCTGAGCCAATGAGTAGAGAGAGCCAAGAGTGCTTCAGCTCTTGTGCACATTGTTGGATTGTATGTATTTAAAGGGGCTGGGGGGGGGGGGGGGAGCTGCATGCAGAAGGTTTTTTACCTTCTGCCTTTACAATCACTTTAAATAAAATGTAGTATGTAGGCACTCAGGCAGAAGGTTGAGGAAGGGGATTGCTGAAGTATAGGGATGGAATTTTTTAAAGTGGTTGTAAACCCTTACAAACACCCAGTGAAGGTACTAGCCTCATGTGATACACAGAGATTAAACAAATCCCCCTACAAGATGTGTACCTGTTTATTGGCAGCCTTCTCTTCTCTACATCTGTTCAAAGTCTAGAATCTATAAAGCTTGTCTGAACTGTCATAAAACAGGGAGTGGGGAGCTAAAATTACACTCTGCAGAGCTCAGTGAGAGCTCTGAGAGCTGATTGGAGGGAAAGGACACCCCTTCTTCACACAGCATACAAGGACAGAGCTGGGATTGTCAATCACAAGATGTGAGATCCCTCCCCTGTCACCTTTTTGTTCTTGAGGTCAGGAACAATTGTCAGAAGTGATTCATGCTGATAGCAGAGGAACAAATCAGCAGACAAAAATTACACTTAGTGATCTTAATTGAGACAAGTACACACTTTAGAGGTTTACAACCACGTATCCTTATCCTTTAACCACAGTTGCAGAACAGGGCTGAGAAGCACACATTGCTAACATTTTAAAAGAATTATTAAAAAAGTAATATTAGTAATTAGTAAATATTTTCAAGAGGAACAGGAGTTGTGCCCTGCATCTTATTAGTACAAAAATAACTACATCATTACTACTTTAAAGTGTTATATTTCCTTAACTACTGCATTCTCTGTGTTCCAACAACCATGCATGCCTGGATTTGAATTGTGCTACTACTTGCTAGTATTCTCATGATTCTTTATCTGTCTGCTGAGATAAAAAGCCACATATGCTACTTATATTCTTTGTAGTATTTCTATGACTAACAAAAAGGTAGTAGATGCCAATGTTTAGGGCAGAGCTTCTGTAAGTAATCTTTACCTGCTTTTTAAACATAACATGTTCATACACTACTTCACACTAAGTAAGTGCGCAGTGTACACCAAAAGCAAAGGCATATGCACATAGGAATAGGGATGGGCGAAGGGTTCGGCCCGAGCCTAAGTTCGGGCCGAACTTTCGTTGTTCGGTCGTTCAGCGAGCAGTCGAACAACGGGTCATTCGACCGTTTGTTCACCCCCCAAACTGACCACAATGCATTGCGGTGCTGAACAGTGCATTGCAAGCTCTGATTGGTTGAAGCAGTGAAAGTTTCAGCCAATCAGGGCACAGACCAATGTCAGAGTCATGATTGGACACGGTCAACATGACTTTATCCAATCATGGCTCATTTCCACCCCACAGTATAAAAGTATACTTTCAATGGCAGCCATTTTCAGTGTCATTTCGGCGTGGAGAGAACATGGCTCTGTTCAGTACTATCAGTTAGTTAGTGTGCTATACTGTGTTATTTTGCTTGTCAGTGTAGAATATTAGTTTAGTGTCAGTCTAGGGATAGTGGGTGTAGTGAGGAGGTCCATCATTCAGCTTTGCATAGTGTGCAGCTAGAGTAGGGACAGCTCAGATAGCTTCACTGTAGTGTAGTAAGACTGTGTCATTCATACATACATTAGTGTAGAGTAGGGACAGCTCATATAGTTTCAGTGTAGTGTAGTGAGACCGTGACAGTAATCTTTACATTAGTGTAAAGCTAGAGTAGGGACAGTTCAGATAGCGTCAGTGTAGTGACGGTTGAACACCGTCTATTTGATTGTGTTACTGCCAGTTTAACGCCATTTACTTCTGTGTGCGTTACTGCCAGTTTAACGCCATATAGTTTTGTGTGTGTTAGTGCCAGTTTAACGCCTTATAGTTTTGCATGCGTTACTGCCAGTTTAATGCCATATAGTTCTGTGTGCGTTACTGCCAGTTTAACGACATATCGTTTTCTGTGCATTACTGCCAGTTTAACGCCATATTGTTTTGCGTGCGGTACTGCCAGTTTAACACCATATAGTTCTGTGTGTGCTACTGCCAGTTTAACTCCATGTCGTTTTACGTGTGTTACTGCCAGTTTAACGCCATATAGTTCTGTGCGCGTTACTGCCAGTTTAATAGCATATCGTTTGTGTGCGTTACTGACAGTTTAACGGCATATCGATTGCATGCATTACTGGCAGTTTAACGCCATATCGTTTTGTGTGCATTACTGCCAGTTTAACGCCATATAGTTCTGTGTGCGTTACTGCCAGTTTAACGCCATATAGTTCTGTGTGCGTTACTGACAGTTTAACGCCGTATTGTTTTGTGTGCGTTACTGCCAGTTTAAAGCCATATAGTTCTGTGCATTACTGTACGTTTGGCGGATTATATTGCAGTATATCATAGTGTATCCGTGGAGTGTGTCTGTGTAGTGTGAGTACTCAAATTAAAGTGCACCAAACACCTCTTTACATTATTATAAGTGCATCTACGCACAGATTTCAACTTCTTCTTTACATTTGCTTATAAGCATCACCCCCTCCCTCCCAATAATGTCTGGGAGGACAACAAGGAGAAGCAAACGTTCCCTTGGCAAAGGCAAAGGTGGACGTGGTGGTCAGTCCTCAGGCAGGGCATCATTTCCTCTGGTTAGTTTGCCCATGCTATCCAGCCACAGCATGCAGACGAGGTGGTGGACTGTCTTACTAAATCCTTCCTCATCCTCCATCGGCAGCATCTGCATCACATGGTGGACGATTACCTCTTGGCCAAAACAGAGATGGAGAGCTTTCCAGCTGAAGATCCACTGACTTACTGGGTCATGAGAATAGACCACTGGCCATAACTTGCCCAGTATGCTATTGAGTTGTTGGGCTGCCCTGCATCCAGTGTGCTTTCAGAACAGGCATTCAGTGCTGCAGGAGGTTTAGTTACTGATCATAGAACGCATCTGTTCACAGACTCCATGGACCGTTTGACTTTTATAAAAATGAATCAGTCCTGGATTACCAGCTATGAAGCCCTAGATGCCAATGTCACTGATTAAGTCTTTTTTTGGGATGTGGAATCTCTGCAGGGCTTCGAGGCTGCCTAGCTTTGAGGGTGTTCAATCATTTCATCTGTAAGAATGTTTTTGGTATAGGTTTCATGGGCACAATTAACACCCAAAGACCAATTTTTCAGCACCTGTTTGACAGGTGCATATCATTGCAATTTTTTACAGCAAGGCCAAGTCTTGCTTTCATCAAGAGTACCTCTATAGGGTAACGGTGGGAAGGCGCCACCGACACCCAAAGACCAATTTTTACGCACCCGTTACTTCTATCCAAAGTCAAAGTGATACCAGAATGTATCCAAAAGGTCTCTAATCTTGTTCCCAGTGCACTACATTGTGGCCTCATCATACACGCTGGCTCCCCAGTGGTTGCTGAGCAAAATAAAGGCAGTTTACAGGGAAAATGTCATCATTTTTTTTTGGCTTTATAAATGCAATTATTGCTGCAGCAGATTATAGACATGGTACAGATCTTCCACTTTACAGGTCAACTAAGGGGATCTCCAGGCACTAAATTGGAAGGAATTTTTCATCTTTATGCTTTCACTTTAAAAATCAAAAAATCACTCATTTAAAAATGACATTTTTCACAAACTTTTTTTTATTGATACATGTCCCCCAGGACAGGACTCGGACCCCTATAACCATTGTATGCCCAATTACTTGCATATAACCCTTCAAAATGGGCACTTTTGATTTTTGACGTTCGGGTCCCATTGACTTTAATGGGGTTGGTTATTCGGGTCCAAACTTTTGCAGTGTTCGAAAGTTCTGGTGCGAACCGAACAGGGGTCCGTTTGGCCCATCCCTACATTGGAAATCCAGCTATGGAAATGTCATGTATAAAATATTTACTTTGTGTTGTGGAATAAATTACCAAACAGTTTAAAGCAGAGTTCCACCCAAAAATGGAACTTTCGCTTTAAGTGATGGTGACCCCCTGACATGCCACATTTGGCATGTCATTTTTTTGGGGGGGTACCCTGTTTTTAGAGGCATCCAGCTCCCACTCCCTCCTGGGGCTCCGCGGCACTGGAAGGAAGTTCCCCTCTCCCCCTTCCCTCTCTGCAATCTTCTGGGACACGTCACAGGTCCCAGAAGATTGCCTGGCCATGTCCAGTGCACAGCGTGGCTCGCGCATGCACAGCGCGCCCACAGTAAGAATGCCAGTGCCATGGAGAGGGAGAGGAGTGGGGCTTTGTATGCCCGCATCACTGGACATTAGTGTCATGCGCCCCCCAAAGCAGTGTCCTCTGCCCCCCTCCCCCAACTGTAGTGCCCTCTGCCCCCATGGCATTGTCCTCTGCACCCCCTCACACATAAATAGTAGTGTTCTCTGCCCCACCTCTGTATTGCCCCCCTCACACACACATTGTAGTTTCCTCTGCCCCCCCCCCCCATGGTGCCCTCTGTCACTCCATAGCAGTGTCCTCTGCAACCCCCCACAGTAGTTTCCTCTGCCCACCCTGTGGTTCCCTCTGTCACTCCATAACAGTGTCCTCTGCCCCCCCATAGCAGTGTCCTCTGCACCAAGCCCCCCCAGTAGTGTGCTATGCCCTCCCTCCATAGCAGTGTCCTCTGCAGAAACAGTCCCCCCACCCACAGCAGTCTCCTCTCCTCTGCCCCCCACCCCCTAAATAGCACTATCATCTGCCTCCCCCCAGAAGTGTCCTCTGCCCCTCTATAGCTGCCCCTCTATAACCTCTGTCGCCCCAACACACGGCTGTAGGTATCTCTCTCCTACCTTACAGCTAGGACCACCTATCAACCAATAACTGGCTAGTTAATCTGAAAGTTAACTAAAGCAGCCCCCAGTTCCGCCCTCCATCAAGTACTGTTTTGCCTCTCACTCCTCTCTGCTAGTGAAGGCAGAGCAATGCCAGCGGAGCCTGGGGGAAGCATTGGCATAGCCCCTGATTGTGATCCACCTGTTGGCTTCCTACGATCAACAGGTAGTGATCGACGGGTTGCCGACTCCAGGTATAACCTGTGTGTGAACTTGGCTACTGAGGTGCAGATCTCTCTTTCAAATGGTGTAACAGCCAGAGACTAAGATAGACTATCAGCAGCTGGATTTGTTTGGGTAAACCCTTTACAAGACCCCTTGCCTGGTTCATTTGTGAACTCAATGAGCACTATACAGTGGTTCTAGCATTCAGATATGCACTGCCATAGCAGCCTGTTTTTTGTAAAGATTGCTGCAGGCTGACATCCAGGCTTTGGTGGAATCCCGAACTTAATGTCCACCCAGATGCCTGAGCGGCAGCAAGCTCAGTCTCTCACCATCCCCTCCACAGCTCGGTGCTCCAGTGAGCGCTTGAGGGGCAGAGCAGAGAGGCGGTGACTGACAGTCACCAGATTTCTGCTCACTGAAGACCAAGAACTGAGTGATCAGCAGTCTATGATCGCTCAGTTCTTGATGTAAAGCAGGTGAGGACAGATGCTACATCCACCTAGGTGAGAAAATATGTTTGTTGTTTTGAATTCCCACACTTCTTTTTGAAATGACTTTTTGGAAAATTACCATTCATTTAACTTTTTTAACAGTTCCCAGCTGTCATGACATTATATTATCATTGGATTAGCTTACACAAAAGTAAAGGATGCATGCAGAGCAGGAACTGAAGACAGAACTTCCTGCTCTGGGATAAGATGAGAAGAGCTTGCCATGTGTATACTCAGAGCAAGAGAGTGCTTAATTCAGCTAGCCAAAGATAGACTGAAATTCAGCCAGTTCAGAAGGGACCGGACAAATTTCAATCCATGACTGGATATCTCTGTTCACCAGAAGTCGATTGTCAGGTTGCCTTTTTTCGAGTGGGAATGTTGGAAAACTTGGGACTAAAAGAAAAAAAAAATGACCCATCCACAGCCAGCTTTAAAGGCATGGGCTGAATGATACATCAGCCTTTGAAACTCTGAAATCCAAGATTTAAAGCTGGTCTTCAGCTTTTAGTGAAGTTTAAATAGTTTATTTGCGCCAAGCTGGTCCAAGTGACCTTTGATGCGGTGGCTCTCAGCATTGTATGAACTGTATGTAGCCTAAGCTTTGTGTTGCAGCAGTGTAATGGGAACCTCCTGTCTCACTCCCAAAAGAAACTCAAGTTGGGATGAGTGATGCTCAGCCTTTCACAGGGAGCTTTGTATTCTATGAATATTATTATTATTTTTACAATATGGTGGTACAGAGGTGGTTAAGGGCATTAAAATAGCTTATTATAGTTTTAACATTTGAAAAAGGAATGCTTAGAACTCTAAAAGCTATTTGTTTCTATTGACATATAAATGACTGTCAAGACAGATAGATTAGTGAACTATTTACTAGAGTGCAGTACACACATTTGTGCTTTTATTAAAGCACACATTTTTAGTGCATTATGACTTGGTGTGGTAAGGCAGGGTATTTTTTTAGAGTGGGCGTGCAGTACATCTTAATGCATTAAAAACCACTATTTTGGTAAAGGCAGCTACTGTAGATGTGCATTGAGGTGACATTCTAAATTAATAATGCTACAATGCACATAGTAATATGAGTTTTATTGTGTGGTGCCGTAATATGCATAGGTATGAAGCCTGACTTAGACCTAGCACAGTATTATTAGTTTTAATAAAAGGAAAAAATAAAAAATGGAAACAAAGCATTTTTATTCATCTTAAATTGTGTTACGCTAAATATAGTCCATGCTTCATAAGTAAAGAAGCTTACCATTGTCATAAAAAAGAAAATCGATCTCATAAGGTATTCAAATGACAGCTGTATTTTAAAACACGTCACAATCCTTATCTCTCTGGGCACAATAACCACACAGTGTTATGAAATTAAATGTAAATTGATTTTTTGACTGAAGATGCTTAAAATAATGATGTCATCAGTTTACCCCGCCAGCAAAGAAATCTGCATAAATGCATGCTACAAGTAGCATGTTAATATCAAATGTATACTGTATTTGTGATTACAATCAAATATTACTAGCAATCCAAAACCATATATTTTTAGCTATAATACTTGACTAAGAAATGTTATTAAATTTTAATGTAGATTTCTAAATGTATACCTTTAGTGAAACACTTATATACATATATGTAGCATCACATTTTTCTTTCACACAGGAAAACATAGGTGTCAAAGTGAGAAAATGTTATGTAACCTAAGCAACTGTGCTTTATCTCAAATATAATGAGAGTGCTTAGCTGTTTTTCTTTTACCAAGTTAGGTAGTGCCAGGTTCATTTTTGCTAGCAGTCAGTAAGGGCAATTGACTATGAAGGTCAAAATGAGCAAATTAGCAAATTATAAAAAACAGCCCAGCCAGTGTACAAAATAAAAAAAACTGTGCCACCTGCAATGTTCACCTCTCTGGTGATGTCTCTCACAATAATTGTAATCTGCACCCTGTTGTTCCTGGTTAACGACATCCAGTGTATTTCAACTTGAAAGGCTGGGGATATTCTGTGAGTGAAGAGGACTGACCACTACCAGAAGAAAATAAAAAAAAATAATATTTATTATAGCAATTAAATGTGTTCCCAAATAGATCGATGGGGTTGATTTACTAAAACTAAAGAGTGCAAAATATGGTGGTAGTTTGTTCATTTCAGGTTTGACAATAAAACATGGAAGCCGATTGTTTTTTTTTGCAGAACTGCACCAGATGCACCAGCACTCTCCAACTTTAGTAAATCTACCCCAATGTGTTCTGAAGGTTTGCCACGTAAATTTAAAGGCCAACTCCACCTTTTGCACAGTGTTACATGTTACACCCGTATTTAGAGTGTAACATGTAACATAGTGAATTAGGGACCTCCCACCCCCAATGTGTGGGGGTTCTTCTCCCCTAGCTGGTGTCACTTTTGAGATCTACGAATGAATAAACTACAAGTTCCATCTTCATTTGTAGTCTATTGGTACTTCTCCAGCTCGGTAACTGAAAGTCTGTTCCACAGTATGGACAGGGAGTTGGAGGAAGGATATTCAGGAGCCTGGCATTGTACCCCTGAACCACTGATCATGGTTGAACTTGCAATGCTTTGTAGGCTGATTTGCAAAAAATAAATAAATAAATGCTTCCCTGAAAATATATCTGCTTTTATTATTAGTAGTAGTAGTAGTAATAGGAGTATTATTATTACCGTATTTATCGGCGTATAACACGCACCGGCGTATAACACGCACCCCAATTTAGGGGAATTTTAAGGAAAAAAAAACTTTTAGGAGGGAAGTTGAAGGGAAAAAAACTTACATTTAAATGCCCATAATTGCAGCCTTCTCAGTGCAGCCTTGCCCCAGTGCAGCCTTGCCAGTGCAGCCTTGCCCCAGTGCAGCCTTGCCCCAGTGCAGCCTTGCCAGTGCAGCCTTGCCCCAGTGCAGCCTTGCCCCAGTGCAGCCTTGTCAGTGCAGCCTTCCCCAGTGTCCATTGCAGCCTTGCCCCAGTGCAGCCTTGCCAGTGCAGCCATGTCAGTGCAGCCATGTCAGTGCAGCCTTGCCCGAGTGCAGCCTTGCCCCAGTGCAGCCTTGCCCCAGTGCAGCCATGTCAGTACAGCCATGTCAGTGCAGCCTGCCCCAGTGCAGCCTTGCCCCAGTGCAGCCTTGCAGCTCTCTGAGCTTCAAAATCGCCGACCGCGATTTGAAAATGGCGCCGCCGGCGCCGAAATACACAGAGCCGGTCCTCGGCTCTTCTCGGCGGCTCTCGTTCACTTTCGGCTCCACTCGGGATGGACGTGACTGCGAGCGGAGCTATCCGAACCTAGCCGAGTACACTCGGCTAGGTTCGGGCGGCGCTCGAGTGAAGCCAAAGGTGGCCGAGAAGAGCTGAGGACCGGCACTGTGTACTTCGGCGCTGGCGGCGCCATTTTCAAATCGCGGTCGGCGATTTTTCACATCTGACAGGTCAGGATCGCAGGGGATCGGCGTATAACATGCACCCGCGATTTTCCCCTGATTTTAAGGGGGAAAAAGTGCGTGTTATACACCGATAAATACGGTATTATTATTATTATTATTATTATTATTATTATTATTATTAATAATAATATTATTTTATTTAACTTTTTTTTAAAAAAGGTGGAACTAGCCTGTAAAAGAAAAATGTGCTGACATAAATATGGGAGCTACCATTTCTTAATTGCCTGTCATAGTGGGCTGAAGCCTCCAGTGCAAAAAAAGTTTTTTTGTTGGGGCCCTTCCTTTCCTGGGGTTTGCTACTGTAAAAGTTTTTTCTGACCATTCAGTCTGTATATTTACACAACTCTGCAACATAGATAGCCTGATCTTTCTGTGCTGCAGTGTCATTGTCACTTACAGTGGAACCTTGGTTAGCGAGTAACGTGGTTAACAAGTGTTTTGAAAGACTTTTTTTTTTTATTCTGACTCAGTTTGCGAGTGTTGTCTCGCAAAACAAGCAGAATTCAAGCTAATGGGGTGTGCAGTACCACATTTGGGGCGCCGGGGACACTCGGAAAGGTTCAGAGCCGTTCGAAGACGTTCAGAAATACTCAGAATCACTCTGAAATACTCGGAAACACTCAGAAATACTCCATTCCTGAGTGTTTCCGAGCCTTTCCGAGTTCAGCCGAACTGTCCCCGAGTATTTACAAGGCTCTTTGGCACCCCCCACCTCTGGCCACATGTGGTATTGCATGTAATAGAAGTCAATGCAAAACAAATTATCTTCATTTCCATTGATTTCTATGGGAAAACTCGCTTTAATATGCGAGTGCTTTGGATTACAAGCATTCTCCTGGAACGGATTATGCTCGTAATCCAAGGTTCCACTGTACAGGTCTCCTCCCCATCTCATACCTGATTGGCTGCTTGTGCAATTCCTTCTCCCTTTCTGAACTCTTCTGTACAAGGATTGAAAAAGGCTATATCAGGTCAGATTCAGATATTTATGCTGATTGCATTAAAAAAGAACACAGAACTGCATTCATTTTTAAGTATCCTGTATATAATCATATACACCTGCTTTGATTTGTTTTCCTGTGTGGTATCGATATTTAAAAATGCCAACAGTGGTTTATTAAGGCCAAAACATTATAGAAAATCACATTTTTATTTTAGGCATACCGTGTTTTGTCTGGCATACATTTTGACATCTGTCCAAAATGCAGCACAAAGTAAATTCTGTGAAGAAACAATTTGTGTGCAATTGATACCCTGCATAGGCACAAATTATATAGTACATTTGGCATATATATGAAAAAAGGCATTTAAAAATGAATAAATTATATAGGGGAGGTTTTAACACAAAGAGTTTGAACAAAATAGGGCTTAGATTGCCAGAAAAAAAAAAGAAAGAGGGCACACCAGCCTAGTGCATTATCCCATAACATTTATTTAAGATTAACAAGAATAATACTCACAAGCATCTGAATTAAAATCAATCAAGCTACTCATATTTAGCCCACTAGTCCTAGACGTGGTACACTCCAGAGTGCAGAGGGACCTCACTGGGATCTTTAATGGCTACCCACACGAGTTCCTTCCACTGAATTTAAACTCTCATACACGACATGAGTGCCCGGAGCACCTCCCCTCGAATGGGCAAAGACAAAAAGGGGGGGACCAGCCTACTAAGAGCAAAAGCAGTGCAATGGCTGACCAAAACAACCAGCAAAAGCCAAATATGCTGCAAATGAAGGAGAGGAAAAACATAAATAAATGGGGGTAGCTATAGTGTACACTTTTTTGCAGCTCCAGATGGCTGATGACTAATTATTTAATTAAATAATTATTGTTTATTACTTTATATAGTGCTTTTCTCCATGGGTACTCAAAGCATTTATCGATTTGGCACTGGGGCAGATAGGAGGCTAGGCATCCATCTTGGGCATGCTCAGAAGAATATGATACTAGGGACAGTCTTTAGACCAGAGACAATTAATAGAGAGACTACCAGAGTATACCAGCATGTACTTGTGTATTGTATGTGCACGTGGGTCTGCGGGTGCACGTTGGTCTGTAAGTGCATGTGGGTCTACGAGTACACGTGGGTCTGCGAGTACATGTGGGTCTGCGAGTACCTGTGTATTGTCTTGTTGAGTACCTGTGTATTGTCTTGTTGAGTACCTGTGTATTGTCTTGTTGAGTATTATAGGGCGTACACACGGTCGGACTTTGTTCGGACATTCCGACAACAAAATCCTAGGATTTTTTCCGACGGATGTTGGCTCAAACTTATTTTGTCTACACACGGTCGCATAAAGTTGTCGGAAAATCCGATCGTTCTGAACGCGGTGACGTAAAACACGTACGTCGGGACTATAAACGGGGCAGTGGCCAATAGCTTTCATCTCTTTATTTATTCTGAGCATGCATGGCACTTTGTCCGTCGGATTTGTGTACACACGATCGGAATTTCCGACAACGGATTTTGTTGTCGGAAAATTTTATCTCCTGCTCTCTAACTTTGTGTGTCGGAAAATCCGATGGAAAATATCCGATGGAGCCCACACACGGTCTGATCGGACATTTTCCAACGGAAAATCCGACCGTGTGTACGGGGCATAAGTGTTAGGAAGCTAGTTGTTAGGCAATTTGAACAGGGTATAATCCTCAATCCTTTTTTTCGTTTTTATATGGTCACTTGTGGGAGCACATTAGTGACATCTGCAGCAAATCCCAAATATTAATTTTTAATTTTTCTATTGTTATTTATCAAAGTCTTCACATATTAGCCCGCCGCTACTTTACTTTTAATCCCCAATCCTCATTAAATTAGTGGGTACGATGCCCGGCAGGTGTGGAGATGCGACTTGGTGTACATCTTGTGGCATGATGCGCTCCTTGATCTTCCGATCGATAACGAATACTGCTATGCAAAATGTAAGCACATTGTTTCCCTGGAAGCCCAGGTTCTGAATCTGGGGAAGCAACTGTCAGCACTGAGAATACCCTCCATACTAAATTAGAGATGGGAATGTACCCGGCAGGTGCTGGCAGGGGCCAGCACAGAGGCAGGTGGAGACAAAGAGGTGCAGGCACTAGAAAAGAGTAGATGGGTGACAGACAGGAAGGGTAGAGGGGGAAGTGCTATGGAGGCCGATCCAGGGCTGGAGCATCCCAATAATGGACAACGTAACCTACTACGAAATGCGTAGGGCGGAGCGACGTGCTGACGTCACCTCGTGTTGCTGTTGACGGTTCCAGAAGGACAGGTTGGTCTGTGTGCTACCGGCCGGCGCACCAGACACTAAGGCGCTTTATCTGCTTGCTTATGTAAGTGTATTACTGTTTTTATTACCTAATAAACTTGAGAGTTTTACACTATGGAGCACTTATATCTTTCCATGCCATGCACATCCACTCTAGAGTTTGAAACGAAATGAGGAGATTGGGAGTGTTATGAGGGTCGTTGGGCGTTTCTGGAGATCGTACTATCACCCCTAATACTTCGAGGATAGTTGATGCACCTGATATGCTCTGGAGGGCTTTTCTATATACAGGCTTCCCTTGATCCTCTGTAGCGGGGGATCACTGGCTTCCGGTAAGCAGTAACCCCTTACATTCTGGTGGTGGATTTCTGCACTAGCTCTTCATTCAACTGTGAAGATTGCACCATTTATACGGATTATTATTTTAGTTCACGGGTGTAACTGCTGTGTGGGCCCTTTGGACATTATATTATCTGGCCCATTATTTTTGATATGTCATAATTTTTTGGATAATTTCACACACCTATAATACGCAAACTTTTTAGATGTTTGTCAGTTTTATTTTTCAATTGTTTGTTGTTCATTACATGGTCATACAAATTTGGATATATGACCTCTTTTGTTATCAGATTGGTGTATGAGAGCACTTTCACTTTATGTATTTTTCATATGTCTAGCGCGATTCTACATTTTCCATCCTAATAAGTATACTCCATTGAGTGACATTGGTGAAACCAGTCAGGGACCTGCACTGCTGGAGCTCAGGGACTCTCCTAGCTGCCGGGGGAATAACTCCTCCAGTGAGAGTGGGGGGGAGCAAAGGGAAAGGAAAGACAGATTCTGGTGGTAGGGGACTCAATTCTTGGGAGGACAGAGAGGGCAATCTGTAACAAAGACCTGAAGTGCCAAATTGTATGTTGTCTACCCGGCAATCGGGTTCAGCACATCATGGATCTGGTGGACAGATTACTGGGAAGGGCTAAGGAAGACCCGGCTGTCATGGTGCACGTTGGCACAATGACAAAGTCAAAGGCAGATGGAGTGTCCTAAAGAATGATTTTAGGGACTTGGGAGCTAAATTGAGGAAAAGGACCCCCAAGGTAGTATTCTGAGGAATACTACTGGTACCTCGATCCGCACCAGAAAGGCAGAGGGAGATTAAGGAAGTAAACAAGTGGCTGAGGTGCTGGTGTAGTAAGGAGGGGTTTGGGTTCCTGTAGGACAGGGACGACTTCTCAGTCGGTCACCAGTACTATAGAAGTGACAGACTGCACCTAAATGAGGATGGTGCAGATCAGCTGGAAGTAAAGATGGCCAAAAATTTTGGGGTTTTTAGGCGATGGGGGGAGGGCCCAGAGGTAGAGATAGTCAGTGCCTAACATATTCCAGAGGGTAGTATTGGGGGCATTAGTGGTAGGTTGACTAAAGCACATAAACCCAAGGTAAGTATAGTAACAAGTCGAGTTGCAATCTCAGAAACTCAATAAGAGGATAGTATGCGACCGGTCTAAACTAGGTGGCATGTTTACCAATGCCAGGAGCCTGGCGGACAAGATGGGTGAACTAGAGATACTGTTGTATGTAGAGGATTTGGATTTTGTGGGAATTTCAGAGACCTGGTTCAACAGCTTTCATAATTGGCTGGCAACCATTCAAGGGTATACTCTTTATTGCAGGGATAGAGAGGGAAAAAAAGGGGGAGGGGTATGCCTATGTATCAAGAATAATGTACAAGTGAATGTGAGAGATGACATCACTAAGGGAGGTAGAGAGGAGGTGGAATCCTTATGGGTAGAGCTCCAACTGGGAGTATGCTATAGGCCCCCTAAAATGAGGGAGGGGGGAGACGGATCTCCTATCGCAATTTGGATATGGGGGATTTTAATTATTCAGACTTAGACTGGGTGGAGGGGAACCACGCATTTGTCTGACGTTAGTTCCTAAATGTCTTGCAGGACAATTTCATGGTTCAGATGGTAGATGCACCAACTAGAAATAAAGCGTTACTGGATCTACTGATTACCCACAATACAGACCTGATCACGTATGTGGAAATATGGGGTAATTTATGAAACAGAGATCACAGGTCAATTGGCTTCAGTATAACTCACACAAATAGGAAACATAAGGGCAATACAAAGACACTGAATTTCAAAAGAGCCAACTTCCCTAAACTACGAACCTTGCTAGAAGGCATAAATTGGGATAAAATCTTAGCAACAAAGAACACGGAGGAGAGATGGGTTTGGTTTAAGTGCATATTAAATAAGGGCATTAGCCAATGCATCCCATTGGGTAATAAATTTAAAAGAGCGAACAAAAGTCCTGGATGGCTTAACGCTAATGTAAAAATGCATATAAAAGCAAAGGAGAAGGCCTTCAAAAAATACAAGGTTGAGGGATCATCATCAGCATTCAGACTTTATAAAGAATGCAACAAGAAATGTAAGGGTGCAATTAATGCGGCTAAGATAGAACACGAAAGACACACAGCAGAAGAAAGCAAAAAAATCCCAAGAAATTCTTTAAGTGTATAAACAGTAAGAAAAGGGAGGACAGACCATATTGGTCCCATAAAGAATGAGGAAGGACATCTGGTTAAAAAGGATGGGGAGATGGAGAAGGTATTGAATTTATTCTTCTCCTAGTTTTCAAGAGGGAATCAGGGGGCTTCAGTAATTAAAACTGCAGTGTTTATCCTCATGACACATCACAGGAAGCACTCCATGGTTAACGGAGGGGTTCATTAAAATTAGACTTGGGAAAATTAACTTTTTTTTTTTTTTTTTTTTTTTTTCCACATCAGTAAACAGTGTTTGGAGGGCTAAATCAGTTTGATGTTCATTAACTGTCGCCTTCTCGTATTCACATCATAGTGGATTATACTTTTTCTCATTGCTTTTTATATCGCCATAGTGACCAACGGATTCCATTACGCCTCTTTACCAACTAGTCCTCTGTCCCTTCCATCTCGTAAGCCCCACTAACTAGGACTCGATAACCAAAGGGACCCATCCTTTTCCAGCTCAGTTTAGAGAAAGAGGGGACCCGTAAGAAGGAAGAAAAAGGACAAAAACACCAACAAAAAATACAAGAAGAGAGGTTTGTAAAAATGATCTTGTGGGCTCCCCTTGCCCATCTTCTACTGACCCAGCCTGTATTGTGTACCAAATTACCTATGCCCTAATACCCCGATCCCCCCCCCACCTGCTCCCTATATGATTATCCTATACCCTACTAAACTATATATTTAACTAAAAAAGTTCATATCCAGAAACACTTTATTATAGCATCCTTTGCCTGCAAGGATACCAGTTGCCTATATACCTATATTAAGCCCATCCCTCAGTCTATTCCGTGTCTATGCAGATCCCACTATTAATGACTCTTCACTTTCTCTATCCACATCTTCCACATGCTCTCAAATTCCTGAAGATTGCCCCTTTTTATGTACTCCATTCTTTCCCTACCCAAGGTTTCATTCATTGTAGAGATCCAGTCTTTCACAGTGGGGGGCTCCTTTACCTGCCATCTAAGTGCTATCAACTTTCTAGCCTGAAACAGGGCCCGCGTGACAGCTAAGGTAGTACTCAACCTTTCTCCCATCACTCTTCTATGCCCCAGAATACAAACCAAGGCCTCGCTTGCCACTGTCGTGCCGAAAATATTTCCCAAGTTCCCAGTCACCTCCTCCCAGTATCTAAACAGCTTGGGACACCTCCACACCATGTGAATGAGATCTCCCGTCCTTCGACACCTGGGGCAGTTGTCATTGGGCCTTCTCCCAAATTTAAAAAGTCTTTTAGGAGTATAATAGGCTCTGTTTAACAGCATTAAGTGTGAGAGTCTCTGTGAAGGGGTCACAGAAACCTGCGCTCCCAACTCCAAAATTCTCGCCCATTGTTCCTGGGTCATTCCTCCCACCTCCTCTTCCCATTTAGCCTTTACCCCAAGGAGTATTTCCCTGCTATTAACCGATTTGCTTAATTGGTCATAAATTCTTGAAATTACCCCTCTAGTGGGGGTTATTTGAATTATGCACTGAAATAGAGGCATCTCTTCCCATCTCGGAGTCTGGGCTTTAAATTGTGCTTTAAGGGCATGTTCCAACCGGACATATAGGAAGAAAGACCCCCGGGGAAGCTTAAACTCCCCAACCAGTTCTGAAAATTTCTTTAACCCAGAGTCGTTATATAATTGACTTAGCTTACTGAGACCAAGCTTCTCCCACTCTCTAAATATGCCTATCTTAAGAACTTCCTGCAAATTACGGTTGTTCCAAATAGGAGAGTAGACTGTTAAGGCTCCATACCCCATCTTTTTCTTAACTGTTTTCCAAAGTTTGATTATCAATTTAATTGTTGGAAATTTATCATGGAACGCGTCCGCCTCTAGGGCTTCAATAATTGTATTATGTGTGGAGCTCAACAACAGTAACTTGCCATTAGGGGTGCCTCCTTTCGGTATCCCACAGCCCAATAATTGCTGCAACTGAGTTGAGTAAAAATAACTCTCGGGATGTGGGAGGGCAAAGCCCCCCTCCTGGGTAGGGAGCTGGAGCACTCCAAGACGGATCCTGGCTTGTTTCCCCTTCCAAATCAATTCCCTAAAGAGACTGTCAATTTTTTTAAACCACTTCTTACCTATCCAGACAGGGGAGTTATGCAAGACGTATAGCAGTTGTGGCATCCATATCATTTTTATTAAGCTACATCTTCCTGCAACTGATAGAGGTAGGCGTCTCCAAATTCCTATTTTTCGTTTAAATTTTGTTAATAGAGGGACAAGGTTTTTACTGATATATAGAGCAGGGTCCTTTGTCAGGACAATCCCTAGGTACTTCAGAGCTTCCACTGTTACCACTTGAGGCATACCAGGTGCTATTGTCTCATTTATGGGGTCTATCGGCAGAAACTCTGATTTCTCCCAGTTTATCTCTAAGCCAGAAAAACTGCCGAAGTCCTCCACTATCCTCATTGCTCCCGGTAGCGATTTCCTCGAGTCTCCCAAAAATAACAGAATGTCATCCGCATACAATGCGATTCTTTCCTCGCCTGTTTTTCTCTGGAAGCCGGTTATCGCTCGACTTCCCCTTATGGAAATGGCCAGGGGTTCCATCGCTAGTGCAAACAACAGAGGGGAGAGTGGGCACCCCTGCCTCGTCCCCCTCTCCAGCTCAAACCAGTCCGACAATTCGTTGTTAATTTTTAATCTTGCCTTGGGTCGAGTATATAGCATTCTAATCCACCCTATAAAGGCAGAGCCAAATCCAAAGATCTCCAGCACGCGCCACATATAGCCCCACTCCACGCTATCAAAAGCCTTGGATACATCAAGGGTCATCAACGCTCTCGAACCCTCGTTCACCATTGGGGTCTGTACATTCAAAAACGCCCTTCTAATATTCAGGCTCGTGGATCTATTGGCTATGAAGCCCGCCTGGTCCTCGTGGATCAGCTTGTGGATAACCCCATTCAATCTTGCTGCCAGCACTTTGGCCAGAATTTTTACGTCCGTGCATAAGAGAGAAATTGGTCTATAGGCGGCCATATCCAAGGGATCTTTCCCTTCTTTCTGTAATACAATAATAGTTGCTTCTAGCATTGAGGCAGGTAATTGGCCCCCCTCAAGCGCCCCCCCCCCCAAAACTTTCAGCAGTTCGGGGATCAACACTTCACCATAGTGTTTGTAGGTCTCAATTGGAAGACCATCTGGTCCGGGCGACTTATGGGTTGCCATGCCTGCTACTGCTTGGTGTAATTCTGCTATAGATATTGGGGCATCTAATATATCTCTTTCTTCCTGTGATATGGTGAGGATGTCTAACCCCCTTAGGAAGTCCTCCATCTCAGCCTCCTTACCCCTCTTCTGGGAGGAGTACAGTTTTTTATAGTAATCCCTGAAGGCTTGTACTATTTTTAAGGTGCTTGATACTACCTCACCGCTCTGGGATCTAATCGCGAGAACCGTGGGTGGAGCTGCATTGGATTTTGCTAGCATAGCCAGTGTCCTTCCCATTCTCTCGCCCTCCACCATAGATTCCTGTCTTTGGAGTAACCGCCTGGTTTCTGCTTTCTGTATAACCACTAATTTATATACTTGTTGTTTCTCTTGCCAGATACTCTCCGTCTCCGGGGTTGGGTTGCAAGTGTAGTTGTTTTCTGCTTCAAGAGCGTCTCTCAACAAGCTCTCCTCCTCCCTTCTAGCCTCTTTGTTGAATGTAGCTATCTGCTGTATCAGGACCCCCCTAAAAAAAGCCTTAAGGGCGTCCCATAGCGTAGAAGGGGACACCGTTCCCTGATTGATCTCAACAAACTCCCTTAAGGAGGAAAGTATCCCATCCGTCTTTTTAATAATTTCAAACCAGTACGGGCTTATACTCCAGTTCTTCCGGGGCCTAGGCTCCCCAAGATTTAAAATGACTACCATAGGTGAGTGGTCTGAGATGCCTCTTGGCCAGTATGTTATTTTTTCTACCATCTGGAGAGCCCTATCATTTCCTAGGGCTAGGTCTATCCTTGAAAGCACGGAGTAAGATGCAGAACAGCAAGTATATTGCAGCACGCCTGGGTTCCGTGCCCTCCACAAATCCATTAATCCCACTTCTTCCAGAAAGAAGCTTAACCGACTCCTTACTGAGTCCTCTGAGCTTTTTCGTAGTGGGAATCTATCCAGCCCTTTATCTAGAACCTCGTTGAAGTCCCCCATTGCTACAATCGGCACCTCTTTTTTATCTAGCAAAAATTCATGCAGTTTAAGCAAGACATCCAGATTAAAGGGCGGAGGGATATATATATTTGCCACCACATACCTGGCGTTTTCAATAGAACATTGAAGATGTATCTACCCAACTCGTCTATCCTGACCTGGCTGCAGGAAAACTTCACCCCAGACTTTACCAAAACACTCACTCCCCTACTGTAGGAGGAGTGAACCGCATGAAATTGGGTTTGAAATTTTTTCATCTGTAGGTGATGAATAGTTTCCTTGGTTAGGTGGGTTTCCTGCAGACAGACCAGATCAGCCCCACAACTCTCCATCATAGAGAACACTGCTAATCTTTTAAGTGGTGTACCTAGGCCCCTGACATTCCAGGATCCTATTTTCAGAGTCTTAGCTAACATCTAAAGACTGAGGAATATCCTTTACCCCGACACATACAAACGTATATAACAGAAAGATATAAGAGAAATTTAATATATATAACCCTAACCCAAAACAAATTTTTCTCCTCCTAGTGGCTGTGATAACAGTTCCGTGTGTGTGCATACTTGGCCACTAGACCACGTATTCATTTTGGCTATATTAGCCTTACTTTGGGCATAAATTTGCCATAGACGGTGCTTGCATGTGCGTGTAGAACAACCAAAAACCTATTTACTATAAAAAGTGCCTGTATGTGCAAAAATAATCTTAAGGAAGGTCTGGATACCTCCGTTATAATTTCTAGTGGTATAAGTGTTCGTAAGGAATGATTTACCCCCCCTATTTCCCCTCCCTCCCATCTTCCCACCCCTTCCCTTCCCTTCCCTCCCCACCTAACCTCCCCTACCCTCCCACCCCATCCTCCCCCCCCCCACCCGTACCCACCTATCTAGGTGTACCCCCTGGGGGTTTACCATGACCGTTGCCTCTTACACTAACACCAACCTTTTACACCAAATCTTCCACACACAACCCCACACCACCCTACCCACAAATAGCTGTGTGCACCCATCCCCTCCCATCCCCTTATAACAAAAAGCATTAACAGATGGCAGAAAGGGGTGGAAAAAAAAAAAAAGAAAAAAAGAAAAAAAGCAAGAACAAGAAAAAAAACAAACAAACAAAAATACAGCCCCTGTACCTCCCAATGCCTTGTCGTGCCATCCTATTGATATCCCGGCCTATTATATCTTCCCCCATTCTCTACGTAAAATTCGTGATTTTTTCCCTATTATCTTCCAGCCACTTCTCAACTTCGGCAGGGGAGTTAAAAAACAGAGTCTCCCCCAGAGCCGCAACCCACAACCTTGCCGGATATAAAAGAGCATAGGGCAACTTAAATTTTTGTAGATTGCGTTTTGCCTGGGTAAACTCTGCCCTACGCCTCTGCAAATCCGGAGAGAAGTCGGAATAAAACGATATTTTTGCTCCTTTAAAAAAAACCTCCCCTGCTTCCCTGATCTTCCGTAATAAGGTTACTTTATCCTGGTAGTTAAGAAATCTCAGGAGGAGGGGTCTCGGGTGGCCCCCCTCCGATGGTGCCCTGAAAGGGATCCTATGAGCTCTTATGATGGAAAACGAAGCCGAGAATGATTCTTTCCCGATTAGCTCCCCCAGCCATTTTTCTAGGAATGCAATTGGGTTGGCGCCCTCACTCCTTTCGGGTAAACCTATCAGCCTCACATTATCTCTTCTACTCCTGTTCTCCATCTCATCTAACTTAGAGGCTTGTTTAGATAGCTGTTCCTTCAGCCATTTTATTTCTTTGGTTATTGGGAGCACATTATCTTCTAGCCCACTGACTCTTTCTTCCAGAGCCGTTGTTCTCTCCGCCGTTTTCTGCAGATCTTGTCTAACCAATAACAGATCTGCTTTAACACCTTTCATCTGTTCACAAAGATCTTTAAGCGAGCCGTTACACACCCCTACAGCCATGTATACGTCCGTTATAGTTGGTTCTCTGTTCAAGGGTAAATTCGGGTCATTTATTAGCTCCGAGTTTACGTTTGTGTTTTGATCACTTAGCCCTGGGCCTTTATTACATAAAGATTTGGAAGGCTGGGTAGCCGGCACAGCCCCTAAGGGCTGTAATTGAGGCTGGCCCTGGCTTTTCCTATCCGATGCCCCCCCTTGATGACCCTTCTGCTGCGACCCCTTTTTTGGAGGGGTCAGAGCAGAGGCATGGGCATATTGCTCCAGTTTTGCTGCTGCTGATACTGCTGCCGCATGCTGCGGGTTTTTCTCTTTAGAGGAACGTAGATTCTGCATCATTTACACTTATAGGTATATATATACACTCTAACAGCAACAAATTAGAGACTGACAGTTACCAACGTCCTCCACAAATCCAAAAGGAACGAAGGAGAGAGGGGGAGGAAAGGGAAGCCGCTGCACCCATCAGCACTCAACTACCCGCTGTACAGAGCATATACCATAAAGTGTATAAAGCGGAGTAAGTCTCTCCTCTCTACACTCTTGTACACCCCTGTAAAGAAAAAGAGAGCTCACACAGAAGGAAGCCACAGTACCTTAGATGGCAGGTGTGGGGCAACTCCCTACCCACATAAACTCCACAGCTACAACTTAAATTGGTGCAGCCCCTCACCTACACCGTAGTTTTATACAGTTGGTTAAATGCCGCTAAGGCAGTCGCCATCAAAATACGGTTAGTGGGGTTCATATGGGGTTCATACGCCGAGTATCCCAACCCCTACCTAAACCTCTCTCCTTGCATCTGTTGAGGATCCCAGGGGTCCCAGGGCTTTAGCTAGTCAACAGCACACAAAAAAAAGCACACTCTGCACCCAGACTTAGTATTACCCAAGCAGCAGGCAGGTCAACACACTGACTCACATAAATAACTCTGTTACTACACAGATGTCATATTACCAGGATTTACTTCTAGTCCGAGGATTGTCTAACAATTTTTAAAACAGCATCTAGTTACTATACTAGTGACTCCATACTGTACCAGCTCTGGCCGACTTCTATTCCATGACTAGTGTAGAGATGGGAAAGTGAAAGTAAAGATACTTATCTCACAGCAGCGTGCAGGGGATGACGTCTCACCCAGAGGATTCCTCAGCACACCTTTAGCAGAGAGAGAGGAGGGGCAGCGAGGCACCGAGCGACAAGGGAGCCAGAGCCATCCAGTATGCCGTTCATACGGCCAGGGGAGAGAGAGATGAGAACGGAGGAGGGACGGAGCACACAGCGTCCATGCTCACACTCACTCATCCGGTCACGCCCCCTTCCCCATTGCCCTCGGGAAAATTAACTTTAATAAATCACCGGGACCAGATGGCTTGCACCCAAGAGTACTAAGGGAACCTATACAAGTAATTGCCAGACCATTGTTCCTAATTTTTACTGACAGTTAGGGATGAGCCGAACACCCCCCGGTTCGGTTCGCACCAAAACCTGCGAACGGACTGAAAATTTGCATGAACGTTAGAACCCCATTGATGTCTATGGGACTCGAACGTAATCAAAAGTGCTCATTTTAAAGGCTAATTTTCATGGTATTGTCCTAAAAAGGGTTTGGGGACCTGGGTCCTGCCCCAGGGGACATGTATCAATGCAAAAAAAAAAACGTTTTTTTGGGAGCAGTGATTTTAACGATGCTTAACCACCTCAATACAGTGCATTTTCGCCCCCTTCCTGCCCAAGCCATTTTTCAGCTTTCAGTGCTGTCGCACTTTGAATGACAATTGCGCGGTCATACAACACTGTACCCAAATGAAATTGTTATCATTTTTTCCCCACAAATAGAGCTTTCTTTTAGTGGTATTTGATCACCTCTGCAGTTTTTATTTTTTGCGCTATAAACAAAAGAAAAGTGAGAAGTTTTAAAAAAAACACAATAATTTTTATCTTTTGCGATAATAAATATCCAATTTTTTTTTTCTTTAAAACAAATTTTTTCTCAGTTTAGGCCGATATGTATTCTTGTACATATTTTTGGTAAAAAAAATCGCAATAAGCGTATATAGATTGGTTTGCGCAAAAGTTATAGCGTCTACAAAATAGGGGATAGATTTATAACATTTTTATTTTTTTTTATTTTTTTACTAGTAATGGCGGCGATCTGCGATTTTTATTGTGACTGCGATATTGCGGCGGACACATCGGACACTTTTGACACATATTTGGGACCATTCACATTTATACAGCGATCCGTGCTATAAAAATGCATTGATTACTGTATAAATGTGACAGGCAGGGAAGGGGTTAACACTAGGTGGTGATTGAGGGGTTAACTGTGTTGCTAGGGAGTGATTCTAACTGTAGGGGGAGGGGACTCACTAGGGGAGGAGACCGATCGGTGTTCCGCTGTACTGGGAACACACCATCGGTCTCCTCTCCTCTGACAGGACCGTGGATCTGTGTGTTTACACACACAGATCCACGGTCCTGCTGTGTTACCGGTAATCGCGGGTGCCCGGCGGACATCGCGGCCGCCGGGCACGCGCACCGGGTGCCTAGATACACGGCGGGCGCGCGCGATCGCCGGCGGCGGCGCGCGCGCGCCCCCTGGTGGCCTAGGAATGCGAGGCCGTCATATGACGCCCGCCTGCAACGAGAGCTGCGCCACCTGGCCGTCAATAGACAGCCGGCGGTCAGCTAGCGGTTAAAGTAAAAAAAAAAAGTGAAATATTCCTTTAAATATTGTACCTGGGGGGTGTCTATAGTATGCCTGTAAAGTGGCACGTGTTTCCTGTGCTTAGAACAGTCCCTGCACAAAATGACATTTTTAAAGGAAAAAAAGTCATTTAAAACTGCTTGCAGCTTTTATGTAATGTTGGGTCCTGGCAATATGGATGAAAATCAGTGAGACAAACGGCATTGGTACCCTCCAGTCCATTACCAGGCCCTTTGGGTCCTGTATGGATATTAAGGGGAACCCCGCACCCAAAATAAAAAAAGGAAAGGTGTGGGGCCCCCAGGCCCTATATACTCTGAACAGCAGTATACAGGCGGTGCAAAGAAGACAGGGACTGTAGGTTTGTTGTTAAGTAGAATCTGTTTTTAATTTTGAACTGGTACATTTTTAAAGTGTAGCTCCAACCAAAAAAATCTGTTTTTAAGCTTTTTGGAAAACATGGGGAAGGGTTATCACCCCTGTGACATTTGTTTTGCTGTCTGTGCTCCTCTTCAGAAGATTTCACCTCACTTTTTGTCCCAATGACAAATGCTTTTTGAAAATGTGGGGTTTTTAGTGAAACAAGGATTGGTGATAAAGCATCAGTGGAAAGGAGAAAAGTTTTTCTCATATTAACTCTTACAGGAGAGAATGTCCCTTCCTATGGGGTAGATTTCATCTCACTTCCTGTTGTCTCCCTCCGTTTGCAAGTAGGAGTCGTTTGTAAGTTGGATGTTTGAAAGTAGGGGCCTGCCCTATATACTCAGTAGAAATTGGGGCCTTAGGTGTTGCTGTGGCCACAACACTGTAAGCCCTCACAGGGCCCTGCTGTGAAATATTAGATCAAGAATTGTAATTACATGCCCCTGTTGAACAGGGGCTGCAAAATTGGGCCTTTGGTGGTGGTGGTGTTGGTGCCACAACACTGTAAGTCCTCACAGTTAATCTTGGTGGGCGCAGAAACGGGCCCTGCTGTGAAATATTAGATCAAGAATTCTAATTATATGTCCCTGTTGAACAGAGGCTGAAAAATTGGGCCTTAGGCACTGGTGCTGGTGCCACAAAACTGCAACCCCTCACAGATGCTCTAGTTGGAGTGCAGGAACTAGCCCTGCTGCAAAGAATTGCATCAAAAATTGTAATTACATGCCCTTGTTAAACAGGGGCTTAAAAATTGGGCCTTAGGCACTGGTGGCGGCGCCCAGAACCAGAAATGTTCTTACAAGCTATCAGCATGATCATTGAGGAGGAAGAGAATAATTACTCAGCATAACAGGATAGTCACTCAGCATCAGCATAGGCAGTCTTTGAAGGGATCTGACATTTCAAAAAAAATTATTCGGTTACTCAGCATCAGGTGCTTGGTAGCTGGTGGTGATCCAAGACTGATTCATTTTTATGAAGGTCAGTCGATCGACCGAGTCAGTGGACAGACGCACCCTGTGATCGGTTACAAAGCCTCCAGCAGCACTGAATGTACGTTCCGAAAGAACGCTGGATGCAGGACAAGCCAGTAGCTCAATTGCATACTGTGCAAGCTCTGGCCAGTGATCCATCCTCAAGACCCAGTAACCTAGAGAATTTTCGGTGGGAAAAGTGTCCATGTCAAATCTTGCCCCTAGGTATTCCTGCACTATGTAAAACAGACGCTGGCGATGGTTGCTGGAACCGATCATACTTTGGGGCTGCGGACTAAAAAATTGTCTGAATGCATCTGTCAGATGGCCACCTTCTCCACCGCTCCTTCTTTGACTGACCGAAGCCTCAGCAACACGTTGTCCAGAAACAGGAGTTTGTAACCTCCCAGTCTCTGGGAACGCATTGCACAGACCTTTCTCTAAGGCCTCCCAAAGATGTTTCATCCTCTGCTCCCTCTGCGATAGCAAGATAAGGTCCGCAACCTTTCCCTTGTAATGTGGATCAAGGAGGGTTGCCAGCCAGTATTGGTCCTTCTCCTTGATACCTTATGCAGGCTTTGCAGGATCAGGGAGGCCATGCAGCGTAGGTTTGCTGAGGCATTCGGTCCGGAGTCCTCTGGGTCACTAAGGACGACATGGTCCGCAGCCACCTCCTCCCAGCCACGTACAACTCCATGTGTTTGTTGGGACTGATCCCTTAAAGACTGCTGTTGATGCTGAGTGCCAGGCTCCACCTCCATACTGACATAATCCTCCTCCTCTTCCTCCTCCTCCTCCTCCTCCTTGTCCTCTTCCTGTGTGATCGGCGGGCATGCAGCAACACTGTCTGGATAAAGGGGGCCTTGAGAGCTAAGGAAGTCCTCCTCTTCCTGCCTCTGTTCTGCCTCAAGTGCCCTGCCCATTATTCCACGCAGCGTGTGCTCCAACAGGTGGACAAGGGGGACAGTGTCACTATTGTATGCACTGTCACTGCTCACCATCCTCGTGGCCTCCTCAAATGGTGACAGGACAGTGCATGCATCCCTGATCATGGCCCACTGGCATGGGGAAAAAAACCAAGCTCCCCTGACCCTGTCCTGGTGCAATAGTTGCACAGGTACTCATTGATGACCCTCTGCTGCGTGTGCAGCTGCTGCAGCATGGCCAACGTTGAGTTCCACCTGGTGGGCATGTCACAGAATAGGCGGTTCTTGGGCAGGTTAAACTCCTTTTGGAGGTCTGCCAGCCGAGCACTGGCATTATATGACCGGCGGAAATGCACACAGAGTACCCTGGCTTGCCTCAGGACATCCTGTAAGCCTGGGTACCTGCCCAAGAACTGCTGCACCACCAAGTTAAGGACGTGAGCTAAAACAAGGCACATGGGTCAGTTGTCCCTGTCGGAGGGCGGAGAGGAGGTTGGTGCCATTGTCGCAAACCACCATTCCTGCCTTAAGTTGGAGTGGCGTCAACCACCTCTAAACCTGCCCCTGCAGAGCTGACAGAACCTCTGCCCCAGTGTGGCTCCTGTCCCCCAAGCACACCAGCTCAAGCACCGCATGGCATCTTTTGGCCTGCGTACTTGCGTAGCCCCTTGAATGCCTACGGAGCACCGCTGGTTCCAAGGACAAAGCACAGGAAGAGGCCATGGAGGAAGAAGAAGAGGAGGGGGTGGAGGAGAGAGGTGTGTCACAATCATTAGTAGTGGCATTTTGGAGGCATGGTGGTGGAACAACCTCCAACACTACTGCACCTTGTCCTGCATCCTTCCCAGCTGCCAGCAGAGTGACCCAATGCACCGTGAAACTTAGGTAACGTCCCTGTCCATGCCTGCTGGACCATGAGTCAACGGTAATATGCACCTGACCGCTGACCGCCCTGTCCAGCGAGGCCAAGACATTGCCTTCCAGATGCTGGTAGAGAGCCGGAATCGGGGGCAGAGTCTACCAACTGAAAAGGTAGCAGTTGAAGTGCTAGCAATTTTGCCAAGCTAGCATTCAACCGCTGGGCATGTGGATGGCTGGGAGCAAACTTCTTTCGGCGGTGCAGCAGCTGGGGCAGGGAAATTTGCCTGGTACAATCTGACGTTGGTGTACCAAAAGCAGATTGCCCACAAGTACTTGGCTGTGACACACCTAATTCTACACCTTCTTTCCTCTCAGTGCAGGTCTCAGAGAGGACTGAAGGTATAGTGGGGTTGGAGATCTCAGCTGATGAGGAGCAAGGGGAGGTCCTCTTTGTTCTTTGGCGTGGGTCTTTTAGATACGCTTGCCAACGAACTGCATGGCAGGTCAACATATGTCTGGTCAAGCATGTGGTGCCCAAGCGGGAGATGTTTTGGCCATGCGAGATACGCTTGAGACATATGTTGCAAATAGCAGTGGTGCGATCTGATGCACTCGTCTCAAAAAAGGCCCACACCAAAGAACTTTTAGAATAACGCGCAGAGACAGCAGCGTCCTGCACATGTGGAGCTTTGCGGTGTGATGCAGTCAGTGTGCTGCCCTTAGGCTGGCCCCTGGAGGGCATCCTGCCACTTTGGTGATGTGCCTCCTCCTCCTCTCTCCTATCAGGCACCCACGTTGAGTCAGTGACCTCATCATCCCCTCCCTCCTCATCACTGGAGCAAACTTGGCAGCATGCTCCAGCAGGGAGAGCATGACTGCCAGATTGCTGTCCTTCTTGGGCACCCCCTCTGTCCGTGCTCACATTACTGCCTTCATCTAGCTCAGTATCATCATCAGAGCCTTCTAAACGCTGGGCATCCTCCTGGAGCATGTACCTAACACTGTGGTCAAACAGTTTGAGGGACTCCTCAGGAAGACATGGTGGGACTAGGGAAGGAGTCACTGATGCCATTGAGCCGAGGGAAGAGGCCGCGTTGGCAGCTGCTTTGCCAGACAAAGTACCCTGAGCATTAGTGAGAGAGGATGAGGAGGATGAGGATGGCTTGGTCATCCACTCAACCAAGTCTTCTGCATGTTGCGGCTCAATGGCCAGCTGCCGAAAAAAAGGCCAAGCGTGTCCCACGGCCAACACTGTTGCCTCTAGACACAGAGCCTGCTTGCCCTCTTTTATTGCTTTGTGACTGTCTGCCTCTCCTTGTTGGCCTTCCAGACATACTAATGGCACTATGCTGGGATATATATATATATATATATATATATATATATATATATATATATATATATATATATATATATACTGATACTGCAGCTAGCAAAATCAACTGCCTGCCTGTAGTATGAGAACACCACCAACCTTCTACAGGTAGCTTTAGCTGAACACTGTGCAGATGTCGCACTACACTAATGTATAAATAATTTAGCTGCCTGCGGTAGTGATAGGATCAGGAAAACACCACCAACCTTCTACAGGTAGCTTTAGCTGAACACTGTGCAGAGCTCGCAAAAAACTAACTTGTAGCTTATTTAGCTGCCTGCGGTAGTGATTGGATCAGGAAAACACCACCAACCTTCTACAGGTAGCTTTAGGTGAACACTGTGCAGAGCTCGCACTACACTAACTTGTAGTTTTAGCTGAACACTGTGAGGAGGACGCACTACACTAAATTGTAGCTTTAGCTGAACACTGTGCAGAGGTTGCACTACACTAACTTGTAGTTTTAGCTGAACACTGTAAGGAGGACGCACTACACTAACTTGTAGCTTATTTAGCTGCCTGCGGTAGTGATAGGATCAGGAAAACACCACCAACCTTCTACAGGTAGTTTTAGCTGAACACTGTGCAGAGCTCGCAAAAAAAAAATAACTTGTAGCTTATTTAGCTGCCTGCGATAGTGATAGGATCAGAAAAACACCACCAACCTTCTACAGGTAGCTTTAGCTGAACACTGTGAGGAGGACGCACTACACTAACTTGTAGCTTTAGCTGAACACTGTGCAGAGGTCGCACTACACTAACTTGTAGTTTTAGCTGAACACTGTGAGGAAGAAGCACTACACTAACTTGTAGCTTTAGCTGAACACTGTGCAGAGGTCGCACTACACTAACTTGTAGTTTTAGCTGAACACTGTGAGGAGGAAGCACTACACTAAGTTGTAGCTTTAGCTGAACACTGTGCAGAGGTCGCACTACACTAACTTGTAGTTTTAGCTGAACACTGTGAGGAGGACACACTACACTAACTTGTAGCTTTAGCTGAACACTGTGCAGAGGTCGCACTACATTAACATGTAGTTTTAGCTGAACACTGTGAGGAGGACGCACTACACTAACTTGTAGCTTTAGCTGAACACTGTGCAGAGGTCGCACTACACTAACTTGTAGTTTTAGCTGAACACTGTGAGGAGGACGCACTACACTAACTTGTAGCTTTAGCTGAACACTGTGCAGAGGTCGCACTACATTAACTTGTAGTTTTAGCTGAACACTGTGAGGAGGACGCACTACACTAACTTGTAGCTTTAGCTGAACACTGTGCAGAGGTCGCACTACACTAACTTGTAGTTTTAGCTGAACACTGTGAGGAGGACGCACTACACCAACTTGTAGCTTTAGCTGAACACTGTGAGGAGGATGCACTACCCTAACTTGTAGCTTTAGCTAAACACTGTGCAGAGGTCACACTAAACTAACTTGTAGCTTTTTTAGCTGCCTGCGGTAGTGATAGGATCAGGAAAACACCACCAACATTGTACAGGTAGCTTTAGGTGAACACTGTGAGGAGGACGCACTACACTAACTTGTAGCTTTAGCTGAACACTGTGCAGAGGTCGCACTACACTAACTTGTAGTTTTAGCTGAACACTGTGAGGAGGAAGCACTACACTAACTTGTAGCTTTAGCTGAACACTGTGCAGAGGTCGCACTACACTAACTTGTAGTTTTAGCTGAACACTGTGAGGAGGAAGCACTACACTAAGTTGTAGCTTTAGCTGAACACTGTACAGAGGTCGCACTACACTAACTTGTAGTTTTAGCTGAACACTGTGAGGAGGACGCACTACACTAACTCGTAGCTTTAGCTGAACACTGTGCAGAGGTCGCACTACACTAACTTGTAGTTTTAGCTGAACACTGTGAGGAGGACGCACTACACTAACTTGTAGCTTTAGCTGAACACTGTGCAGAGGTCGCACTACACTAACTTGTAGTTTTAGCTGAACACTGTGAGGAGGACGCACTACACTAACTTGTAGCTTTAGCTGAACACTTTAGCTGAACACTGTGCAGAGGTCGCACTACATTAACTTGTAGTTTTAGCTGAACACTGTGAGGAGGACGCACTACACTAACTTGTAGCTTTAGCTGAACACTGTGCAGAGGTCGCACTACACTAACTTGTAGTTTTAGCTGAACACTGTGAGGAGGACGCACTACACCAACTTGTAGCTTTAGCTGAACACTGTGAGGAGGATGCACTACCCTAACTTGTAGCTTTAGCTAAACACTGTGCAGAGGTCACACTAAACTAACTTGTAGCTTTTTTAGCTGCCTGCGGTAGTGATAGGATCAGGAAAACACCACCAACATTGTACAGGTAGCTTTAGGTGAACACTGTGAGGAGGACGCACTACACTAACTTGTAGCTTTAGCTGAACACTGTGCAGAGGTCGCACTACACTAACTTGTAGTTTTAGCTGAACACTGTGAGGAGGAAGCACTACACTAACTTGTAGCTTTAGCTGAACACTGTGCAGAGGTCGCACTACACTAACTTGTAGTTTTAGCTGAACACTGTGAGGAGGAAGCACTACACTAAGTTGTAGCTTTAGCTGAACACTGTACAGAGGTCGCACTACACTAACTTGTAGTTTTAGCTGAACACTGTGAGGAGGACGCACTACACTAACTCGTAGCTTTAGCTGAACACTGTGCAGAGGTCGCACTACACTAACTTGTAGTTTTAGCTGAACACTGTGAGGAGGACGCACTACACTAACTTGTAGCTTTAGCTGAACACTGTGCAGAGGTCGCACTACACTAACTTGTAGTTTTAGCTGAACACTGTGAGGAGGACGCACTACACTAACTTGTAGCTTTAGCTGAACACTTTAGCTGAACACTGTGCAGAGGTCGCACTACATTAACTTGTAGTTTTAGCTGAACACTGTGAGGAGGACGCACTACACTAACTTGTAGCTTTAGCTGAACACTGTGCAGAGGTCGCACTACACTAACTTGTAGTTTTAGCTGAACACTGTGAGGAGGACGCACTACACCAACTTGTAGCTTTAGCTGAACACTGTGAGGAGGATGCACTACCCTAACTTGTAGCTTTAGCTAAACACTGTGCAGAGGTCACACTAAACTAACTTGTAGCTTTTTTAGCTGCCTGCGGTAGTGATAGGATCAGGAAAACACCACCAACGTTGTACAGGTAGCTTTAGGTGAACACTGTGCAGAGCTCGCACTACACTAACTTGTAGTTTTAGCTGAACACTGTGAGGAGGACGCACTACACTAACTTGTAGCTTTAGCTGAACTCTGTGCAGAGGTCGCACTACACTAACTTGTAGTTTTAGCTGAACACTGTAAGGAGGACGCACTACACTAACTTGTAGCTTATTTAGCTGCCTGCGGTAGTGATAGGATCAGGAAAACACCCCCAACCTTCTACAGGTAGCTTTAGCT
The DNA here is from genome assembly GCA_037952835.1 of Lithobates septentrionalis. Taxonomy (NCBI): domain Eukaryota; kingdom Metazoa; phylum Chordata; class Amphibia; order Anura; family Ranidae; genus Lithobates; species Lithobates septentrionalis. The sequence goes on along the minus strand of JBBDGP010001635.1, from coordinate 977,434 downwards.
GAACACTGTGCAGAGCACGCAAAAAAAAAACTTGTAGCTTATTTAGCTGCCTGCGGTAGTGATAGGATCAGAAAAACACCACCAACGTTGTACAGGTAGCTTTAACTGAACACTGTGCAGAGGTCGCACTACACTAATTTGTAGTTTTAGCTGAACACTGTGAGGAGGACGCACTACACTAACGTGTAGCTTTAGCTGAACACTGTGCAGAGGTCGCACTACACTAACTTGTAGTTTTAGCTGAACACTGTGAGGAGGATGCACTACACTAACTTGTAGCTTTGGTCAGATAGGAGGTGTGTGTGAACTCCCCCCAGCCTGATGCCTCCGTGTCTGCCTGAATTAGCCCAGTGATTGGAACTGCCTGCGTGTGATCTTTCCCCCTGCAGCACCTGGCGTCTGATCGGCTGCCTGGCTCTCCTGTCTCCTGTCTCTAGTCTGCTTCCCCGTACCGGAGTCTGACACCGGAGTAACAGTGCAGCCGCCCGGGAGAGCACGCGATCCGAGCCCTCGGAGCGGGGAGGAGAGGGTCGGGCTCTCTGCTCAAGTGGTTGCCCGGGCAACGCCCTCGGCACTAGTGGGAGGAGGCGGCTGAGACGGCATACGCTGTTAACGTAAGGAGCTATTGAAAGGAATGTCAATGTGCTGCCCAGTCGGCTGGCAGCACTAAGGTACCAACTACTGTGCTTATCTAAAGTGGACTATCTCTCCCCTCTTTCCCGGGACTGGGTAACCGCCGTGGACGGGGGGGGGGGTGAAGGCCTGGGTAGCTTGTCATATAGACACTCAGCGATTTTGTTTCTGTATCTGGAGAGAATATATCTCCTGGCAACTGGTGGAGGGCTGTACCACTAAGACAGACCCTAATCCACCACTACAACATAAAGTCTTTTTGTAATACTCTCTCATCTCAGGCTGGTCAATTATCCTAGTAGCAGCTAGAAGGACATTGCTGGGCCAGAGACGATACTGAAGGGAGAAAGAATAAACGGCAGAGTAACGCTCCACGTGTGGTTAAAACCCCTCATATACCCCTCATATACCCCCCTGGCTCACACAAAATCATGACTAGGAAAAAAGGAGAGGAGTTGCAGCAGCAGGAGAATACTAGCTCCCAAATGACCCGCACCTCAAAAGAGAAGGGGAACCAGGCAGCAGCTGCAGCAGCGGCTAAATTAGAAAAATTTGCGCACCCCTCTACCTCATCTCCATCTAAAAGTTCCCAGCAGCAGCAGGATAGACCACAAGCGGGAGGATCAGGGGACAGGAAGAGCCTAGGAAAAGGACCAGCGGTAATGCATACAATTAAAACGGCGAGCAGTAAAAGTTCTGCAGGTGAGCCCGCGGGATTAGCGATCAATAATGCTACTACGCAAAACCCACCAGTAGAAGTTGAACTCACATTAAAAGATGTCCTATGCGCTGTTAACTCCTGTAAGGCCTCCCTAAGCGACTTGTGCGACCAGCTGATAGGGTTAAAGGATGAGTTAATTATAGTAAGCCAAGAACTACAAAGGACTGTTGCCAGAACAACAACATTGGAGGAGAGAGTGAGTCAGGTTGAGGACGACCTAACCCCACTAAAGCGGGAGCTTAAGGCATTAAAGACACAGATGGATCTACACAAAGTAAAAATGGAGGAAATGGAAAACAGGTCCCGCAGAAACAATGTAAGGGTGGTAGGCCTACCGGAGCGGTGTGAGGGTCCCCACCCCGAGGAGTTTTTGGAGAAGTGGCTCAAGGGAATATTCGGAATGGAAACCTTCTCTCACCTTTTTGCTGTTGAAAGAGCCCACAGAGTGCCAACTAGGGCCCCACCACCAGGGGGATATCCCAGACCGATAATTATGAAGCTCTTCAACTATAGAGATAAGGTAACCTTGATGCGCAGGGCCAGAGAGCTGGGAGATATTTCTCATAACGGAGCCAAGATTTTATTATTCCCCGACTACTCCCCAGACCTCCAGAAACGAAGGGCTGAATTTAGGGACATCAAACGTAACCTACGAAATTACAGAATAGAATATGCCCTGCTGTATCCTGCACGGCTACGCATCACTGCTTTAGGGACTACCCATTTCTTCGACACAACAAGAGGGGCAACTAAATGGCTGGAAGATAACAAAACGGACCTGCAGAGCTAGGGATTAAATAAGGCTAGTTATACTTGGAAAGGAAAAGAGGAAAATGTACTTTTTTTTGTTTTTTTCTTTTTTTTTCTCACCTGTCGTTTTCCTCACAGCAATTGGCAGATGACACGGGGGAGGGGGGAGGGGGGGCGTGACATATGGAAGCACGGACTAATAATGTGATTTCACTAGTTATGAATGTTTTAAGTGTTGTTTTGAAGGTTTGGAAGTGGGCTATGGGAGGGGGGTGGGGGGAAAGAGTGTGGTAGTAAGTCACAATGCACTTTTTTGTCATATGAGAGGGGAGTTATTTCTAGTATGGTTGGGAGGGAGGAAAAAAAAGGTCACAAGTGCAGCCCCTAGGGCTAGCCTAATTAGGCAGGAGGGGGGGTCACGAACAAGGGAGGGGAGGTGGGGGATGAATAAAGTGGAAGGGGGGGGAAGGGGGGTTCGCAGCGAGATACGGGGTTGGGCAACAGGGCGCACGTAAGATACACACAGTTTGGAGGGGAGGATTTATAAAAGTAACGTACACTGGTACACATGATTTGTATTTGCAACTGGGAGGTGCAGAGTGGGGAGGGAGAGGTCCCTGGATGTGGGGGCTCTTTGCCCCTCCCCATTCTCTCTTCCTTTTTCTTTTTCAGGTTAACATAACCACAGAGTTGGCAAGTTTTGCACCCACTAACTTACGAATGAAGTGCTTTTCCTTTTTGGGCATTTTTTTTTTCTTTTCTTCTTTTCTTTTTTTTGTTCTTTTCTTCTTTCTCTTCCTCCTTTTTTCTCTTACTCTTCATTTTTGTTAGATGTCTTTGAAAACGCTAAAAATAGGTTCTTGGAACATTAGGGGCATGGGTGATCCGGCCAAAAGGGCTGCAGTGTTCTTGGCGATGGAAGCTTATGGCGTTGAACTGGCTTGTCTGCAGGAAACTCATCTTACCAATGACACCAAATTACAAGTTCGGAACCATAAATTTCAAGAACAGTATCACTCAGTCTATACCTCATATTCAAGAGGGGTGAGCATACTGGTGGGAAGAGGCATATCATTTTCCTGCAGGGAAGCCAGAGTAGATGCGCTGGGACGCTACGTCTTTTTAAGCTGTGTTGTGGAAAATAGGCCACTGGTGTTAGCAAATATTTATATCCCGCCTCCGTTCAAAACAGAGACCATTTTGGATCTGTTGGAATTTGTGGATAACAAGGCTGACGTACCGATAATACTGGTGGGGGATTTTAATGCAGTTTTGGATAATAAAATGGACTGGTTCCCACCAGTGAATCGGGCGGAGAGATTATCAGAGGGGCGCCTAGGCCAACTTCTGAAAGAAGTTGGGTGGTGCGACCTATGGAGATCTCACAACCCAAATGCCCGGCAGTATTCCTGTTATTCGGGGTCACATTCCACGATCTCGCGTATAGATATGGTATTAGGTAACAGTGAAGCTTTGCAATTGATAAGGAACATAGAGTATAAGCCTAGGGGAATCTCAGATCACTCGCCCTTGATTTTGACCTTGAATCTAGATATCAGACCCGGCCAGAAAAGGTGGACAATAAAACCACTTTGGCTGGACTTAATAAGCAGCCCAGCAGAAGTAACCTCCAAATTAAAAGAATTTGTAACATTCAATTCAGGTACAGCACCAGCGGGGGTAGTGTGGGACACCCTAAAAGCATTCCTTAGGGGACTATTACACCAGCAGGTTACCATCGTAAAGAAAACGTCACGGGAATGGGAGGCGAGGGCTAGTAGGGAAGTTATGGAATCAGAAGCGCAATACGTGGCGGATCCAACCCCTGAAAAACAGGAGACTTGGCTTAACCGACAAAAAGAGTATAGAGAAATAATTAATAGAAGAGTAGAGAACAAAAGACTTTTCCAGAAACAAAATTATTTTGGTGAAGGGGAGAAAGTAGGCCGGATGCTTGCACTTATAACAAAGTCTAATTTATCTCCAACGGCTATTTTCTCAATAAAGACACCGGCTGGAGAGATTATATCCGATCCCGCCGTGATCCTAGAGACTTTCTCTGCATTCTACAGGGATTTGTACAGGTCGCGCCGGGGGTCGGACCGGCGCGACATGGACGGGTTTCTAAAAGGGGTGGATCTGCCCGTGCTCTCGGAGAGGGATAGGAGCGAGATGGAGTCTCCTCTGACCCTGGAGGAGTTGCAAAAGGCTGTCATGGAGCTGTCAGGCCAGAAATCTCCCGGTCCGGACGGATTGCCACTGGAGATCTATAGAAAGTATGGGGAGGTGCTGCTCCCGGAGCTTTTAAAAGCACTGGAGCAGTCGACCAAGGATGGGAGGCTGCCCTTATCAATGTCAGAGGCTGATATAATAGTGATACCAAAGGAGGGGAAAGATCAACTGGAAGTCGCCTCATATAGACCGATATCATTATTGTGCTCAGACGCCAAGATCGTTGCAAGGGTGCTCGCATCCAGACTGAACAAATGTATTGCAGGTCTTGTGCATCCAGACCAATCGGGGTTTATCCCTGGTCGATCTACCAGTGTTAATATCAGAAGGGCCTATTTGAACCTCCAGGTACCAACAGAGAACGTTGGGTCCAGAGCTATATTATCTTTAGACACCGCCAAGGCCTTCGATAGCCTGGAGTGGGAATATCTCTGGTGGGTGCTTGAGAGGTTTGGGTTTGGCCCTGTATTTATTGGTTGGTTAAAGATCTTATATAAAAACCCAAAGGCAAGACTCAAGATTAGGGATGAGCCGAACACCCCCCGGTTCGGTTCGCACCAGAACCCGCGAATGGACCGAAAGTTCGCACGAACGTCAGAACCCCATTGACGTCTATGGGACTCGAACGTTCGAAATCAAAAGTGATCATTTTAAAGGCTAATTTGCATGGTATTGTCCTAAAAAGGGTTTGGGGACCCGGGTCCTACCCCAGGGGACATGTATCAATGCAAAAAAAACTTTTAAAAACGGCCGTTTTTTCGGGAGCAGTGATTTTAATGATGCTTAAAGTAAAAAAAAAAAAAGTGAAATATTCCTTTAAATATCGTACCTGGGGGGTTTCTATAGTATGCCTGTAAAGTGACGTGTGTTTCCCATGTTTAGAACAGTCCCTGCACCAAATGTCATTTTTAAAGGAAAAAATCTCATTTAAAACTGCTTGCGGGTTTAATGTCATGTCGGGTCATGGCAATATGGATGAAAATCAGTGAGACAAACGGCATGGGTACCCCCCAGTCCATTACCAGGCCCTTTGGGTCTTGTATGGATATTAAGGGGAACCCCGCACCCAAATTAAAATAAGGAAAGGTGTGGGGCCACCAGGCCCTATATACTCTGAACAGCAGTATACAGGCGGTGCAAACAAGACAGGGACTGTAGGTTTGTTGTTAAGTAGAATCTGTTTGTAATTTTGAACATTTTTAACGTGTTTAGCTCCAGCCAAAAAATCTTTTCTAAGCTTTTTGGAAAACATAGGGAAGGGTTATCACTCCTGTGACATTTGTTTTGCTGTCTTTCCTCCTCTTCAGAAGATTTCACCTCACTTTTTTGTCCCAATGAAAAATGTTTTTTGAAAATTTGGGTTTTTTTGTGGAACAAGGATTGGAAAGCATCAGTGGAAAGGAGAAATTGTTTTCCCATATTAACTCTTACAGGAGAGAATTTCCCTTCCTAGGGGTAGATTTCATCTCACTTCCTGTTGTCTCCTTCCGTTTGCAAGTAGGAGTCGTTTGTAAGTTAGATGTTTGAAAGTAGGGTCCTGCCCTATATACTCAGCAGAAATTTGGGCCTTAGGTGTTGCTGTGGCCACAACACTGTAAGCCCTCACAGGGCCCTGCTGTGAAATATTAGATCAAGAATTGTAATTACATGCCCCTGTTGAACAGGAGCTGAAAAATTAGGCCTTAGGCACTGGTGCTGGTGCCACAACACTGCAACCCCTCACAGACACTCTAGTTGGAACGCAGGAACGAGCCCTGCTGCAAAGTATTGCTTCAAAAATTGTAATTACACGCCCCTGTTAGACAGGGGCAGAAAAATTGGGCCTTAGGCACTGGTGCTGGTGCCACAACACTGCAACCCCTCACAGACACTCTAGTTGGAACGCAGGAACGAGCCCTGCTGCAAAGTATTGCATCAAAAATTGTAATTACACGCCCCTGTTAGACAGGGGCAGAAAAATTGGGCCTTAGGCACTGGTGCTGGTGCCACAACACTGCAACCCCTCACAGACACTCTAGTTGGAATGCAGGAACGAGCCCTGCTGCAAAGTATTACATCAAAAATTGTAATTACACGCCCCTGTTAAACAGGGGCTGAAAAATTGTGCCTTAGGCACTGGTGGTGGCGCCCAGAACCAAAAATGTTCTTACAAGCTATCAGCGTGATGATTGAGGAGGAAGAGGATAATTACTCAGGGATAGTCACTCAGCATCAGCATAGGCAGTCTTTGAAGGGATCTGAGATTTCAAAAAAAATTATTCGGTTACATCAGCATCAGGTGCTTGGTAGCTGGTGGTGATCCAAGACTGATTCATTTTTATGAAGGTCAGCCGATCGACCGAGTCGGTGGACAGACGCACCCTGTGATCGGTTATCACGCCTCCAGCAGCACTGAATGTGCGTTCCGAAAGAACGCTGGATGCAGGACAGGCCAGTAGCTCAATTGCATACTGTGCAAGCTCTGGCCAGTGATCCATCCTCAAGACCCAGTAACCCAGAGGATTTTCGGTGGGAAAGGTGTCCAAGTCTGATCTTGCCCCTAGGTATTCCTGCACCATGTAAAACAGACGCTGGCGATGGTTGCTGGAACCGATCATACCTTGGGGCTGCGGACCAAAAAATTGTCTGAACGCATCGGTCAGACGGGCACCTTCTCCACCGCTCCTTCTTTGACTGACCGAAGCCTCAGCAACACGTTGTCCAGAAACAGGAGTTTGTAACCTCCCAGTCTCTGGGAACGCGTTGCACAGACCTTTCTGCAAGGCCTCCCGAAGATGTTTCATCCTCTGCTCCCTCTGCGATGGCAAGATAAGGTCCGCAACCTTACCCTTGTAACGTGGATCAAGGAGGGTTGCCAGCCAGTATTGGTCCTTCTCCTTGATACCACGAATACGAGGATCCTTACGCAGGCTTTGCAGGATCAGGAGGCCATGCAGCGTAGGTTTGCTGAGGCATTCGGTCCGGAGTCCTCTGGGTCACTAAGGACAACAACGTCCGCAGCCACCTCCTCCCAGCCACGTACAAGTCCATGTGTTCCTTGGGACTGATCCCTTAAAGACTGCTGCTGATGCTGAGTGCCAGGCTCCACCTCCATACTGACACAATCTTCCTCCTCCTCCTCCTCCTCCTCCTCTTCCTGTGTGATCGGCGGGCACGCAGGAACACTGTCTGGATAAAGGGGGCCTTGAGAGCTAAGGAAGTCCTCCTCTTCCTGCCTCTGTTCTGCCTCAAGTGCCCTGTCCATTATTCCACGCAGCGTGTGCTCCAACAGGTGGACAAGGGGGACAGTGTCACTGATGCATGCACTGTCAGTGCTCACCATCCTCGTGGCCTCCTCGAATGGTGACAGGACAGTGCATGCATCCCTGATCATGGCCCACTGGCGTGGGGAAAAAAAACCAAGCTCCCCTGACCCTGTCCTGGTGCCATAGTCGCACAGGTACTCATTGATGGCCCTCTGCTGCGTGTGCAACCGCTGCAGCATGGCCAACGTTGAGTTCCACCTGGTGGGCATGTCACAGATTAGGCGGTTCTTGGGCAGGTTAAACTCCTTTTGGAGGTCCGTCAGCCGAGCACTGGCATTATATGACCGGCGGAAATGCACACAGACTTTCCTGGCCTGCCTCAGGACATCCTGTAAGCCCGGGTACCTGCCTAAGAACCGCTGCACCACCAAGTTAAGGACGTGAGCCAAACAGGGCACATGGGTCATTTGTCCCTGTCGGAGGGCAGAGAGGAGGTTGGTGCCATTGTCGCAAACCACCATTCCTGCCTTAAGTTGGCGTGGCGTCAACCACCTCTGAACCTGCCCCTGCAGAGCTGACAGAACCTCTGCCCCAGTGTGGCTCCTGTCCCCCAAGCACACCAGCTCAAGCACCGCATGGCATCTTTTGGCCTGCGTACTTGCGTAGCCCCTTGAATGCCTACGGAGCACCGCTGGTTCTGAGGAAGAGGCCATGGAGGAAGAAGAAGAGGAGGGGGTGGAGGAGAGAGGTGTGTCACAATCAGCATTTTGGAGGCGTGGTGGCGGAACAACCTCCAACACTACTGCACCTTGTCCTGCATCCTTCCCAGCTGCCAGCAGAGTCACCCAATGCGCCGTGAAACTTAGGTAACGTCCCTCTCCATGCCTGCTGGACCATGAGTCAGCGGTAATATGCACCTTACCGCTGACCGCCCTGTCCAGCGAGGCATGGACATTGCCTTCCACATGCCGGTAGAGAGCCGGAATCGCCTTCTGTGAGAAAAAGTGGCGTTTGGGTACCTGCCACTGAGGAACCGCACATTCCACAAACTCACGGAAGGGGGCAGAGTCTACCAACTGAAAAGGCAGCAGTTGAAGTGCTAGCAATTTTGCCAAGCTAGCATTCAACCGCTGGGCATGTGGATGGCTGGGAGCAAACTTCTTTCGGCGGTGCAGCAGCTGGGGCAGGGAAATTTGCCTGGTACAATCTGACGTCGGTGTACCAAAAGCAGATTGCCCACAAGTACTTGGCTGTGACACACCTAATTCTACACCTTCATTCCTCTCACTGCAGGTCTCAGAGAGGACTGAAGGTCTAGTGGGGTTGGAAATCTCAGCTGATGAGGAGCAAGGAGAGATCCTCTTTGTTCTTTGGTGTGGGTCTTTTAGATACGCTTGCCAACGAACTGCATGGCAGGTCAACATATGTCTGGTCAAGCATGTGGTACCCAAGCGGGAGATGTTTTGGCCACCCGAGATACGCTTGAGACATATGTTGCAAATAGCAGCGGTGCGATCTGATGCACTCGTCTCAAAAAAGGCCCACACCAAAGAACTTTTTGAATAACGCGCAGAGACTGCAGCGCCCTGCACATGTGGAGCTTTGGGGTGTGATACAGTCAATGTGCTGCCCTTAGGCTGGCCCCTGGAGGGCATCCTGCCTCGTTGGTGATGTGCCGCCTCCTCCTCCTCCTCCTCCTCCTCTCTCCTATCAGGCACCCACGTTGAGTCAGTGACCTCATCATCCCCTCCCTCCTCATCACTGGAGCAAACCTGGCAGTATGCTGCAGCAGGGGGAGCATGACTGCCAGATTGCTGTCCTTCTTGGGCACCCCCTCTGTCCGTGCTCATGTTACTGCCTTCATCGAGCTCAGTATCATCATCAGAGCCTTCCAAACGCTGGGCATCCTCCTGGAGCATGTACCCAACACTGTGGTCAAACAGTTCGAGGGAATCCTCAGGAGGACATGGTGGAGCTAGGGAAGGAGTCACTGATGACATTGAGCTGAGGGAAGAGGCCGCTGCTTTGCCAGACAAAGCACCCTGGGCATGGGTGAGAGAGGATGAGGAGGATGAGGACGGCTTGGTCATCCACTCGACCAAGTCTTCCGCATGTTGCGGCTCAACACGGCCAGCTGCCGAAAAAAAGGCCAAGCGTGTCCCATGGCCACGTGCTGATGAGGATGCACCGTCTCCACGACCAGCACTAGACACAGAGCCTGCTTGCCCTCTCTTATTGGCTTGTGACTGTCTGCCTCTCCTTCTTGGCCTTCCAGACATACTAATGGCCTGTAGCTGCACTAAGCTGGGATAGAACACCTGTAATTTTCTTCAGGTAGCTTTATATACTGTAACCAGACAAGCCTGCCTGTCAGTAGGAAGATAACAGGAACGGATCTAGCTGAACACTGTGAGCAGGACGCACTGCACTAAATGTAAATAACAGGAACGGATCTAGCTGAACACTGTGAGCAGGACGCACTGCACTAAATGTAAATAGCAGGAACGGATCTAGCTGAACACTGTGAGCAGGACGCACTGCACTAAATGTAAATAGCAGGAACGGATCTAGCTGAACACTGTGAGCAGGACGCACTGCACTAAATGTAAATAGCAGGAACGGATCTAGCTGAACACTGTGAGCAGGACGCACTGCACTAAATGTAAATAGCAGGAACGGATCTAGCTGAACACTGTGAGCAGGACGCACTGCACTAAATGTAAATAACAGGAACGGATCTAGCTGAACACTGTGAGCAGGACGCACTGCACTAAATGTAAATAGCAGGAACGGATCTAGCTGAACACTGTGAGCAGGACGCACTGCACTAAATGTAAATAACAGGAACGGATCTAGCTGAACACTGTGAGCAGGACGCACTGCACTAAATGTAAATAACAGGAACGGATCTAGCTGAACACTGTGAGCAGGACGCACTGCACTAAATGTAAATAGCAGGAACGGATCTAGCTGAACACTGTGAGCAGGACGCACTGCACTAAATGTAAATAGCAGGAACGGATCTAGCTGAACACTGTGAGCAGGACGCACTGCACTAAATGTAAATAGTCTAGATAGAAGATAACAGGAACGGATCTAGCTAAACTGAATACAGTGTATATATATATATGCAACACCTGGGATGCATATATATACACAATACACTGTAAGTGCAGCTAACTGACTGACTGTTCTGCCTAATCTATCTAACTCAAATCAAATGACACTGTCTCTCTCTCTCTCTCTATCTCTCAGCACACCGGAACACACACTACACAGGGCCGCCGTGCAGGCGGCCTTATATAGTGTGGGGCGTGTACTAAATCCCCTGAGCCATAATTGGCCAAAGCCACCCTGGCTTTGGCCAATTACAGCTCTCTCTACTGACGGCGCTGTGATTGGCCAAGCATGCGGGTCATAGTGCATGCTTGGCCAATCATCAGCCAGCAATGCACTGCGATGCCGCAGTGAATTATGGGCCGTGATGCGCCACACGAATTTGGCGCGAATGGCCCATATCGTTCGCAATTCGACGGATGGTCGAACAGCCGATGTTCGAGTCGAACATGGGTTCGACTCGAACACGAAGCTCATCCCTACTCAAGATAAACAATGTTTACTCGGAAAGTTTCCCCCTTGAAAGAGGGACGAGACAGGGGTGCCCCTTGTCTCCTTTGCTATATGTTTTGGCCATGGAGCCACTGGCGGGAGCGGTGAGATCATCATCTGAACTGCAGGGATTCCACAGAAAGGGGGAGGAAGAGCGAATAGCGCTTTTCGTGGACGATGTCCTGTTTTTTCTGGGGGACACGACTGCCTCACTGGCGAAAGTGATGCACTTAGTGGAGGACTTTGGAAAGTTCTCAGGATTGACCATTAATTGGGAGAAATCATCGCTCCTGCCGGTTGATCCATTGGCCAATCTGATTCCGATGAGCTTGCCCCAACTGAAAGTCATGGAGAAAATGAAGTACCTCGGCGTTGTGTTATCCAAGGACCCCAGCGCATTCATCGAAGACAACTTGGTCCCCCTCCTATCAAAATTTTAAAAAAAATCTGATATCTGGAGCAGACTCCCCTTGTCTGTGGCGGGTCGGGCCAACCTGATTAAAATGGTCTGGTTGCCTCAGCTGTTGTACCTGCTCCACAACTCCCCAGTTTGGATTGGGGAGAAGTGGTTCCAAAAAATTCAATCCCTATTCAGGGAACTAATATGGAAAAAAGGGCAGGTCAGGATAGGCTTACAAAAACTGCAGTGTCCTGTTACGGAGGGGGGGTTGGGGGTTCCCCACCCGTTCACCTATTTCCTGGCAGCCCAGCTACAACAACTTGGCGGATGCGCCACTGCTGGAGGGGGAAGTAAGAGTGCCCAAACTATCTTACAGGGATGCCCACACAGCTTACTTGTGGAAGCACTGGAGGCAGAATCACTACAAGGAGGGATCCCGACACTTAAAATGATCACTAGGGTTTGGCAGACAACTAAGCGAATAATGGGATATAAAGGAACCTCAGAATACTCACCAATCTGGAATAATAAGAACTTGCAGGAATTACTGTCTGTAGACAGTAATAAGCTGTGGGAAAGGTGCGGGATAAGTCGGCTGATACAGTTATACGCCGGGGATACCCTGAAATCCTTTGAGGAACTGAGGCATGAGTACGGGTTGCCAAATCGAGTATTTTATAGCTATCTACAGATTAGGCATGCCCTGAGCAAGCAGTTCGGCAGGAAACCCCCCATATGGTGTAAGATTCCACTGCTGCAAACAATAATTAAGTCAGAGACCTCTAAGGGGTTAATCTCTGAGATTTATACCCAATTAACAAAGCGAACAAACACGCAGGTAGGCCTCCCTGGGGGCAGGGACAGATGGGCGGCCGATGTGGGGGAGATAACGGACACAGAGTGGAAAAGGATCCTGGAATTTGGACCAGAGGTGTCGGTCTCGCCCTCACAAAAAGCCTCCCACCTGATGCTGCTGCACAGATCCTACTACACGCCAAAAAGGCTTTTCATGTTTGGCCGTAGAACTAATGACGAGTGCCCTAGATGTAGAAGAACAGGCGACTTGGTATGGAGGTGTCCAAAACTAATCAGGTATTGGTCCGAGATCTTGAAGAAAATAAATATAACGTTCAAAATTAACCTAGAGCTTGATCCCAAGACTTGTGTGTTGGGACATGTCAACAACGAGCTGAGAGACAGGAGCACAGCGGTAGCAGTAGCAAGATGCCTGTTTCAAGCCAGGAAATTGCTAGCACAGTCCTGGCAATCAAGAATCCCCCCAACCCCAGAAGATTGGATTAGAACCGTCAACTCCACAGTGTGGAGCGAAAGGACATTTTACACTAGGGAAGTTAACTACAACAAGTTTGTGAGATTGTGGAACCTGTGGGTCCAAGCAATGCCATGTCCGCAATCAGTGCTACTTTAGCGCTGCGAGTATCCGCTCCCTCAGCAATGGGGCGCGGCTGAGTTAAGAGCAGATTAGACATAAGAGAGAATAATGCACGGAACCGATGATGTCCACTGGGTGCGCCCTGGAACCATGGGGGTCCAACAAGGGAGGGTCACAGGGGGGTGGGAGGGGGGGTTCAATTAAGAGAACAGTAATAGCACATAAACATGTACAATGGTAGCGATAGGATATGTGGCCAACTGGCTTTGAGGTATAAGCTGTACGGTACGTGCTTGTAGTCAAGGACTATTGTTACTACTTTTACATTGTAATGCAAACTGTAACACATTACTTAAAAAAAAAAAAAAAAAAAAAAAAACTTTAAAGGCCACAATGATGTGACTGGATTTGAGACATATATGAGTATCACTCTGAAAGCAGTCTCTGGACAAAGTTAACTGACGTGGCAAAAAGAAAAATAGAAAAAAAAAAAACAAAAAAAAACTTGTAGCTTTAGCTGAACACTGTGCAGAGGTCGCACTACACTAACTTGTAGTTTTAGCTGAACACTGTGAGGAGGACGAACTACACCAACTTGTAGCTTTAGCTGAACACTGTGAGGAGGATGCACTACCCTAACTTGTAGCTTTAGCTAAACACTGTGCAGAGGTCACACTAAACTAACTTGTAGTTTTAGCTGAACACTGTGAGGAGGACGCACTAGACCAACTTGTAGTTTTAGCTGAACACTGTAAGGAGGATGCACTACACTAACTTGTAGCTTATTTAGCTGCCTACGGTAGTGATAGGATCAGGAAAACACCACCAACCTTCTACAGGTAGCTTTAGCTGAACACTGTGCAGAGCTCACAAAAAATAACTTGTAGCTTATTTAGCTGCCTGCGGTAGTGATAGGATCAGGAAAACACCATCAACCTTCTACAGGTAGCTTTAGCTGAACACTGTGCAGAGCTCGCAAAAAAATAACTTGTAGCTTATTTAGCTGCCTGCGGTAGTGATAGGATCAGAAAAACACCACCAACCTTCTACAGGTAGCTTTAGCTGAACACTGTACAGAGGTCGCACTACACTAACTTGTAGTTTTAGCTGAACACTGTGAGGAGGACGCACTACACTAACTCGTAGCTTTAGCTGAACACTGTGCAGAGGTCGCACTACACTAACTTGTAGTTTTAGCTGAACACTGTGAGGAGGACGCACTACCCTAACTTGTAGCTTTAGCTGAACACTGTGCACTACACTAACTTGTAGCTTTAGCTGAACACTGTTCAGAGGACGCACTACGCTAACTTGTAGCTTTAGCTGAACACTGTGCAGAGGTCGCACTACACTAACTTGTAGTTTTTAGCTGAACACCGTGAGGAGGACGCACTACACTAACTTGTAGCTTTAGCTGAACACTGTGCAGAGGTCGCACTACACTAACTTGTAGTTTTAGCTGAACACTGTGAGGAGGACGCACTACACTAACTTGTAGCTTTAGCTGAACACTGTAAGTAGGACGCACTACCTTAACTTGTAGCTTTAGCTGAACACTGTGCACTACACTAACTTGTAGCTTTAGCTGAACACTGTTCAGAGGATGCACTACACTAACTTGTAGCTTTAGCTGAACACTGTGCAGAGGTCTCTCTAAACTAACTTGTAGCTTTAACTGAACACTGTGAGGAGGACGCACTACACTAACTGTAAATAGTCTAGCTGCCTGACTGTGGTACTAATAGGATCAAAAGAACACCAGCAATTTTCTTCAGGTAGCTGTAAATACTGTAATAACACAAGCCTGCCTGTCAGTAGCAAGATAACAGGAACGGATCTAGCTAAACTGAATACAGTGTATATATTTATATATATACAACACCTGGGATTCATATATATACACAATACACTGTAAGTGTAGCTAACTCACTGATTTTCCTGCCTAATCTATCTAACTTAAATCAAATGACACTGTCTCTCTGTCTATCTATCTCTCTCTCAACGCCGTAACACACACTACACAGGGCCGCCGTGCAGGCGGCCTTATATAGTGTGGGGTGTGTACTAAATCCCCTGAGCCATAATTGGCCAAAGCCTCCTTGGCTTTGGCCAATTACGGCTCTCTGTTCAGATGGCGCTGTGATTGGCCAAGCATGTGGGTCATAGTGCATGCTTGGCCAATCATCAGCCAGCAATGCACTGCGATGCCGCAGTGAAATATGGGCCGTGACGCGCCACACGAATTTGGTGCGAACGGCCCATATCGTTTGCAATTTGGCGAACGGGCGAACAGGCAATTTCCGAGTCGAACATGGGTTTGACTCGAACACGCAGCTCATCCCTACTGACAGTCTACTGACTGGAATGGTACCAGCTCATTGGAGAAAAGCCAATGTAGCACCAATATTTAAAAAGGGCCCAGAATACATCCCTGGGAATTCCAGACCAGTTAGCCTAACATCAATAGTATGCAACCTATTGGAGGGGATGATAAGGGACTATATACAAGATTTTAGTAATGAGAAGTAATTAGCAGTAATCAGCATGGATTCATGAAGAATCGTTTTTGCCAAACCAATCTATTAACCTTCTATAAGGATTGTAATATTTGATCCGGTTGGTGAGAACAACACCCTTACTATAGACACCTCATCCCAATAGATGCAGATACAAAGAACTGGGGGGGGGGATTTGGGGGGATTTTAACTATGTCAAATATAGAAATACACAGTTGACTTACTATGGATAAAACATCATTTTTATTAACATAACATTGTTAAAAGAAAACATACTGTTACAGGGCGGTAAGAAGTTATAAACAATTGGTGGTCAAAATCGTATACAGGCGAGTAGTAAATCGCAGCAGGAAATATTGCACACTAGCCCGACATGTTTCGCTACTTTAGCTTCCTCAGGGGATGTGCTAGAAATTTTAATTTACTGAGACCACTGGATAAGTAAAGAAAAGTAAAATTATAAAAATCGTCTGAAACAGTGCAGAAGAGTTTTTTTATATATACATACAAAGTGTAAATTTAAATATGAACCTAGTTGCCTAGAAAAGCTGGACACTTACCCTATACATTTTGTGCACCCATGAACCACCTGGCCAAACCCCTGACTAAGCCCCAAAAGACCTGATCCGGGGGGGTCAGTTTGGCATAGCCATAGAGGGCTGATAGGAAGACACTAAGGAACAACAAAATCACCATAGAATTATAATATTGAATAAATAGCTTGATATAAAGATAAGAGGGGGGGGGGGGGCATATGTCTCCTAAGTTTGATACTCACATTAAACTCTCTGGTAGTTTTAGTAATTTAATTGTCTGTAGGGAGGATATATTGGAATGAATTCTGATCGGGAGCTGTGTAGAATTAACCGCAAAGGCAGGCTAAGAAATAATGATAAAAGGGGTATTGTTGTTAGTAAAGTATAAAGTATGCTGGATAAGAAGTAAAGATAGAGTGCGGAGTATTAGCTATAGAAAAAGGTGTGGGTGATGATGAATGGTGATCGGGAACCAGCCGTGGTAATAGGACATGAGCAGTGGAAAGAGAAAATGGGTAACGGAGAGCCAACTCTCCGCACCTGAAAAAAAAAAAGTATGGAGATTAGATATACAGATAACCTCCTCCATATAAGAAAATAGTGAAGGCAATCTAAATAGATTATAAGTAGTGAATCCAGTTATATGACATCTTACTTCACAGACTTGGCCACAATACAAGTGTCTCCCTCCGGGTCAGGCTGAACTGACAGCCTGATGGGCCGGTTTAAATCAGCCCTCTGACGAGTCGGCGCGTGACGTCACCAGCTCGAGGCGGACGTAAAGACGCACGGGCGGTCCTCAAGCCTCTGACTACAATGACCAAGAAGCTGTGCGGCAAAGGGGAAGGTCCATGCACACCCAACGATGGTAGGAGTGCCCAGAAACCCTCCAATCAGTCGCCGCAAAGCTCGGGCAGCGCAGTGATGTTGCTGAGGGGGATAAAATCGAGGCCATCCAAGGATCTTATGAAGGCCGCCCGGCGATGCCAAGCGTAAAAAAGGGCCTGCTACATGATGGGAAAGGCAATCCCTGGGCGTCCATATGGCTAGCCAGTGCGGGCGCCCCAGGACCGAGTATAAGGGGACAGAGATGCAGGGGCTGAGTGGATTCGACGGGAAGAATTGAAGAATGGAAATTTGGCAGGTATAGGGATATTGGGGCAGGATCATATATAGCTCCAATATAATAAATAAAGAAAGTGTCACATTGGCAACTAAGTTCATTTACAGAGTTTAAAGCACCAACAAATGCTTGGATATTGTGTCAAAAACAAATATATTTATTTTTCAAAGCAAAAAGAAAACAACAGGAGGTGAATTGCCATCTAGATAAAGGAAGGCCCTTAGTAGTGGTGTATCTGGAGGTTGCAAAAGCATTTCACACAGTTCCCCATAAACGTTTACTGCACAAAATAAGGTCCGTTGGCATGAACCATAGGGAAAGTACATGGATTGAAAACTGGCTACAAGGGCGAGTTCAAAGGGTGGTGATAAATGGGGAGTACTCGGAATGGTCAGGGGTGGGTAGTGGGGTTTCCCAGGGTTCTGTGCTGGGACCAATCTTATTTAATTTGTTCATAAATGACCTGGAGGATGGGGTAAACAGTTCAAACTCTGTATTTGCGGACGATGCTAAGCTAAGCAGGGCAATAACTTCTCCACAGGATGTGGAAACCTTGCAAAAAGATCTGAACAAATTAATGGGGTGGGCAGCTACATGGCAAACAGGGTTAAATGTAAAATAATGCATTTGGGTGGCAAAAATATGAATGCAATCTATACACTGGGGGGAGAACCTCTGGGGGAATCTAGGATGGAAAAGGACCTGGGGGTCCTAGTAGACGATAGGCTAAGCAATGGCATGCAATGCCAAGCTGCTGCTAACAAAGCAAACAGAATATTGGCATGCAGTAAAAAGGGGATCAACTCCAGAGATAAAACGATAATTCTCCCGCTCTACAAGACTCTGATCTTGCTGCATCTAGAGTATGGTGTCCTGTTCTTGGCACCAGTCCTCAGGAAGGATGTACTGGAAATGGAACGAATACAAAGAAGGGCAACAAAGCTAATAAAGAGTCTGGAGGATCTTAGTTATGAGAAAAGGTTGCAAGCATTGAAATTATTCTCTCTGGAGAAGAGACGCTTGAGAGGGGATATGATTTCAATTTACAAATACCGTACTGGTGACCTCATAATAGGGATAAAACAGTTTTGTGGAAGGGAGTTTAACAAGACACGTGGCCCCTCATTAAAATTAGAAGAAAAGAGGTTTAACCTTAAACTACATAGAGGGTTCTTTACTGTAATGCCCCGTACACACGGTCAGATTTTCCGATGGAAAATGTCCGATCGGAGCGTGTTGTCGGAAATTCCGACCGTGTGTGGGCTCCATCGGACATTTTCCATCGGATTTTCCGACACACAAAGTTTGAGAGCAGGCTATAAAATTTTCCGACAACAAAATCCGATCGCGTCAATTCCGACCATGTGTGGCCTGTTCCGACCCACAAAGTGCCACGCATGCTCAGAAGAAATTCCGAGACGGAACAGCTCAGTCTGGTAAACTTAGCGTTCGCAATGGATACAACACTTTCGTCACGGTGCAATGTTAAAAATGGTTTAATACAGCGCACTCTCTTCTTCTTTATAATGTGAGAAGAATGAAGTAGTTTTGCTGCTCATATTCACACAGACTTCTCACAAATGTATTTCTTTATTATTTATCGGGATTCCCTTAATATATTTTGATTTGTCACATCTGACAAAAATATATATATATTTTTTTTTAAAGGCAGATTTTTATTTTATTTTAGGTTTGTATTTTTTCCAAGGCTGATCTTTGTTTTATTTTATTTTTAGTTTTACTCCAGAATATTTTTGTGTGTGTTTTGTGTGTCAAGTTACCACAACACCATTATTATCTTGTATTATTTAATCTCAAGGAGATTGTTTGGTGTTGGTGTCCCTTGTTAATTTCACATTGTATATTTGAAATGTACCTGAATCCTCACAAATAAACTGTCCTTTTTGAAGGAAAACACACATAGGCAAGTATAATTGAAACCAAAAATCCTTTATTAAGGGCTCAGAACCAAACAAAGAGGGAGGCAACGCTGGAGAAACAGCAGAAATTGGTGGCCTGAGGAGTCCATATGTAAGGGAATGCAGTCTGGTCCAGAAGTCCCAGAGATCCGGAAAGCAGCAGATGACATGTATGTCCCCAGGCTGTGGTATTACAAGAGGCTGCATCTTTTGCCAGACCAGACTGGATCCAGGGTCATCACTTTTTGGTCTTCCTTCCACGCTTCCTTCCTGGCTGTGGCTCTGCTGTTGGAGATGTGGCAGGAGGAGGAGTATGACCTGGAGGAGGAGGAGGACTAGTAAGACCTGGAGGAGAAGGAGGAGTAGGACCTGAAGGAGGAGGAGGAGGACCATGTGTGAGGTCACAAATGTGGGTAGCAGATGTTATTTGGGCCCTCAACCCCTTATTGAGAGCTTCCAACATTAAGGACTCACACATGAGTTGTTGGCCCTCCTCCATCCGCTGCATTTTACAGGCAATTATGCCAGCAAAGTCCTCCTCCACAGTGTGGGGTGCTCCCAGGGCCTCTGTAGCCTTCCAAAAGAGGCCTATGGCAGCCTCCTCTAGGGTACTCCTCTTCCTGCCACTTTCTCTTTGCAGGTGTAGGGGAGGGACCTGCATATCAGGCAGCCTGCTCGGCCTGGCCACCTCCTGGCTGAGACTTCCCTGTGTATGAAAAAGGGACATGGTTTTACTTTTTGCATCATCAATCACAATCATAAATTAGTACTCCAAACTAACATCTAGTTAACATCATTGATTGGAAACCCTGAAATATTTAGAAGAATGCTATACCTGGCTCAATCTGGGCTCCTCCACATGTTGCTGCCTGGAAGGCCCAGGTTGGGCATCAGAAGCCTCAGCTGAGGGGGAAGGAAGTGTGGAAGGAAGACTGGAGAGTGATGACCTGGGTACAGTCTGACCTGACAGAAAATGCAGCCTGTCATAGAACCACATTCTGGGGACATAGATGTCATCTGCTGCTCCGGATCTCTGCGAATCCTGGACTTTATTGCGCTCCCTTACATATGTGCTCCTCAGGCCACCAATTAGGATCTTCAAATAGGTGATGTCTGCCATGGAGATCACCTGCTTCACAATTTCCAACAATTGATCCAGTGCTGCCTTCCTCTTTGTTTGATTCTTGTAATGTGGGTAGTTTATCTCCCACAGACAAGGCAGCTCCCTGAATATGTCAATGAATATTGCCATGCAGTCGGTATCGTTCAAGATATCCATTTTCACTGCAAGACACAACACAAGACAAACCCTAATGCCAGCCAAAACTCTCCTAATCTTGTTACAATATAGGCCTCAATCTAGAAGCAGTATAGGCCCAAGCTTGGCTCTTACCTTCGTTATTACGATCGGCGCCTCCGATGCTCCTTCCTCCGCTCACAGATCGTACGTAATACGCATGCGTGTTGCGCTTTATACACACTGCGCATGCGTGTAACTCCGCCCGCCCCTGACGTTCTTTCTAGTCTATTCCCCGCCCCTTTTCGTTCGCCGCAGTGGGGGAAGAGCACATGGCGGAGACACAGCAGGTGCATGCTAATAATTATAGCAACGAGGAGGAGGGGGAGGAAAGCCCGGATCCTGAAACGTCCCGATCCAGAAGGATACAATTTAAGGCCTCAAATATGTCCTTTGGAGAGATGGTGGAGATGGTCGATGTAACGAGCCCCTTGCTCGCTCAGTTCCACTCTCCCGACACTCCTCTGTAGCTATTGAATCAGATTGCAACGTCTGATGGTTCGGTCATCCAATGGTCCGGGACTAGAACCACAGCTCTGTGCCGTTCTAGTCCAGTTGTGATAGCTTAGAACAAACACCAGGCAGGCTGTATGTAAGTTCAAACAGGAATCTATCTTTATTGACAAAATACAGGCTTTTATACACTCAAAGTGGAGGTTCAGACCTCCTGCTCATATTACTCTAACAATACAGCTGGAACCTAATTAACCTAATTAACATGAGCTAATGAACTAATCCCTTTAGACAGCCTAGATGACTCAGACATGACCGTTAGGCCAGACTGGCCGTCTTGTAGTTCAGAAAGTCCAATCAACATTATCACAATCAACATAGACTCTTCTTCACACAATAGCGGAGTTAATTAACACAAATAACAATGGGGATCTAATGACTCTTAGATCCCATAGTAGACTTATTTACAATACACATTTTAGCAGACAATAGACAGACAGGTGTTGGAATTTACATCAGCATCTCCTAACAGTATCTGTCCCAGCATTATGAATCAGCCACTATTCCAATATGGCAAATCCAGGGTCCCCAGACATCCAGCTCACAAAGAGCACCGTTCCCCCAAATGCAAGGGCCCCGATCGATCGGCAAGAGGCTAGCATACAGTCCCCTCCAAAAGTCTCTTTCCCGGCTAGATCTGTCACATTTCTCCCCTTTCGGCAGGAGACTAACACAGGAGGAGACCCCAGACGGGTTGACTCCGAAGTTAGTCAGTAGTTCCAGTCCTCTAATGCCTGTACCCACACAGTACCCCAAACAAATTGTTCCAAACAAAGTATTACTCACCCAGCCAACCTCTGCCTCTCTCAGAGAACATATCTGCCGCTGGGGAGAGGCCAGGACTGGCCCTTCTCCCTGGAGTCCTTTCTGCCACTGGAGAGAAGACAGGGTGTCTGGGCTCACTCCGTCATGCTGTTGTGGATCTGGGCCGACAGCCCAGCATCCCTGGGGTATACAGGTGGAGACTGAAGTCCCATCCACCTTCACAGGACATCCAACCTCTGTTAGTTGAGGGCAGAGTCCAGCAGTACTCTGCCCTGTTGCCAGCCCTTCTGCTGGAAACCCCACACCCTCTGCTCCGGCTAACTGTTGGGGAGGGATGACGAACACCTCCTCTCCCTTCTCCCCCTGTATCCTGATCTGCTGCTGGGACGTGACCACCTCCTTCTCACCCTGAGCCTCCGAAACCGCCGCAGGTGTAGGGCAGAGATCTTGGACCCTCTGTCCGGTTGCCAGCGCTTCAGCTGGGGAAGTTCCTTGTGACTTCACAGATACTTCTGTTGGTGCTGGGCAGAGCATAGTGAAGTTTGGCCCTAATAACAGCTCTTCTTCTGCTGGAGGCTCACCAGGTTGTTCTTCCTCAGCAGAAAAGTCTATCAAATCCCCTGTCTCTGCAACTGGTGTCTGGAGATAAAGGTTCACCATCTCCTCTCCGTGGAACCCAGAAGATGCTATCAGTGCTGGGCAGAGGTTAGCAGAGCTCTGCCCTGTTGTCAGCACTTCAGGTTTGGGGACGGCAATCTTCAGATTTTCCACTGCCGATTCCCTGGCATTCTGCTGGACAGGCACATTCCTCCATCCAAGATCATCCAATGCAGAAACAGGTTCATCAAGGTCAG
Organism: Lithobates septentrionalis; assembly: GCA_037952835.1. Classification (NCBI taxonomy): domain Eukaryota; kingdom Metazoa; phylum Chordata; class Amphibia; order Anura; family Ranidae; genus Lithobates; species Lithobates septentrionalis. The sequence goes on along the minus strand of JBBDGP010001635.1, from coordinate 954,928 downwards.
TCAGCACTTGCTGCATCCGCCATAAGACCTCCGCCTCCATAGCTGCGGGTGCAGGTTGGCAAAGCACACCGTTACTCTGCCACATTGTCAACTCTTCAGCCAGGATTTCAGAGTTGTCAACTGGTATTTCCTGATAGTCCCAGGCAAAGGGAGCACCACCCTGCTGCTGAGCAGAGTCTAACAGCTGTTTGTAGGCGATCTCCAACTCCCATTCCTGAACGGCCAGAAACTCCAAATCTTCCAGTGCCAAGTGCACTTCTGAGACATTCAGTCTCCGCTCTCTGTGCTCCATTATTTCCTTCAAACGCCACTCCCGATCACTTCCAAAGTCAGGGTCCCTGGACAGCCTCCAGTATAACAATCCCAGGCCATCGTAGTCAAAGCCTTCCGTGGGGCTGTCATCCGCTGTCCATGGGCACACTTGGGCTACATACCACTGGAGGGCTCTGTAGCTCTCGTCCAACCGCATTTCTGCCCGGATCAGCCTGCTTAACTCGGCTGTCCACTCCTGGTTCGGCTGTTCCCCCAAAAACTGCATTCACACTTCATACTGCGACCAGTACCTCACATGGACAGAGGGGAGAACTTTTCCCTGGTGTCGCTGCTCACGGGCTAGCGCTTCCTTCCAGAGCTCACAGCGGACAGAATCAAACCATCCTAGCAGGACCTGCTCTGATACTGGTCCTCTGTGCTGTATCTCCTCTCGCAACCTCCTTCTGAATTCCTCATCTATGGTGGCTGGTATTTGTCCTCTCCTGCTATCCTGCTACCTTGGATCCAGGTGATGGTTTGGATGTGTTCACGGCAAGGAAGCACGATCCCACCATTCCCTCCACGGCTCTCAAGTAGGTCTTTCAGCGTGGCTCTCCTGCAGGCTGGTTTGGAGTGTCCCAGTAACTGGAGAGCAAATCCCACGGCTGCCAACCAATGTAACGAGCCCCTTTCTCGCTCGGTTACACTCTCCCGACACTCCTCTGTAGCTATTGAATCAGATTGCAACGTATGATGGTTCGGTCATCCAATGGTCCGGGACTAGAACCACAGCTCTGTGCCGTTCTAGTCCAGTTGTGATAGCTCAGAACAAACACCAAGCTGGCTGTATGTAAGTTCAAACAGGAATCTATCTTTATTGACAAAATACAGGCTTTTATACACTCAAAGTGGAGGTTCAGACCTCCTGCTCATATTACTCTAACAATACAGCTGGAACCTAATTAACCTAATTAACATGAGCTAATGAACTAATCCCTTTAGACAGCCTAGATGACTCAGACATGACCGTTAGGCCAGACTGGCCGTCTTGTAGTTCAGAAAGTCCAATCAACATTATCACAATCAACATAGACTCTTCTTCACACAATAGCGGAGTTAATTAACACAAATAACAATGGGGATCTAATGACTCTTAGATCCCATAGTAGACTTATTTTCAATACACATTTTAGCAGACAATAGACAGACAGGTGTTGGAATTTACATCAGCATCTCCTAACAGTATCTGTCCCAGCATTATGAATCAGCCACTATTCCAATATGGCAAATCCAGGGTCCCCAGACATCCAGCTCACAAAGAGCACCGTTCCCCCAAATGCAAGGGCCCCCGATCGATCGGCAAGAGGCTAGCATACAGCCCCCTCCAAAAGTCTCTTTCCCGGCTAGATCTGTCACAGTCAACATAATGAAAAGGGCCGACTATGATGGGAAGTATGGACCTTACCCCAACCCCAATGTCCGAAAGGCCAAGATCATGGCGAAAGTAGTCAAGAGTCTGCACCGGAATTTCAGGGTACGTCAATCCAAAGATCAGCTCAGGAAGCGGTGGTCGGACCTCAAATTACGAGAACATGAGCAGTACAGAAAGATCCGGAGAGTGCTGCAAAAAAGTAAGTAGTTGTCTTTTTCTCTTTCTTACGTTCGTGCTGCTACATGTGCTTTTAGGAACTGTTGTACAGTTTAAAATGGCAACTTTCATGTTCATGGGCACATTATTCGTTCGTATGAAACATTTTTCTTTCGGCCTATAAAACACCATTGTTTTGGCCATATGTATTTGCCCACATATTTTAGGGACTACTTGTATGAAAATAATTTGGTTGTGTAGATGGGTTTGTAACTAGAATGAAATGCAAACTAGATTCTGTGTAAGGAGAGGACACTGAGCAGCTGTTTTCACATCTGGACACAGAGCACTAGTGTGGGACCCAAGAACACCATTTTTATTAGGGGGCCCACACAGGTGCTCCAGTGTATACTATAGGGGGGTCTCCATCTGTGAAGCTTGGACAAAACAGGTAAAGTATTGCAGCTTGACAAAGGACAATAAAATTCTACATCTTGGAACTATGCCAAAATAGACAATTGTACCCCACTTCCAAGCAATGTTTCATCTTTATAGTTCTTCCCTCAAATATCTGTGTGCTAAGTATACCATTTTTATTTTACATAGGGAAGAAAAGACTCGGTGGACACCCCTCATCGGAGGAGACCAGAGCCCCCCCCTCTGGAAGAAGGGGAAATACCCCCAACACAAGAAGAGCAGGAGGAAGAAGACGTGGTGGAACTAGTCACCACAACAGGTGAGTGTCTGCGACCACAGGCTCAGGTAAGAGATGGATGCCGGTATATTTTTGATACCTGTTTTTGTTTGGTTTCTCTCTTTTTAGTCGATCGTGATGTTGTGGATCCAGATCCTTTCACATCAGAAAGTGCCCAGATCCTGATCGGGGAGATCATGGGGTGTAATTTAGAATTGGAAAACCTCAAGAAAAACATCAATGATGTTATGCAAAAAAATAAAAACATCATTGATGTTTTGGGTAGAGTTTAAAACCCCTCCAAATCACTTTGTTTTTTTGTGTGCTACAATGTTCAAAATGTTTTAGCGATTTTTAGAAAAGCCAAATTTGGAGGATGCACACAGTGTGTCAACATGTGCTATCTGCCATCATGGGAGATCAATGGACGCGTTTTGGGGTAAAACCCCTTCCTCAATAATAAGGTAGCTGAGAGGAAGGTGTTTCTCCCCCAAAACACGTTCCTTGATCCCCCGTGATGGCAGCTAGCACATGTTGAACTTCTTAAATTGGTGTGCATCTTCCAAATTTGGCTTTTCCGGGGGGTGACTTCACCCCATCTGAACGCAATATCAAACACAGTTCCTAAATACTCATGTATGATATTGCCTTCAAGTTCTACCTAATGTGAACTTTGTAAGTTCAAGATTTGTGTCTTTCTTGTTGGTTTTACACATGCCTGTTTTATCTTAAATGGACATTTCTATTTTTGATAATGCCCCCACAAAAATTGTTCTACAACAAACATGTTGGTTTGTTTTAAAAACCTTTTCTAAATGCACATGTGATTGTGCAGGTATTAAAAAGATTGTTAGTCAAGAATGTGTGGATTATTGTCTCAACGCTACAACACTTTTGTGGTGATGTAATTGCTGCTTTCTGTGAAAATGGGGGTTATTTCCTAAGGGCAAATCCTCTTTGCACTACAAGTGCAGTTTCAGTGCAGTTTCAAGTGCACTTGTAGTGCAAAGTGTCTTTGCCTTTAGTAAATAACACCCAACAGTGCTTTGTATAAGGTTAAACAATCACGCCATTTTCTGGACTCACCACATTTCTGTCAGGGTCAGCTAAAACAAACACAAGCAGTAAATGTCACCAAAGATTTGATTTTTTTTTTATTTGATAAAGGCTTCACAAATTGTCTGGCATATTGATGGCCCCCCTACCCGCAAAGAACTCAAGGTATCTTAACCAGACATCACGGGCACTCAGGGAGGGCAAGCCAGGACGGCCACTTTCAAGCGCCGTCAGGGTTGTTTCATTTATAATTCCGGCCTCAGGCCCAACTGAGCCAGCATAGTTGGCCGAATGTTGCCGTAAAAAGTTATGTAGAACACAGCACGCCAGGATTATATGATTAAGTTTATACTCTGCCATATGGATGGGTGTAAGAAATAAGCAGAACCGGCTGGCCATGATTCCAAATGTGTTCTCCACCACTCTTCTGGCTCTGGCCAGCCGGTAATTAAAAACCCTCTGTTCCGGGGTGAGGGTCCTCATCGGGAATGGCCGCATAAGAAGGTCCCCCAGCGCAAATGCTTCATCCGCAACGAAGACGAATGGGAGTCCTTCCACATTCTCTTCTGGAGGTGGCAAGTCCAAGCTGCCATTCTGGAGACGCCTGTAAAACTCCGTCTGGGTGATGACTCCACCATCGGACATCCGGCCATTCTTCCCCATGTCCACATAGAGGAACTCGTAATTAGCCGACACCACCGCCAACATCACAATACTATTGAACCCCTTGTAATTATAATAGTACGACCCCGAGTTGGGTGGTGGGATGATGTGGACGTGTTTCCTATCAATTGCCTCTCCGCAGTTAGGAAAGTCCCACCACTGGGCAAAGTGGGAGGCCACAGTCTGCCATTCCTGTGGCGTGGAAGGAAACTGTTGAGGAAAACAAAAAAAAATTGTATTTTTGCACATAAACATGGAAAGCAGATTAGACACAAACATTCTTGGCCAACATCCAGATAACATTTATTAAGGGGAATTTTACAACACCAAAGTATAAGGTACACCTATCATATCCCCCCCCCTCTCATGGGCCATTTCTAACATTATAGGGGGGGATCTTGGACAGGTAACCCTCTTCACTTCATTGAGAGATGAATGCCTAAATAATGGGTATTACTTGGAACAGCCCCTCCTTAGTTACACTATTGGCAGCCCACTGGACAGGTAAGAAGTGTCATAATACAAAGATATAAATACACACTGTACACATTCGAGCACATTTGGACATTCTGCTATTACCTATCAAGATAATAATAGTATCCAAAAACTTTAAACAGTACCAATTGAAAGTATACCGGCAGGCCCTTGCACTACATGCTTTGGGGAACTCATCAATAAATCTGAGCACAAAAGAGATAGGTATAGTGTGTATGGGTTTGGCAAAGTCAGCAGATAGAGGATTGAGGATAGATAGAGAATTGGGATCAGCTGACTTAGCAGTTGGGGGGGAGGGAGGGTTCAAAACGATTTGGGGACACCACAAAAACAATCCTCTGGCACTCTGCCTGAATTTAAAGCACAAATCACATTTCAAAACATTTTAGGGGGTGTTTAGGGTAAAGCACTACTATGGAGCTGATAAAATACATTGTTAAGTGACTACATAAGGTGAATATAGGGCCAGGAGAGCATGCTGGGGAGGTAAGTGAAGGCAAATATGTGTGAAGGACAAAAAATAATACATAAAATTCCAGCATGGAATTAGGGAATGAGAAAAGAAATACAATATATTAGCAAACATTCAATACAATAAAATGTGACATTAAAGGATAAAAATCTTACCTTAATATACTCCTTCTGCAGGACCTGGATGATGGCAGAACAGGTCTCTGGGATAATGATACCCAGAGCCTGGGGGGAGATGCCTGTCGAGAACTTGAGGTCCTGCAGGCTTCTCCCTGTCGCCAAGTACCGCAGGGTAGAGACGAGCCTCTGCTCCGGAGTGATGGCTTGCCTCATGCAGGTATCCTGCCTGCTGATATAAGGGGTCAGCGAAGCCAACAAACGGTGAAATACGGGGTCCGTCATCCTGAGAAAGTTCCTGAAATCATCAGGATTATTCTCACGGATCTCACGGAGCAAAGGCATATGAATGAACTGGTCACGCTGAAGCAACCAATTCTTGGTCCATGAACTCCTCCCCATCCTGTTCATGGACTGGACTTGTGTCAAGGTCAGGACCCCAATACCAAGCCCCCGCACAGCACGAACTCTACGAGGAGTACGTATACGCAACATGGTTAGAAAACGGTCGGCTGCTCAGAACGAAGTAACAGAACGCACTGAAGAACAGCAAGACCTGTGAAGAGCGACCTGAAAAACAGTAACGAATGAACAAGAACACAATGACTAATTCAAGTCAAGCGTAGCTTGCTTGCACGTACTGAAGAGCAGATACAAACCCACAAGCACAAACTGAACCGCAGAAAACGATCTGAAAGCCACGAGTCTGAAAAAGCGTGAATCGTCTCTCACCAAACTTTTACTAACACAAGATTAGCAAATGGAGCCCAAAGTGTGCCGCGCTTGGTTCTGAACTGGCCTTTTCTAGTCTCGTCGTACGTGGTTGACATCACCGCGTTGTAGGCGATCGGAAATTCCGACAACTTTGTGTGACCGTGTGTACGCAAAACAAGTTTGAGCCAACATCCGTCGGAAAAAATCCTAGGATTTTGTTGTCGGAATGTCCGATCAATGTCCGACCGTGTGTACGGGGCATTAGAGTGGCAAGGATGTCGAATTCCCTTCCACAGGTGGTGGTCTTAGCGGGGAGCATTGATAGTTTTAAAAAACTTTTAGATAAGCACCTGAACGACCGCAACATACAGGGATATTCAATGTATTACTGACATATCATCACACACATAGGTTGGACTTAATGGACTTTTAATGAATTAATGAATTAATGAATTTTTTCAACCTCACTTACTATGTAACTATGTAATATACCGTATATAAATTTATGTAGAATCGCTAGTATATTTGGAGCTCTTTTCAATAGTGGAACATTATGGTTTATCTACCACTGATTTGTGGCCTAATATCACTGTAATTTCAAGAGCTGAGATGTAATAATAAAATTTGTTATATGTAGAATGCAGTATACAGGCAGCCCCCAAGTTGCAAACGACTCCTATTTATGAACAGAGGTGGCGTAACATCACTTCCGGCCGCTTGCGTTCCACACTGGTCCTGGATACCGCAGAGCAACTATCTTGCAGCGCCAAACACATCCCACACTGCAGTACTGCATGGCCATAAGAGCACCAAATAGCATGACTGCATGCGCAAGAACACCCAAAATATCCCACATCACTGCACAGACTGGAGTTACACTTAGAAATGTACTGTTCCAACTTACAAACAAATTTCATGTAAGAACAAACCTACAGTCCCTATCTTGTTCCTAACCCAGGGACCGCCTTTGCAGTATATATAGTTTGCCTATTATAGCAGAAGTGGGATAAAACTTGATTGACAGGAACATCCCACAACACAGGCCTAGTTCTGGATCTACTTCTTGAATAAAATTTAAAAACACACATTTCACCCTTTGAGCCATTCAACATAGATTATGCACATTTGCAGTTCACAAAGGGAAATGTGAAGATTTCTAACGTTGTGTTCTACAAACTATCTAAATCAAATCTCTGTACAGAGACAATAATATTAGTCTCAGAAGGAGAGCCTGTTATCAAAAGATCATCTCACTGTCAGATTCACAGGTCACAGCTCAAGAGCAAAGCAGAAGGAGCAGCCATGCTAGAATAGCTTTGGATACATTTACAGAGCAAGACCGAGCCAGGAGACTGATTTATTCCTGCTTGTGCCACTAAACACAGCTCTTATTTCACAAGCACGACATAAGTGTCCAAGCAATTTACTCTCATGGTCTTGGAAAAGAAATAACACATGGACGAATGGCTTATTTTCCAGCCAGGGCATGATAATACAGTGCATATCTTCAAACAGGGCTGGATTTAAAGCTGACTTCTTCTGGGAAAAACATTTACTTTCCACCACTGTTCTCCTCCCTGCTTCACAACATAAAATTGGATCATTTTTTACAAATTTGTTTCAACTTACTTTTTTTCACATTATACCTGCCCATAGTTCCCAACTGTCCCTGATTTTGAGGGACTGTCCCTGATTTGGAACAAAGTCCCTCTGTCCCTCTTTCCTCATTTGTCCCTCATTTTGTTCTGACCTATATAGCTGTATATAAAATGCACTTTTTATCTTTCAAAAAGTGTTTCCCAGTGCTAAACCTTTCATCCAGTTTCTAAATTACTGCATTTGTAAATTTCAAAATCCAGTATAAAGGAATAGTAGTGGTAAAAAAAAGCACTTGTGGGTTTTGTTAATACTTTTTTTTTTGTATAATTCTCTTTAGAAAGGGCATGGAAGGGTGCGTGTCCCATGCCTACATACCTTTGCTAATAGGTGTCCCTCATTCCCATCTCAAAAGGTTGGGAGGTATGCCTGCCCCATGCATCTATTCTTGCCCAGGTGAGAATGAGGCATCAGCCCTCTTTCTGCAGCCCTCTGGGATATCCCAAGAGACATAGGACTCCCCTCAGACCAGGAAAATTCATCTGGCATCATCGGGAGGCTGACTGCAAGAACCAGAAAGAGGCAGCCAGCTCCCAATGACACAGAAAATAATGATTGAAATGTGGGACAGGGCATGCAACAGATGAGAAGTGGAGGGGGGAGTGAAATCAAGGACAACAATGCAGGAGTCATTGGGCTTGTAAGCCTACATATCCTAGATAAACAAGCATCAAACGTGGCATATAGGTAATTATCATAGGCATGGGTGAAGTACCTATTTTTAAAGTATATGTAAATCCAAAATCAATTTTTTTTTTTAAATGTTTAGCATCATGTCCTATTGTAAACAGTTTTCCTAAGCAAATATATTTTTTATAAATCTGTTATGTTTCTTACCTGGTGATCCTGTAAGTAAGAGCACTTTCTGTTGCAACTAAGCCATTGCTACAGCTTATTGAGATCTTATTAATAATCTGAAACAGGAAATACTGTTAGGTTTGCCATACACTGAGCACATTTTGCCAGGTCCCCAATCAACCATCAGAAATGTAATCAGTGGGTGGCCCTGTTGGCACCACTTCATGACACATCTTTATTTGAAAAATTCAGGAAGCTGGGTGGAAAAAATGTTAGCTGTAAAGTGTCTGCATCCAACCAGATACAAGCACTGTTCAGTATTGTGACAGCTGGCAGCACTGGCTGTTAGAATGCTATAACTGTGGCAGGAAGTTCATCCACCTGCGCTGTTTAGCATGAATGGAGTAATCTGTAAGATTTATTTTTCTCTGTCCACAGGCTAAACCTCAGAAACTGACACTGAGAGTTTTTTTACCTTCACCCTTTACAACAAAGGATGAAAATGAAGTGGTTGTAAAGGGTGATGCAAACCTTCGCCCTTTTCAACCACTACTGAAAACTGAATTCAGGGTTTACCTACACTTTATTATCAAAGAAGTCTACAGAGACACAACCTTGGGGGCCTAAAGCAATAGCCCATGTTATGTTCTTTGGCATAGAACATTTTTGTTTTACTTGTCTTATCCTAGTTTTGGGATATTGAGGGATACCATGACACAGTGCATATGCTTATAAGAGATGGCTTTATTTCAACTTGGGGAAAAAATAGTGTCCAATACTATATAGTGAAAAGTGGTCTTTTTGCCTGTGTCAACATTAGGCACATGCCTACTGTGCCTAATGGTAAATCCAATTCTGTATCCAAACATAATTCTTACATTTTTTTTTTTTTAGTACTCTGTGCAGTACACACTTCTCTCCTTGATACTATGGGGGTCATTTACTATAGCACTATGGCGCTAATTCGCGCAAATTGCTGCAAATTAACGCTAATTCGCGGCAATTTACCCGCGTATTCATTATAGCGCTGGTGAGAAAATACTCCCAAAATCGAATTTACTATAGCTCCCTGAAACTAAATAGCGCCCAAACCCTTACTCTGCTAAAACCTAGAGAATTGCACATGGAAATAATGTTTAGAGCATGATATAATTGCCTAAATGGTACTGAAATATGCGGAAAATTATTTAAAGATTATCTGCTTTTAAACTGTGTGAAAAAGTGATTTGTACACTGAAATATCTTTAAAAGTCTGAAAAGTGAAAAATTCCCCGTTTTGGACAACTAGGTGCCAGCACAACTGAGCATGCTCAGACCTGAAAATAACTCTCATTTTAACTCAAGTGTCTTTTTTACTCGGAGCTATAGTAAATACCAAAATGAGAGCTAATTAGAGAACATTTTTTGGAAGTTAAAATCTGCTCTAATTTAGTCCAAATGAAGTTTCAGTCATTGATTCTAATGGAACAATTCTAACTTTCACAAAAAAACCTTTTAATGTTGAGATGAAATGTATCTTTCTGTGAAATAAATTTTTCTTTGCAACTTTGTTGCTTCTACTTCAAATATTTTGATTTTAAGAATGCTAGAATGTGGAATGTTTTGATGTTTTGGTAAAATGTATTTTTCTCTGTCACTTTCACTTGTTACTCTTCATCTCACAACAATCTTTACCCCAAACTCACACAGGTGTCTTTACAATCCACAAACAATACCATTGCTGATGAAAATTTAAAATGAATCACAATTTTTTGTGCTTTTTATTATTTCCAAATATTCATCATTTGAGCACAAAAAATGTAATAGGTGTACCAACATCAGAAAGCAAAATGTAATTCCCAAAAATTTGAGGGTAATATTCTACTCTCACCCACAAAAAAACACCAAATATCACAGAATAAATAAAGAAGAATAACTCTTGAGTAATGTAATTCCATCACCTGTATGTCCATAGAAATGCAGTATTTATGTGTTTTTATGTGTATTTATGTGTAGTTATGTGTAGGAGGGTCTCACACATGGTAGCTCTGTGGCTTTGGAGGTTAGAACTTCTCCTTAGTATCTCTGAGGGTCTGGGTTCGAATCCCAACCATGTTACTTCATGTAGAGAAGTTGTCTCATCTCTCAGGTCCTTTAACTATGTCTAAATGTCGTAGTTATGTATAGGAGGGTTCCACCACCATTGTAAGTCTTTTCCAGATACACTATATAGCCAAAAGTATTGGGACGCCTGCCTTTACACACACATGAACTTTATTGGCAGCCCAGTCTTAGTCCGTAGGGTTAAAATTTGATTTGGCCCACCCTTTGCAGCTAGAACAGCTTCTGGGAAGGCTGTCCACAAGGTTTAGTGTGCCTATGGGAATGTTTGATCATTCTTCCAGAAGTGCATTTGTGAGGCCAGGCACTGATGTTGGATGAGAAGGCCTGGCTCGCAGTCTCTACTCTAATTCAGCCAAAGGGTGTTCTATCGGGTTGAGGCCAGGACTCTGTGCAGGCCAGTCAAGTTTCTCCACCCCAAACTTGCTCATCCATGTCTTTATGGACCTTGCTTTGTGTACTGGTGTGCAGTCATGTTGGAACAGGAAGGGGCTTTCCCCAAACTGTTCCCACAAAGTTGGGAGCATGAAATTGTCCAAAATGTCTTGGTATGCTGACACCTTAAGAGTTCCCTTATCTGAAACTAAGAGGCCAAGCTCAACCCCTGAGAAACAACCCCGCACCATAATCCCCCTCCACCAAATCATTTGGACCAGTGCACAAAGCAAGGTCCATAAAGACATGGATTAGTGATTTTGGGGTGGAGGAACTTGACTGGTCTGCACAGAGTCCTGACCTCAACACAACAGAACACCTTGGGGATGAATTAGAGGGGAGACTGTAGGTCAGGCCTTCTCGTCCAACATCAGTGCCTGACCTCACAAATGCACTTGGAAGAATGGTCAAACATTCCCATAGACACACTCCTAAACCTTGTGGACAAGAAGAGTTGAAGCTGTTATAGCTGCAAAGGGTGGGCCAAATGAGTTTTGAACCCAATACTAATACTGGGATGCCATTACAGTTCATGTGTGTTTAAAGGCAGGCATCCCAATACCTAGGCCAATATACTGTATATTGCTTGTGACACTGAGCATGGCTATGGACTTAGGGCTGGTTCACACCACAGAGATGCAGAGAACATGTGTGGGGCTGCCTGGTGGCTAAGTGGGTAGCAGTTCTGTCTAGCAGCACCTGGGATGTTGGTTCAATTCCCCAAAATGCTAATGCTTGTGTTGAAGTTTATATATTCTCCCTGTGTGGGTTTCTCACCACAATCCAAAGACATGCTGGCATTTTATTTGTCTCCTGTGGAAATAGGTTCTAATGTAAGAAAGTTAATTTTGGACTTTATATTGGAAGCTCATTGCAGCCAGGGACTGATGTTAATGTTTATTAGCACTAATCATGCCCAGGGACTTGGACATTTAAAATTTTAGGGTTTACACTGCACGGGTACATATTCTTAGAAAACTGTTGCTTTGTTTATGTGGATGCAAATGGACTTTGATCTTTGGCCTGTAGTTGGAGATTTGATGCACATAGCCAAGACTAAAACAGTTGAAAATACTATTATGTGTTCCTGCTCATCAGGTGCAATCACTTTAGACATACATGAAGAGACAGATTGAAAGATACTGGTGGGCGTGTACTTCTATTGGGTGTGTCAGTGTGCTAAAAAATACAACCTCTCTTATATAAAGGCCTGCAGTAGGGGGGTTCGTTTGGCCTGAGAAGGTCAGGTTTTGTGCTGTGATTTGTGGTGGGAGAAGGAATGAAATTGGGAGATTTGATGAAATTCTTGTGCATTTTTTCAATCAAAAGTGGGTTTATGTGGCCATGCTGTCAATGTTGTGTGTGTATTGTTCCTGTCTGATCATGCAAACATCGTTTGGAAGCATCTGCTGACCTACTCTTTTTGATCTCGTTTAATCGTGTACACCGAAATGCAGCTTCCAGCAGAACATGGTCACCAATAGGGATGAGCTTCGAGTCGAACTCATGTTCGACTAGAACATTGGCTGTTCGCAAGTTCACCGAACAGCGAACAATTTGGGGTGTTCGCGGCAAATTCGAATGCCGCGGAACACCCTTTAAAAGTCTATGGGAGAAATCAAAAGTGCTAATTTTAAAGGCTCATATGCAAGTTATTGTCATAAAGTGTTTGGGGACCTGGGTCCTGCCCCAGGGGACATGGATCAATGCAAAAAAAAGTTTTAAAAACGGCCGTTTTTTCAGGAGCAGTGATTTTAATAATGCTTAAAGTCAAACAATAAAAGTGTAATATCCCTTTAAATTTCGTACCTGGGGGGTGTCTATAGTATTCCTGTAAAGGGGCGCATGATTCCCGTGTTTAAAACAGTCTGACAGCAAAATGACATTTCAAAGAAAAAAAAGCCATTTAAAACTACCCGCGGCTATTGCATTGCCGACAATACACATAGAAGTTCATTGATAAAAACGGCATGGGAATTCCCCACAGGGCAACCCCGAACCAAAATTAAAAAAAAAAAAATGACGTGGGAGACCCCCTAAATTCCATACCAGGCCCTTCAGGTCTGGTATGGATATTAAGGGGAACCCCAGCCAAAATTTTTAAAAAAAATGACGTGGGGTTCCCCCTATATTCCATACCAGACCCTTCAGGTCTGGTATGGATTTTAAGGGGAACCCCGCGCCAAAAAAAAAAACGGCGTGGGGTCCCCCCAAAAATCCATACCAGACCCTTATCCGAGCACGCAACCTGGCAGGCTGCAGGAAAAGAGGGGGGGCGAGAGTGCGCCCCCCCCCCCCTCCTGAACCGTACCAGGCCACATGCCCTCAACATTGGGAGGGTGCTTTGGGGTAGCCCCCCAAAACACCTTGTCCCCCCCCCCCCTGTGTGAAATGGTAAGGGGGTACTTACCCCTACCATTTCACTAAAAAACTGTCAAAAGTGTCCAAAATGACAAGAGACAGTTTTTGACAATCCCTTTATTTAAATGTTTCTTCTTTATTCCTTCATCTTCTTCTGGTTCTTCTGGCTCTTCTGTTTCTTCCTCCGGCGTTCTCGTCCAGCATCTCCTCCGCGGCGTCTTCTATCTTCTTCTCCTCAGGCCGCTCCGCACCCATGGCATGAGGGGAGGCTCCCGCTCTTCTCTTCATCTTCTTCTTCATCCTCTTCTCTTCTTTCTTCTTCTCTTCTTCATTTTCTTCTCCGGCCCGCTCCTCACCCATGCTGGCATGGAGGGAGGCTCCCGCTGTGTGACGGCGTCTCCTCATCTGACGGTTCTTAAATAACGGGGGCAGGGCCACCCGGTGACCCCGCCCCCTCTGATGCACGGGACATGACGGGACTTCCCTGTAGCATTCCCGTCACAGGGAAGTCCTTGTCAAATCACCGTGCGTCAGAGGGGGGCCGCCCCCCGTTATTTAAGAGCCGTCAGACAAAGAGACGCCGTCACACAGCGGGAGCCTCCCTCCATGCCAGCATGGGTGAGGAGCGGCCCGTTGAAGAAAATGAAGAAGAGAAGAAGAAAGAAGAGAAGAGGATGAAGAAGAAGATGAAGAGAAGAGCGGGAGCCTCCCCTCATGCCATGGGTGCGGAGCGGCCCGAGGAGAAGAAGATAGAAGACGCCGCAGAGGAGATGCTGGACGAGAACACTGGAGGAAGAACCAGAAGAGCCAGAAGAACCAGAAGAAGATGAAGGAAGAAAGAAGAAGCATTTAAATAAAGGAATTGTCAAAAACTGTCTCTTGTCATTTTTAACATTTTTGACAGTTTTTTAGTGAAATGGTAGGGGTAAGTACCCCCTTACCATTTCACACAGGGGGGCTGGGATCTGGGGGTCCCCTTGTTAAAGGGGGCTTCCAGATTCCGATATGCCCCCCGCCCGCAGACCCCCACAACCACCGGCCAGGGTTGTGGGGATGAGGCCCTTGTCCTCATCAACATGGGGACAAGGTGTTTTGGGGGGCTACCCCAAAGCACCCTCCCAATGTTGAGGGCATGTGGCCTGGTATGGTTCAGGAGGGGGGGGCACACTCTCGTCCCCCCTCTTTTCCTGCGGCCTGCCAGGTTGCGTGTTTGGATAAGGGTCTGGTATGGATTTTTGGGGGGACGCCGTTTTTTTTTTTGGCGCAGGGTTCCCCTTAAAATCCATACCAGACCTGAAGGGCCTGGTATGGAATTTAGGGGGTCTCCCACGTCATTTTTTTTTTTTTGGTTCGGGGTTGCCCTGTGGGGAATTCCCATGCCGTTTTTATCAATGAACTTCTATGTGTATTGTCGGCAATGCAATAGCCGTGGGTAGTTTTAAATGTTTTTTTTTCCTTTGAAATGTCATTTTGCTGTCAGACTGTTCTAAACACAGGAAACATGTGCCCCTTTACAGGCATACTATAGACACCCCCAGGTACGAAATTTAAAGGGATATTACACTTTTATTGTTTGACTTTAAGCATTATTAAAATCACTGCTCCTGAAAAAACGTCCGTTTTTAAAACTTTTTTTTGCATTGATCCTTGTCCCCTGGGGCAGGACCCAGGTCCCCAAACACTTTTTATGACAATAACTTGCATATAAGCCTTTAAAATTAGCACTTTTAAATATTAATGTTCGTGTCCCATAGACTTTAACGGTGTTTGCGTGTTCGAGCAAACTTTTTTCCTGTTCTCATGTTCTGGTGCGAACCGAACAGGGGGGTGTTCGGCTCATCCCTAGTCACCAATGTATGTATGTGTGGATTGTGGGCTGGTGGTGGGTGTTTTGAATAAGTCTTTTGTAATATTATGTTGGAATGCTTTGTAAGAATGACTGTTAAGTATGTTTCTATAATCTTGCAGATAATAATGTGATGTGTTGCCCGCTATACACTGAAATTAAAGCTGTGTCCACTCTAAGGTTTTGTCTAATTTTAGATTGTAAGCTCCTATGAGCAGGGCCCCTAAAATTCCATTGCTAAATGTAGCACCATATATCCTGTCCAAAGTTTTTTGAAGCTAGTAAATGTAACTTTATTTTTTTTTTCTGCTGGTAAAATAAAAGTACATTATTAAGCTTTTGTTGTGGTGTGTGTGTTTTTTGTTTTTTTTCCTTCTGCTTTTCTCTTTAGTTTTTGTGGGTGGTGGTTTTGGGAAAGTGCAATATCTCTTATATTTTATTTCAATATGTATTTGTGCACCAAAAAACGAATCTCTTTGCCCTGGTTCACATGCTACTTTGAAATTGCGCTACTTCACTTGAAGTAGCACGATTTCAAAGTAGCAAGGTCAGCGTGATTTCAGGTGGCTTCATACACAAATGTCTATTGAAGTCGCACCTGAAATTGGCAAAAGTGGTGCAGGAACTACTTTAGCAAATTGATGCGGTGCCACAAAAAAAAGTTGCATCGATTGGAACAGTGCCATTGCCAATAGTCATGCGATTTGATCTCTCAAATCGCATGACCAATCACTCCAATGTAAACCTAGGCTTCTGCACAACTGCAAGTTATATATAAAGATTCCACCTTTATCATTAACAGCTGTGGAGAATTGCAGGTAATGAAATCAGCAGGTGGATAGGCAGTGTTTGAATGTGTCAGCTCTGGTTCACATTGGTGTGATTTGACATGTCAAATCTGTGGCAATTGCACTGTTCTAATTGGTGCGATTTGTATTGATATTGGTGCAGAAACCTGCACTGATGTCTCTGATGTTGCCCCCACAGTCGGGACTGACATGCAGGAATGAAATTGTGGGAGTTCAGCTGAACGCTTTCCTCCTGCTGTCAGTGTGAACCAGGGCTCAAACTGGGCCTTTTGCCTTTGTAATTCACCTGCTGCTAACCCAGGGACACCATTTCTTATCAAACTCCCTTAAGTTTACCTTCAAATATATGTAGAAATACAGATTTGCATATCTGAAAATAAAAAATACTAATCATGGTTGAGATCAAATATTCGCAGCTGCAATCAAAAGCGTGGTTTCACCTTCTGACCTGGAAATTAGTCATTGTATGCACCCGGAAGTTCCTGTGCTGGTCAGGATCTCCATCTAGGTGGACATGGCGAGGTCTCTTTAGCAGAGAGGAGGTGCTGCTCATTGGCCGGGTAAGTGTAGGATTTGTACTTGTACTTAATCAATGCGGGGGTGGATGTCATAGTTAGATTTGGTGTGGGTGGGGTTCATTGTTTTGTTTGGCATCACCACACATTTGCTTCCGTCCCATGTGCACACATCACTTCTTGCATTTGTTCTTCTGATGTAAATCAGTAAGGACTATGCAAGTATAAATGAGAGCTCCTTTTATTAAAATATATATGACTTGTTTCACAGCTGGGTGAATTTTCCAGCAAATTTGGACCTCTGAGTTGCATGACAAGTTGTACCCCATGATTCTCAATGATAACCATTCATATCTGTGCTACTTTAAGTCGTGCCAACTTCAAAGTAGTCCCTGTACTACTTTGGTATGACTTGAGGTATATCGGGTACAATATTACACATGCATTCCCAGAAGTTGGGGCCAAGTTGCAGCGGCAAAGTGGCAGCAAAATAATGTGACTTTCAGGTCGCAGCAGTGTGAATGAGATTCAAGGATAACACCTTTGAATTTGGCCCTATTGTCACTTGTGCATCCTGAAAGTGTAGCAATTTCGTCCCTGCACTACCTTGGTTTGACTTTGATGGAATTTGAGGTCCATACACCACAAGATTACACAGACATTGCTTCAAGTCATGACAAAGCTGTGCAATTTTAAGGTCGCACAAGTGCAAATGGGGCCTTATTCCAAGGTGTTATCAATTAATCGCATTAGGTTACTTTCACACTTGGGTGACTTTTCATGGAGCTTTGGACCTCAGAGTCACATGAAAAGTTGTCCCCCTTGATTTCCATGCATATTTATTAGAGCTGCACGATTAATTGTCATCGTGATTTTTTCCCCTTTACAATCTTGAAAAAAGCGTTTCACGATTCTTGCTATGCAAAGAACTCTCTCTGCTCTTCTGAAGCCACAGCTGAAAAAACAGGAAGTCTGCCAAGAAGTAGAACATTCTTTATCAGTGAACTTAACTAGAAACCTTGTAACAATTTGTCAATTAAATAGAATTCTGTGTAAGTGAGGAAAGTTTAACCACTTAAACACTAAACATTTTTCTGACATTTGTTGGTTTCAGGTTAAAATCATTTTTTTTTTTTGCTGGAAAATTACTTAAACCCCCCCAACATTATATATATTTTTTTAGTAGAGACCCTAGAGAATAAAATGGTGGTTGTTACAATATTTTATGTCACACTGTATTTGCGCCTTTCAAATGCAATTTTTTTGGGAAAAAATTACTTTAATAAATAAAAAAGAAAAAAAAAAGAAAAGTTAGCCCAATTTCTTGTGGGATAATGTGAAAGATTTTTTATGTCGCGAGAATCGTGATCTTTTTATTCTAAGCAAAAAAATTGTGATTCTCATTTTGGCCAGAACCGTGCAGCTCTAATATCTATGCAACTTCACCCATGTTCACATAGGTCTGAATTGACATGTCAAATTGTAGGCCAAATCGGCGCCTATTGATGGCAATGGAGCTGTCCAAATTGGTGCGATGCCACAACGATTCCCAAAAGTAGTTCCTGCACTACTTTGGGTGACTTCAGGGGGCGATTTCTTACCTCCCAACTTTTTGAGATGGGTATAAGGGACACCTATTAGCAAAAGTAGGTAGGCATAGGACACCTTCTTAAAGGAGAACAGTTGGGACCTATGTGATTTCACTAGACATCTGTGCAGGAAAGTGCACTGATGTCTCTGAAATCGCTGACAAAGTCAGGCTGAGTCACACTTGTGCAACTTTGGACATCAGAGTCGTATGACAAGTCATACCCCATGATTTGCAATGTGTACCATTCATATCTGTGTGACTTCAAGTAACACTGACTTCAACGTAGTCCCTGTACAACTTTGGTCTGACTTTGATGCGAGTTGAGGTCCATAGACCTCAAGTTTACACAGGCATTCCCTGGAATTGCGGCAAAATTGCTGATGCAAAATCGTGGGAAAGTTGTGTGTCTTTCCCTGTGACTCCTGCGTCCATAGACCTCAAGATTACACAGGCATTGCTTAAAGTCGCATTAAAATCTCGCAACTTTAAGGTCGCACAAGTGTGAAAGGTGCCTAAGTCACTGTGCTGAGTACTATTTTATACCTAGAATATAAAGTAGTCCCACCATCAAACACTAGTAAACATATGTTCTCAATATAATTGTGCTCAAATGGCTGAAAATCACACAGATGGTATCACCCACTGAAAGCTTGCATTGTACTCAGCAGCATATGCTGAAAAGAGGCGAATGCCTATTAGCCAATGCCACATCTGCACATCGGCATGAGCATGGTTGTTACTATAATATTAATGCCTGAGATGCAAAACATTATTGTATTGAATCAAACATTAGTAAATGTATTTTCTCTGTAGGTAAGTGCTCAGCTCTGTAGCATAGCGGTATACCCTGCTGCCCCCAAAAGTTCAAGCCATGAATTCAAATCCCACCGACAGCATCACCTCCTGGAAGTGTGTATTGTACTCAGAAGCATAATTAGCCAAAGCACATCAGCTTGCTTTATTCCATATTTTAACTCTTCAAATGCATGCAATGGTATGTACTTATTCAATAATATTATGGTATGGAATTCCAAAATTCAAGGAAAAAAAATGTCGTAGGGTCCCCCCAGTACATACCAGGCCCTTCGGTATGGACTTTAAAGGGAACCCCACACCAAAATGTAAAATAAATTTGATGTGGGGCCCCCCAAAATCAATACCATCCCTTTTCCGAGCATGCAGCCTGGAGGTCAGGATAGGGGGGGACGAGTGAGCACCCTCACCTTCTGAACCTTACCAGGCCACATGCCCCAAAGCACCTTTTCCCCATGTTGATGGGGACAAGGGCCTCTTCCCGACAACCCTGGTCGGTGGTTGTCGGTCTGCAGGCAGGGTGTTTATCAGAATCTGGAAGCTCCCTTTAAAAAGGGGACTCCCAGATCCTGCCCCCTATGTGAATAGGTATGGGGTATATTTTACCCCTACCCATTCACCAAAAAAAGCAGTGAAATTTAAAAAAATCAATAGCCAGTTTTTGACAAGTCCTTTATTGTAAAATAGCTCCGAGCTGTCTTCTTCCCTGAGCCATCTTCTCCAGACGCTGTCTCTCCCTCCTCCATCTTCTCCCTGAGCTGTATTCTCCCAGAGCCGTCTCTCCTGCCGCCGCCATCTTCTCTATCTGCTGTGTTCTTCCGCACCGCTGGTTACCCGCTAATAAAAAAAAAAGCTGCTCTTCTTCCATGGTGGTCTTCCTCCGCTGTGTTGTCACCCGCTGTGTGGCGTCTCTTACATAGCCATGGAGCGGACTCTCCGGGTGACATTATCCGATGGCCACAGAAGACTGCCACAAGAAGAGCGGCTTTTTTTTTATTAGTGGGTAATCGGCTGCACTGAAGAACACATCAGCGGGAGAAGATGGTGGCAGCAGGAGAGACAGCTCGGGGAGAAGAAACGTAAAAACACTAGTGAATGTATTTTCTATGTATTTTCTATGTATTTTCTTTGTATGACTGTGCTACACCCAATAGGCTAGCGGTCAGCACTTCTACCTTGAAGAACTCATGGGTTCAAATCCCACAGAGAAATACTAAAAGATTGAATTGGTGAAAAAAAAGCAAATGACTATTAGCCAATTAGCCAAAGCAGTATATGCTGAAAATAGGTGAATGCCAATTAGCCAATGCACTTTAAATTTGGCTGATTTCATTATATTAACTCTTCAAATGCATGCAATGATATGTAAGTATTCAATACTATTATGGTGTGAAATTCCAAACACCACACACTAACTAATGGGCAGATTACATTTTTTTGTTTGTTCATTTTAATTCGCTTGTGCACTGAAAAAATAAACACAGATAGTATTCACTAATATTATGGTGTGAATCTCCAAACACCACACACTAGCTAACAAGCAGTTTACATTTGATAAACTGTATTGTATAGTATATAACACATCAAACACTAGTAAACGTATTTTGTATGTATAATTGTGCTCAGCCCAATAGGCTAGCAGTTAGTACCTCTACCTTCAAACATTCAGGTATTAAAAGACTCATGGGTTCAAATCCCACAGAAAAATCCTAAAAGATTGCATTGGTGGGAAAAGGAGAATGTCAGTTAGCCAATTAGCCAAAGCAACACAAATATACATATATATATATATATACTGAAAATAGGTGATAGGTTTCCAACGGGAAATGTTCGATGGGAGCTAGTTGTCGGAAATTCCAACCGTGTGTAGGTTCCATCGGACATTTTCCGTCGGGATTTCTGACAAACAAAATTTGAGATCTGGATCTCAAATTTTCCGACAACAAAATCCGTTGTCGTAAATCCTAATCGTGTGTACACAATTCTGACCCACAAAGTTCCACACATGCTCGGAATCAAGCAGAAGAGCCACACTGGCTATTGAACTTTTTCTCTGCTTGTCGTACGTCACTGAGTTCTTGACGTTCGGAATTTCTGGCAAAATGGGTGTGAGCGTGTGTATGCAAGACAAGTTTGAGCCAACATCCGTTGGATTTTGGATTTTGTTATCGGAATGTGCCATTTATTTAAGGTTAAACCTTTTCTTTTTTTCTAATTTGAATGCGTGGCCTTGTGTCTTATTAAAAGTTTTATCCCTATTGTGGGGTCACCAGTATGGTATTTGTAAATTGAAATCATATCCCCTCTCAAGCGTCTCTTCTCCAGAGAGAATAAGTTCAGTGATCGAAACCTTTCTTCATAACTAATATCCTCCAGACCCTTTATTAGCTTTGTTGCCCTTCTCTATACTCGCTCCATTTCAAGTACATCCTTCCTGAGAACTGGTGCCCAGAACTGGACAGCATACTCCAGGTGTGGCCGGACCAAAGTCTTGTAGAGTGGGAGAATTATTGCTTTATCCCTGGAGTTAATCCCCTTTTTAATGCATGCCAATATTCTATTTGCTTTGTTAGCAGCAGCTTGGCATTGCATGCCATTGCTGAGCCTATCATCTACTAGGACCTCCAGGTCCTTTTCCATCCTAGATTTCCCTAGAGGTTCACCCCCCAGTGCGAAGATTGCATTCATATTTTTGCCACCCAAATGCACTATTTTCCATTTTTCTACATTAAACCTCATTTGCCATGTAGTTGCCCACCCCATTAATTTGTTCAGATCTTCTTGCAAGGTTTTCAGATCCTGCGGAGAAGTTATTGCCCTGCTTAGCTTAGTATTGTTCGCAAATACAGTGATTAAACTGTTTACCCCACCCTCCAGGTCATTTATGAACAAAATAAATAGGATTGGTCCCAGCACAGAACCCTGAGGGACCCCACTTCCCACCCCCGACCATTCAGAGTATTCTCCATTTATCACCATCCTCTGAACTTGCCCTTGTAGCCAGTTTTCAGTCCATGTACTCACCCTATGGTCCATGCCAACGGACCTTACTTTGTACAGTAAACGTTTATGGGGAACTGTGTCAAATGCTTTTGTAAAAACCAGATATACCACATCTACGGGCTTTCCTTTATCTAGATGGCAGCTCACCTCCTCATAGAAGGTTAATAGATCAGTTTGGGAACCAAACACTGATCTTCCTCCCTGCCAATCAGGAAAGCAGGTCTTGAGACCCTTTACCCGATTGGATGAAAGCACAGGCGATCCTTTTGGATGCCTAGGAGGAGGGAAGGAGACGCACAGCAGAAGCCGCCGTGATGTAGGAGAGGACAAAGGAGGACACAGGAGCCACTGCCCGCAGCCCGATGCCCACCACCTAGATGAGGTAAGTGCAGGACCGACCGACAGCGATCTTGGGGGAGGTGCTGCCGGCCGCCTGGGGGGGTGGTTATTTGTCACCCCCCAAAAAATGGTTGAACAGCAGTACAGATATTCTGACTGGCACACGCACCCTCCTTCCTCCTTCTTCTCCATTGAGAAAAGTTATTTAATTGATTACATTGCTTGTAATAAGTCTGATCAGTCAGCCTCCCCCATTCACAGATTATGTTACAAGCAGCGTAATCAGTGAAAGAACTTGATGGAGGAAAAGGAAGGAGCGGGTGTGTCACCATCGGACCATTTGTACTGCTGTTCTGCCTGAAGACCCAAACCTGTTAAGCATTGTTCAACCCAATTTTCAAAGCCAGGAAGAGGACAGGCATTCCTGCAGTGAAGATTTATCCAGGATCCAGCTGCCTGCATGAGACATACATACATTACAGGTAAGTAATGTAACTAAGCTGTATGTATTTTTTTTAACTAAACTTCAGCATTAATTTACTTGCAATGTGCCTTAGAGCTTGCTAGAAATATTTACTAGTCAATTTCCCAGCACATCCCCCTTGCTTTTTTCATGTCATTATTACCATTACTTCTTCCAGGAGTGTCTAATTACTGTCTGTGCTGACCCTTCATTTCTGCCCCCTTCCCTCACCTCCCTACATAACCTTCTATGTAGCTGTCAGGGGAAGATTGAAAGGGTGAGTGCAGCTCTGAGTATTGCATCCAGGACGGCAGCACCTAGGAACAGTCTCAGGGTTTTGTATGTCTACACCAGAGAAGCTTTTACAGGTATATTTCACGTATAATATATGTTAAATGGACACATAATATTATGGGAATTTTAATGATCTAGTGACAAGTTCACTGTAATGGTTATCTATACTGTCACCACTATTTTACGATACCATGATAATACCAGACAAACCATTTTTATAGACATGCATATTTCTAGGCAGATATAAAAGGCTCTAACCACAATAAATTGTGCAACAGTACACAATAAAAACAGTACTGACAAGTACATAAATACGGTCTTGGGTGCATTCTTTTTTACTAGGTAAGTCACAATTAACTTAATTTCTGCACGTGTCTGACTTAACAATAGATACTTTAAGTCATTTGGTTGACCTGATGTTCCTAGCCCAGTGTTTTCTTATTTTTGGAGGTATTCCAGTTAAGAGAGAGAATAGAAAAAAAAAATAAAGACAGAAGCTCTGGAAGAGATCTTTATAATGAAGTCGTTTACAGATAGTTCGATACAATATATGAAGGGAGGATAAAATACAATGTATGTACTTACAATTGTGAGGTTACTGAGCTCCCCTATGGGAGATCAGACAACCTGGGGTGAAAGTCTGCATATAACTATCCCTGCATGTAAAGTGGTCATGCTCAATGCTCAGTGGGGTTATCAAGTCAATCCAATGCACTGCAGTCTCTGGATTTTGGTGTATTTACAGCAAGAAATCATTAAGCTCCAAAAGATAGGATATGGTGGCAGCATCGGCGCCCAATGGTGACCATTACAGTACATTGATTTTGATACAATTGATTAATTTGAATGATACACAAGATACAATTTCGGTATATAGTCAGTTCAAAAAGTAAAAAGGTCTCACACATGTAGTATCAACATCAGAAGGAGTAGTATTGGTTTGGGGTGTATTTCTAAATATCCCAATACTGTGTGAGGAATTTTATATTGAATTGACAACTTTGTGTTAAAAAATACATTTCATTTTCTTTCTGAATATTCTAATAACTTAGAGCAAAAAATTATGTGTTCAAAAGACTCACCATGCCAAATACTTTGGGGTGTTTGCTTTCTGAAATGTGGTCATGTTGTGGATGTTTCCACTGTCCTGATGCTCCAGGCTTCTAAAAATCTGATAGGTAGTCAGGAAATAAGATGTTTAATTTATCCCCCTAGAACGCCTGAAGGTGTTCCTTGGGTTTTGGGTCTCTCTATGTGGTTAGGCTGTGAAAAAGTCCCACACATGTGGTACTGCCCAGACCAATTTTCAGCTTTCAGCGCTCTCACACTTTGAATGGCAATTACTCAGTCATGCAACACTGTACCCATATGAAATTTGCGTTCTTTTTTCACACAAATAGAGCTTTCTTTTGGTGGTATTTAATCACTAGTGGGTTTTTTATTTTTTGTGCTATAAATAAAAAAGTCCGTAAATTTTGTGAAAAAAATGCCTTTTTGTTTGTTTCTGTCATAAAATTTTGCAAATTAGTAATTTTTCTTCATAAATTTTGCCCAAAATGTATACTGCTACATATATTCGGTAAAAATAACCCAAATAAGTGTAAATTATTTTGTCTTTGTGAAAGTTATAGAGTCTACAAACTATGGTGCCAATCACTGAAAATTGATCATATCTGATCACACCTGATGTACTGAAGACCTGTCTCATTTTTTGAGACACTAACAAGTCAGGAAAGTACAAATAAACCCCAAATAACCCCTTTTTAGAAAGTAGACATTCCAAGCTATTAAGTAAGTAGCATGGTGAGTTTTTTAAGTTGTAATTTTTTCCCACAATTCTTTGCAAGTTAAGATTTTTTTATTTTTTTTTTACAAAATTGTCATATTAACAGGTTATTTCTCTCACAGAGCATATGCATACAACAAATTACACCCCAAAATACATTCTGCTACTCTTCCCAAGTATGGTGATACAACATGTGTGAGACTTTTACACAGCCTGGCCACATACAAAGGCCCAACATTGAAGTAGCACCTTCAGGCGTTCTACGAGCATAAATGACACATCTCATTTCTCAACCACCTATTACACTTTTGAAGGCCCTACGGCACCAGGACAATGGAATTGCCCCCAAAATGACCCCATTTTGGAAAGAAAACACCCCAACGTATAATCTATGAGGCATAATGAGTCTTTTGAATGGTTAATTTTTTTCCAAAAGGTTTTTGGAAAATGTGGAAAAAAAATGAAAACGCTTTTTTTTTTTACACAAAGTTGTACATTTATCAGATATTTCCAACACATATCATGTACATAGCAAAGATGACACCCCAAAATACATTCTGCTACTCCTCCTGAGTATGGTGATACCACATGTGTGAGACTTTTACACAGCCTGGTCACATACAAAGGCCCAACATTGAAGTAGCATCTTCAGGCGTTCTACGAGCATAAATGACACATCTCATTTCTCAACCACTTATTGCACTTTTGAAGGCCCTGGAGCACCAGGACAATGGAATTGCCCCCAAAATGACCCCATTTTGGAAAGCAAACACCCCAACGTATAATCTATGAGGCATAATGAGTCTTTTGAACGGTTCATTTTTTTCCAGAAGTTTTTGGAAAATGTGGAAAAAAAAATGAAAACGCATTTTTTTTAAACAAAGTTGTCCATTTTTCAGATATTTCCAACACATAGCATGTGCATAGCAAAGACGACACCCCAAAATACATTCTGCTACTCCTCCTGAGTATGGCGATACCACATGTGTGAGACCTTTACACAGCCTGGCCACATACAAAGGCCCAACATTAAAGTAGCATCTTCAGGCGTTCTACGAGCATAAATGACACATCTCATTTCTCAACCACCTATTACAATTTTGAAGGCCCTGGAGCACCAGGACAATGGAATTGCCTCCAAAATGACCCCATTTTGGAAAGCAAACACCCCAACGTATAATCTATGAGGTATAATGAGTCTTTTGAACAGTTCATTTTTTTCCAGAGGTTTTTGGAAAATGTGGAGAAAAAATGAAAACGCATTTTTTTTACACAAAGTTGACCATTTATCAGATATTTCTAACACATAGCATGTACATAGGAAAGATGACACCCCAAAATACATTCTGCTACTTCTCCTGAGTATGGTGATACCACATGTGTGAGCCTTTTACACAGCCTGGCCACATACAGAGGCTCAACATCAAAGTAGCACCATCAGGCATTCTAGGAGCATAAATGACATATATAATTTCCTGGCAACCTATCATTTTTGAAGGCCCTTCATATTTCTAACACATAGCATGAACATACCAAGAATTACGATCCAAAATAAATTCTATTGCGGAAAGGGTAAAGAAAAAGCATTACCTGTGCTTTTAGTAGTATCCACAGAGGAGAGCACTGGTCCAGGCAGCAGGCATGGATGTGCTTAGCGACAGCAATAGTAATTATCTGGGCAGCAGGCAGGAATATTGTCTATAGTCAGCACAAGGATATTGTCAGCACAGCACAGTCCATAGAAATTGTCCAGGCAGAGACAGGCAGCACAGCCATAATATTGGTCCTGGTACACTGTTACCTGTAGACACCCATTGTACCGCTCTCCAGCCCTTCATAAACATACTGCCTCTTGCTACAGCTAATTATTTGCATAGTCCAGGTAACGGTGTGGTCCGTTCATGCGGCAGGCAGAGGCATGATGGCAGTAAGTCAGCAGCGGGCTGAGGGCCGCAATCAGGTAGGACCTGTGCACAGGGGTAGAGACTTCGACCCACCCAAATCTCTATGAAGCCTCCGGACTCCAGACCCTAATCCGGAAATTCCGAAACCCGGAGAAAACAAAAAAAAATTGTTTTCTCCATCCAGAAAAATAATTCTGGAGCTCCTCACATATGTGAGACCCCTGTGTACTACAGTAGCAGGGCAACAGATCAGTCCAAGCGGTAGGCAAAAGCATAGTCCATAAAACAGGCCAGGGTCAGTTCACGTGCAAGCAGTCTAAGCGGTAGGCAGTAGCATAGTTGATAAAACAGGCCAGGGTCAGTTCACCTGGAGGCAGTCCAAACGTAGACAGAGGCATAATCAAAAACAGGCCAGGGTCAGTTCACGTGGAAGCAGTCTAAACGGTAGGCAGAGGCATAGTCAAGAAACAGGCCAGGGTCAGTTCACGTGGAAGGCAGTGGCATGGTTATTTGGGGAAGCATGGAAAATGGTCAGCACAGATGATGAAAATGGGGAAATGGTTAAAAATATGGGCTAATATATTAGGGATGTATGATAAAGTTGGAAGCATTCACCAATGCAAAGGCCAGGTTTGAAGGGACACTGGGGACAATGTTAGCTGGTATCTTTTCGAAATCCTCTTTTGGTGCACACGCAACATTTTTTTTGCCGTCTTCGGCCTGCTTCAGATGGTGGAATGTTGAAGGGGAAGTGGCGCTCATGAAGTCGGCAAACAGCCTCAGAGCGAAGGTATTCTGGGGGGGTCTTTGGTGATAGATGAGGGACGTAACAACTTCTTCTATAAATTGTAGGAAGGGGGCGGGGCTTTCTGTGGATTTGGTGTAGACTACGTAGGAATTATAAATGGCCAAATGGATGAGATAAATTGCTACCTTCTTGTACCAGAATTGTGACCTCCTTATCGACAAATAAGGCTGAATCATTTGATCACTGAAATCCACCCCCCCCCCATGTAGAGATTATAATCTTGGACACATACTGACTTTTCAATGGGACCTCGTCTTCTTTGAACCTCAATTGTAGTGTCGTCATGGATGGTGGACATCATGTGCACGTCCCTTTTATTCTTCCACCTCAAGGCCAGCACTTCGTTGCATCTCAATGCTGCTCTTTCCCCCTTCACAGCTTTTTGTTTGCTAGAGATTGTGGGAAGCCCTTCCTATTTTTTCTGGAGGTTCCGCAGGCCAGGGTTTTTGTAATGTATAGGTGTTTGAAAAGGGGCAGGCCAGTGTGGAAATTGTCAAGGTATATGTGATATCCTTTGTTCAGAAGTGGGTATGCCAAGTCCCATAAATCTTTCCAGTTGTGCCCATGTAGGCCGGGCACTCCGGGGGCTGGAGATAGGAATCTTTTCCTTCATATATGCGGAACGCATACAAATATCCCGTGGCTCTCTCACAGAGCTTGTATAATTTTACTCCGTATCTGGCCCTTTTGCTAGGAATATATTGCTTTATTCCTAGCCGGCCTGAAAGGGGTACCAGGGACTCATCGACACATATATTCTGATCGGGACATAGAGTTCTGCAAATTGTTGGGAAAAGAAATTTATCAGTGGGCGAAGTTTATATAATTTGTCGTAATTTGGATGATTGCGGGGAGGGCACTGGGTGTTGTCGCTAAAATGAAGAAAGTGCATTATCATTTTGTATCGGGACCTGGCCATTATGGCAGAATAAATGGCCATGTTGTGGATGGGGTTGGTTGACCAATAGGCATGTCCTTCATTTTTTTTTGTAAGCCCCATGTTTAGGGTGAGGCCTATAAACAATTTGAACTCCTCCAAATTCAGATCTCTCCACTGAAACGGACGGGCATAGGATGATTGGGGGTTGTTGGCAATATACTGCTGGGCATACAAATTTGTATCGGGCAAAAACAGATGAAAGCAATAAATCTCTGAGAAATTTTGGGTGTTGCCCTGCACACATGGCTGTGCTGTGAAAGGGGGAATAATTGGTGATCCCGAGTCGGATGGCAGCCATGTTGGGTTGGCAAGACCATCTGGCATATATGTAGAGGCCCTGGCTCTTGAGGGATGTGACACTCCAGTAGTTGGGGGATTTAAATTTCCTGTGCTGGTACTCAGGCGTGATGTGGCAGCACTGGTACTGGGTCTGGGCATTTGTTCCTGGGGCCTATCGCCGGCGGCAGCGCTGGTACTGGGCATTTGTTCCCGGGGCCTATCGCTGGTGTCAGCGCTGGTACTGGGCCTGGGAATTTGTTCTTGACTGGGCCTGGGAATATAATCCTGGTTTCCAGAGTGTCGTGCCCTTTTAGAAGGGACCCATTCTTCCTCCGAATCATTTGCCGATTCACTATTCGGTTCAAATGCCGAATTTGATTCGGAATCAGAATTGGAATCTGATGAGAACTCCCCGTTGCTCTCATCAGTCATGGAGAGGATCTGGAACGCCTCCTCACTGTTGTAAACTTTTTTGGACATGACTCTGATGGCTGTGTGACAGGTGACAGTCACTGATGGGCTGTGAGATGGGTGGCAGGTGACGTTCACTGATAGGTGATGACGGTGTGACAGGCGATGGTCACTGATGGGTGACAGGCCATGGACGGTGACGGGTGATGGTCACTGACGGGTGACAGATCACGGTCATTGATGGATGCACCGCTGATGGTCACTGATGGGTGACGGGTAATGGCTGACGTCACTGATGGGTGACGGGTAATGGCTGACGTCACTGATGGGTAATGGGTAATGGCTGACGTCACTGATGTGTGACGGGTGATGGCTAATGGTCACTGATGGGTGACAGATGATGGCTGATGGGTGACGGCTGGCGGTCACTGATGGGTGACTGATGATGGCTGACGGTCAGTGATGGGTGACGGGTAATGGCTGATGGTCACTGATGGGTGACGGGTAATGGCTGATGTCACTGATGGGTGACTGGTTATTAGCTGATGGTCACTGATGGGTGACGGGTAATGGCTGACGGTCACTTATGGGTAACGGGTAATGGCTGATGTCACTGATGGGTGACGGGTGATGGCTGATGGTCACTGATGGGTGACGGGTGATGGCTGACAGGTGACAGCTGACAGCTGACGGTCACTGATGGGTGACGGGTGATGGCTGATGGGTGACAGATGCACCACTGATGGTCACTGATGGCAGTCTCTTATGTGATAGGTGCACTTTATGGGGGTGACTGTGGTGACTGTTGGGTGACAGATGACAATGGAGGGGCGATGGGACAAGTGTTGTGCTTGGTGCAGTACAATACAGACACTGATCGGTAACTTAATGCTCCTGGCTCTTCTCTCCTCACACTGGAAACGGTGTGTGAGGAGAGAAGAGCTGGTAACAGCTAGTTACCGCTCTGTGTTTATATTTAGTGATCAGCTGTGAAAGAATCACAGCTGATCACGTGGTAAACAGCCGCCGAGAGCTGTTTACCACGAGGGCAGCGCCGCCTAGCCGTCATATCACGGACGGCAGGTGGCAAGCGGTTACCGTATTTATCGGTGTATAACACGCACTTTTTTCCCCTTAAAATCAGGGGAAAGTCGTGGGTGCGTGTTATACGCCGATCCCCGCTATCGCTATGTGAATGTCGGCGATCGCCGCCGACATTTACATAGCGAGTAGTTTCAAATATGGCGCCGCGGACTTCGGAAGGACTCGGCGGTGCTGAACGAGCGCCGCCGAAATCACAGAGCCGAGATACACATAGTCAGGTGTATTCGGCTCTTTCCGGCGCCGCTCACTGTCACGCCCAGTCCCGCCATTGGACCTGTGTTATGTCCATCATAGGGCGGGACTGGGCGAGACTGTGAGCGGCGCCGGAAAGAGCCGAGAACCCTCGGCTATGTGTATCTCGGCGGCGTTCGTTCACTTCCGCCGGCGCCGAGTCTCTCCGAACTCCGCGGCGCCATATTTAAAACTACTACTATGTGTATGGCGGCGGCGGCAGGAGGCAGGAGGCATGGACACTAGGCTGCACTGGGGACAAGGCTGCAGGGACAAGGCTGCATTGATAAGGCTGCACTGGGGACAAGGCTGCTTTAAAAAGGCTGCACTGGGGACAAGGCTGCACTGACAAGGCTGCACTGGGGACAAGGCTGCATTGACAAGACTGCACTGGGGACAAGGCTGCACTGACAAGGCTGCACTGGGGACAAGGCTGCACTGACAAGGCTGCACTGGGGCAAAGCTGCACTGACAAGGCTGCACTGACACTGAAAAGGCTGCAATGACACTAACAAGGCTGCAGATGAACACTGATGAGGCTGCATTGATGGGCATTTTAATGTAAGTTTCTTTTCCTTAAACTTCCCTCCTAAAAGTTTTTTTCCTTAAAATTCTCTCCTAAACTTGGGGTGCGTGTTATACGCCGGCGCGTGTTATACGCCGATAAATACGGTAATTGAAAACTTTGTGTAAAAAGATACATATTCATTTTCTTTGCTGAATTTTCCAAAAACTTTTGGCAAGAAATTACACTTTCAAAAGACTCACTATTCCTTTTAGAAAATACAATGACAGCTTAAAAAAACTCACCATGCCTCTTACTAAATACCTTTGTGCTGTCCTGGCATCTTAGGACTAAATAATACACACTGAGTTGGGTTATCTTTACCTAAGAAATGTAAGAGAATACATCGTGGCCTACATTTATAAAGAAAGATTATTTATTTGCAAAATGTTATAATAGAAACGTAGAAAAACTTTTTTTTATCCAAAATTTTTTTTATTTCTTTACTTATATAGCGAAAAATGTAAACGTCTGTACTTTGAAGAGGGATATCATTGTTATGGCAGCAGTTAGCTGCCATAACTCCGGTATCCTCTTCTTCAGCGGGCGGTCCGCATTCAAATAAAAGTGGTTTCTGTGGCAGATTCACCGCGAGATCACTTTTATCGGCGGCGGGAGGTGGTTCCCCCCCTTCCGCCAAGCTCCGGTGCCCTCCGTCGCCTACTGGAGCCTTCGGTAGTGGCGGAGGCGATTGGATCCTGTCGCGTCTGTGGTATGGAGATGAGTGAGGGGAAGATGGCCCACCCAGTGAGGGGTACATGGCCCACTCATCTCCGTACCATTGCGGAAGCCACGTCAAAACGTCACTTCCGCCCAAAGCTCATAAAGAGACTTTTTTTATTTTTTCAAATGACATTCATTTTTTTTATTGCATTTTAAGTGTGAATATAAGATCTGAGGTCTTTTTGACCCCAGATCTCATATTTAGGAGGTCCTGTCATGCTTTTTTTCTATTATAAGGGATGTTTACAATCCTTGTCATAGGAATAAAAGTGACACGATTTTTTTTTAAAAGAACAGTGTAAAAATAAAAATTCAAAGGTAATATAAATAATAAAAAAAAAATTTAAATGCGCCCCGACCTGTCGAGCTCACGTGCAGAAGCAAATGCATACATGAGCAGCGCCCACATATGAAAACGATGTTCAAACCACACATGTGAGGTATCGCCATGATCGTTAGAGCGAGAGCAATAATTCTAACCTCCTCTGTAACTCAAAACATGCAACCTGTAGAATTTTTAAACGTCGCCTATGGAGATTTTTAAGGGTAAAAGTTTGTCGCCATTCCACGAGCAGGCGCGATTTTGAAGCATGACATATTGGGTATCAATTTACTCGGCGTAACATTATCTTTCACAATATAAAAAAAATGGGCTAACGTTACTGTTGTCTTATTTTTTAATTCAAAAAATGTATTTTTTCCAAAAAAGTCTGCTTGTAAGACCGCTGCGCAAATACAGTGTTACAGAAAGTATTGCAATGACCGCCATTTTATTCTCTAGGGTGTTAGAAAAAAATATATATAATGTTTGGGTGTTCTAAGTAATTTTCCAGCAAAAAAAATGTTTTTAACATTTTTAAGAAATCTCTATCTGTCTAAAAAAATGATAGAAACTTAATTTGTGTACAGTGTTGCATGACTGAGTAAGAACTAAAAAAAGTGTGCTAGGGCTCTATTGGATATTAAAAATATAGCAGCTAGCACAATACCATAACACAGAGCATAATAAAGATACCAAAACAATAGTGCATGACTGAGTTATTGTCATTCAAAGTGTGAGAGTCTTGAAATCTTAAAATTGGCCTGGGCAGGAAGGAAGTGAAAGTGTCCGGTATTGAGGTGGCTAAACATCTGTTATCTGTCTCCACTGCTGTTTGTTAGTGTGCTGGTCCCAGATGCAATAAACCGTGTGTGTGTTGTTGAAAATCACACAAGTGGATAGACTACACTGCTGAGATACCCAAGGTACTGTACATACAGTATCTCACAAAAATGAGTACACCCCTCACATTTTTGTAAATATTTTATTATATATTTTCATGTGACAACACTGAAGAAATGACACTTTGCTACAATGTAAAGTAGTGAGTGTACAGCTTGTATAACAGTATCAATTTGCTGTCCCCTCAAAATAACGCAACACACAGCCATTAATGTCTAAACCACTGGCAACTAAAGTGAGTACACCCCTAAGTGAAAATGTCTAAATTGGGCCCAAAATGTCAATATTTTGTGTGGCCGTCATTATTTTCCAGCACTGCCTTAACCCTCTTGGGCATGGAGTTCACCAGAGCTTCACAGGTTGCCACTGAAGTCCTCTTGTCGCTATAAAGGAAATTTCTGCGCTAACTAAGTGAAAAAAGTGCAGCTGCTTGTGTAAGCCTAAATACAAAAAAGCTTAAAAACGTATATCTCCAAAAAACAAGCGCGCAACAATTAATTAATCAGTGAAGATGATTAAACACAACCATACAAACTCATATAAAGATATATATAGTATTGTGCAAAAGTGATACAATAAAGTAAAAAAATGCTACCAAAAAATGCTACCAAAAAATGCCCATGTGAACAGTGGTGTGCACCATCAACCTGTTACAAGGACCTAAAGCAAAAGTACTCTGATATATACAAAATCCATATAAGGTGAGTGTATCTAAGTGATCAAAAATATATAAGCAAAGTCCATAAAAATGACAATGTGAGTATAGAGAAACTCAGTAATCTGGAGAGATGGGAATGAGATGTTCTTGCAGCCCAAAAACTTGTGATATTACTGCCGCTTACCAGATCAGTTGGACCTCAAACTATAGAGATCATGGGAGCCTGTTGCATCAGCCTGCCGGCATCGAAATCCTCCACTTGTCTTTCAATCCAGGGATCGTCATTACAATCACCCTCAATGACCGAAGCTAACTCCTCTCCCCTTTTAGAATCCACGCACAGGGACAGTTATAATCACCCTTGATTCAGAACTCTTCTCATGGATGATCTCAGTGGTTAACACTGTCAAATGTCTCCCCTCTGTCTGTTATGAGACCCGAAAAAAAGCCTCATAACTTATGGACTTCACTTTATATTTTTGATCACTTAGATACACTCACCTTATATGGATTTTGTATATATCAGAGTACTTTTGCTTTAGGTCCTTGTAACAGGTTGATGGTGCACACTACTGTTCACATGGGCATTTTTTGGTAGCATTTTTTTACCTTGTATCACTTTTGCACAATACTATATATATCTTTATATGAGTTTGTATGGTCGTGTTTAATTATCTTCACTGATTAATTAATGGTTGCGCGCTGTTTTTTTTTTAGATATACTGCAATCCTCTTCCACTCCTCCGTGACGACTTCACTGAGTTGGTGGATGTTAGAGACATTGCACTCCTCCACCTTCCATTTGAGGATGCCCCAAAGATGCTCAATATGTTTTAGATCTGGGGACATGCTTGACCAGTCCATCACCTTTACCCTCAGTTTCTTTAGCAAGGCAGTGGTCATCTTGGAGGTGTGTTTGGGGTAGTTATCGTGTTGGAATACTGCCCTGCACCCCAGTCTCTGAAGGGAGGGGATCATGCTCTGCTTCAGTATGTCACAGTACATATTGGCATTCATGGTTCCCTCAATGAACTGTAGCTTCCCAGTGCCGCCAACACTCATGTAGCCCCAGACCATGACACTCCCACCACCATGCTTGACTGTAGGCAAGACACACTTGTCTTTGTACTCCTCACCTGATTGCCGCCACACACGCTTGACACCATCTGAACCAAATACGTTTATCTTGGTCTTATCAGACCACAGGACTTGGTTCCAGTAATCCATGTCATTAGTCTGCTTGTCTTTAAGCAACCTGTTTGAGGGCTTTCTGGTGCATCATCTTTAGAAGAGGCTTCCTTCTGGGACTAAAACAATGCAGACCAATTTGATGCAGTGTGCGGCATATGGTCTTAGCACTGACAGACTGACCCCCACCCCTTCAACCTCTGCAGCAATGCGGGCAGCACTCATACGTCTATTTCCCAAAGCCTGTTCTGAGTGGAACCTGTCCTGTTAAACCGCTGTATGGTCTTGACCACCGTGCTGCAGCTCAGTTTCAGGCTCTTGGCAATCTTCTTATACCCTAGGCCATCTTTATGTAGAGCAACAATTATTTTTTTCAGATCCTCAGAGAGTTCTTTGCCATGAGGTGCCATGTTGAACTTCCAGTGACTAGTATGAGAGAGTGAGAGTGATAACACCAAACTTAACACACCTGCTCCCCATTCACACCTGAGACCTTGTAACACTAACGAGTCACATGACACCAGGGAAGGACATTTTCTCTTAGGGGTGTACTCACTTTTGTTGCCAGCGGTTTAGACATTAATGGCTGTATGTTGAGTTATTTGAGGGGACATCAAATTTACACTGTTATACAAGCTGTACACTCACCAATTTACATTGTAGCAAAGATATAATAAAATATTTACAGAAATGTGAGGGGTGTACTCACTTTTGTGAGATACTATAGAATTTTAAACTATTCCAAAATCTAGAACTGACTGAAGTTGTGTGTTCCAGTTTCAGGTATCTTTTCACTATCTCTTCTGTTTAATTAGATTTTTAAATAAAGTCCTCTATGATAATAAATTGTTACCTTCACTTCACTACCACTACACCAAGAATTTTCCTTGGGATCTGTTTGCCATGTCTGTGCACTTAGTGTCACTTTTCATGTTTGAAAACCATGGTCTTAGCCAATCGCTACTATTCACCTAAGATAACATTCATTAGAGGGGTTTTTGCTTAGTGCATAGTTTTAGGGCTCACCCCAGTGTGTTTTTAATCTGCATCAAAAATGCATGCACAGTGTTTTACATGTGTTCCTGCATCATTATTTCTGTATGGAATGTGGCAAAATGCACCAAAAGCACACTGTCCTGCACATGTCCAGAACTGAGATGAAAAAGAAAGAGGGAGAAAATGCACTGAACACATCAAAAACATGCATGCAGAAACTCTGAAACATTTGGAACATAGAAACTGTGGCGTGAACTGGCCCTTACATACGGGGACATTGCGTGTGTTTATATCCTTTACAGGATGCCAGGGTTGGGTCCTGGACAGGAGATATGTGTCCTCACTATTTGTGTTTTCGACCTTTGAGGGGATGATATGAACACATTTTTTGAGAATTCAAGGGTTCTCACCCATGCAGATTAAGGGGTTCCTGGGTAATACAGTTGAAGAGGAGAGGGCTGACTTACAATGTTTTCTCAGCTTTGGTAGGTCTTCCTTTGGGACACGGAATTCAGAAGCTTGGTAAGACTTTGGGTGGAAAAGGACTTTAAATCCTGAATACATGTAGTCCTGAAAGTGTTAACCTGGCTTCAGGGAAGGCTTGAAAAAGAACAAGGAGGAGTCAGCACCTGTCGGCAAGGTGGAATATAAGTAAGGTCATAGCACGTTGAGCAAGTGTGGGCTGCCTGGGGACTGAGACAGTGTTTGCTGAGCTCTTGCAGCCATTGAACCCTGAAGCAGAACCCTAAAACCTGGTGTGAGACGGGTGTACTAGTAGTGAGCCATCTTGTTGTTTTTCAAGATGCCATGATTATGTACCATTCTTTGATGAAGAAAGCTTTTTGTTTGCTTGATTTGTTTAAACAAAGACTTTTACATGCAGCTGGCTGGTGGTCCCGGGCTCCCCATATTACAATCAACAGTATATGACCTACATGACAGATTGTTATACAAGCAGAAGATGGTGATATAAGTCAAATGCTTCCCTGTCTGATTCAGGTCAGCCATCACTACTCGTGAGCATAATAGTCTGCACAATTAGCATAAAATGCACTTTACCGCTTAATCAACCAATGACATTTATTTCTTTCTGAAAGAGATAACAAAAATAACCATAATAACAGCATTTAGCTAGAATGCTAAAAGTCATTAATAGTTTATGTTGAACGACATTAATTAAGATGCTTAGCTTTACAGCCAGTCTGCCAGGTTTGCAGCACATCTAAGCTCCTCTCCAAAGTTATGACTGACAAAAGAGATCTGTCTTTGAATGTAGCTGAGATAAACATTCTACATGACAGGTATTGTCAAATAGACAAAAGGCATGGCATATGACGTATGATGAAGAATTAAAGAGGAGGCTGTTTCCACATTGATAATTAGCCAATTTGCATGAATAATTTAGTTCAATG
This sequence comes from Lithobates septentrionalis, assembly GCA_037952835.1. Lineage (NCBI taxonomy): Eukaryota > Metazoa > Chordata > Amphibia > Anura > Ranidae > Lithobates > Lithobates septentrionalis. Next base: position 917,628 of record JBBDGP010001635.1, on the reverse strand, counting down.
TGGTATCTAGTTACAAAGTCCTGGTGCCATGGGTGCGTGCTGTTTTTGTTCTCCTCTCTGCAGACCAGTTCACATTACCACACTTCAATATTCCACTCTCCTCAGCATGGAGATGAGGTTCTAAAACATTTAATTTGTTTGCTAATAAACTTCTCTATGCAGACGCTTCTAAGCCGGCAGGTAATGGGAAAACAGTCTGATCGCTAATAAAAGCTGATGGACTGTGGCAATTACTAAGAGCTACTGTTCCTGAAGATACATCCTGCAGCAAAGCTTCTCTTGTTCACAAGCCACTCATTTATTGGAAGCTGCTGCCAATCTGACCAGCAGACAAAAGAAGGGAAACAATACAGTGGCAAGTTGGTAACCATTCAATACAGTTTAATAAAAGTTTGATCATTTTACAAATAATATACCAATTACAAGATAGAAGTCATGTTGTGAAACTCCAGCATTCAATAAAATGTAAAAAGCTTTAAAGCAATCTTAGGCAGGTATTAATTCTTTGTGACTACCAGCCAGCTCAGGACTGGGTTTTCCATCATTAGTGGCTATTACCGTAAGTCAGCTTGACCATGAGTGAGCAAAACATTCCAAGTGCTCCATTTTACATTTAGTGGATAGGCAAGTTCATACTTGGTGTAATTGATAATTAATATTTGACTGGTTCCACACTTAGGGCACACTTAGTTACATAGTAGGTGAGGTTGAAAAAAAACACAAGTCCATCAAGTCCAACCTATGTGTGTGATTATATGTCAGTATTACATTGTATATCCCTGTATGTTGCTGTCATTCAGGTGCTTATCTAATAGTTTCTTGAAACTATCGATGCCCCCCGCCGAGACCACTGCACGTGGAAGGGAATTCCACATCCTTGCCGCTCTTACAGTAAAGAACCCTCTACGTAGCTTAAGGTTAAACCTTTTTTCTTCTAATTTTAATGAGTGGCCATGAGTCTTGTTAAACTCCCCTCTGCAAAAAGTTTTATACCTATTGTGCTGTCATCAGTACGGTATTTGTATATTGAAATCATATCCCCTCTCAAGCGTCTCTTCTCCAGAGAGAATAAGTTCAGTGCTCGCAACCTTTCCTCATAACTAATATCCTCCAGACCCTTTATTAGCTTTGTTGCCCTTCTTACTCGCTCCATTTCCAGTTTATCCTTCCTGAGGACTGGTGCTCAGAACTGGACAGCATACACCAGGTGTGGCCGGACCAGAGTCTTGTAGAGCAGGAGAATAATTTTTTTATCTCTGGAATTAATCCCCTTTTTAATGCATGCCAATATTCTGTTTGCTTTGTTAGCAGAAGCTTGGCATTGCATGCCATCATCTACTAGGACCCCCAGGTTCTTTTCCATCTTAGATTCCCCCAGAGGTTCTCCCCCAGTGTATAGATTGCATTCATATTTTTGCCACGCAAATGCATTATTTTACATTTTTATACATTGAACCTCATTTGCCATGTAGTTGCCCACCCCATTAATTTGTTCAGATCTTTTTCCACATCCTGTGGAGAAGGATTGCCCTGTTTAGCTTAGTATTGTCTGCAAATACAGAGATTGAACTGTTTATCCCATCCTCCAGGTCATTTATGAACAAATTAAACAGGATTGGTTCCAGCACAGAAGCCTGGGGGACCCCACTACCCACCCCTGACCATTCCGAGTACTCCCCATCTATCACCGCCCATTGAACTTGCCTAGCCAGTTTTCAATCCATGTACTCACCCTATGGTCCATGCCAACGGACCTTATTTTGTACAGTAAATGTTTATGGGGAATGTATCAAATGCTTTTGCAAAATCCAGATACACCACGCCTACGGGCCTTCCTTTATCTAGATGGCAACTCACCTCCTCATAGAAGGTTAATAGATTGGTTTGGCAAGAACCATTGTTCCTAATTTTTACTGACAGTCTACTGACTGGAATGGTACCAGATGATTGGAGAAAAGCCAATGTAGCACCAATATTTAAAAAGGGCTCAAAATACATCCCTGGGAATTACAGACCAGTTAGCCTAACATCAATAGTATGTAAACTCTTGGAGGGTAACATTAGCAGTAATCAGCATGGATTCAGTCTGGCAATTACTTTACTGAGTTCCCTAAGTACCCCCGGGTGCAAGCCATCTGGTCCTGGTAATTTATTAATGTTAAGTTTCCCAAGTCTAATTTTAATTTGGTCCCCTGTTAACCATGGAGGTGCTTCCTGTGATGTGTCATGAGGATACACACTGCAGTTTCAGTTACTGAAGCCCCCGATTCCCTTGTAAAGACTGAGTAGAAGAATAAATTCAATATCTTTGCCATCCCCCATCCTTTGTAACCAGATGTCCTTCCTCAATCTTTATGGGACCAATATGGTCTGTCCTCCCTTTTTTACTGTTTACATACTTAAAGAATTTCTTGGGATTTTTTTTGCTCTCCTCCGCTATGGGTCTTTCATCTTTTTTTTTTTTCCAAAAAAATTATTGCACACATAAGTATTATTCATACAACACATCAGATAAGAATTACATCCAAAATCAATGAAGAGACCAACATCCAATATTAACAATAACATTGTACATATCAATGCTCACTTATCTGAGCCAGTCAGGTCTCCATCCCTATCATAAATTGAGGTACATGTGCTTTTTCTTCTTAAACAGATTAACAGAACAAAAAACCGAATAACCCAGCTAATAATACCTCCCTTCCCACCCTCCCCAGGTAATGTCTGTTTTCGGTAGAAAATGGCCTCAAGCAGTCAAATATTCTATCACCAGGGCCGGATTAACATAGGGGCTGGTGGAGCTGCAGCTCCAGGCCCCTCCCTCAATATAGGCCCATGGCAGTGGCTTTGAATATGTGTGTGCCTTCTTGAAGGAAGAGGAGCCCTTCATGCACACACGGAGAAGACAAGTGTTAGTCAGTGCAGCCGAGTCCTGACTCCTATCACAGGATCTGTTACACTCACACAGATCCTCGGTGTCTGGGAGCTGTCTGGGGGAGGAGCGCTGATGTTCTAACCAGCAGGAGCCCGGGAGGAAGGACATCTCCCATGCTGTTGTTGAGATAAGGTTAGTACATTTGTTAGGGAGGTGTTTTATTGTGCTAGGGGAAAGACTGCTGCTTCCCCCCATGTAATTTGCTCTCTTGTGCCCAGTTCCCACCATGTCATGTGCATTGCAGTGCCCCCCATGTAATGTGCGCTGTGCCCACCATGTCATGTCATGTCATGTGCATTGCAGTGCCCCCATGTAATGTGTTGTGCCCACCATGTCATGTCATGTGCATTGCAGTGCCCCCATGTAGTGTGTTGTGCCCACCATGTCATGTCATGTGCATTGCAGTGCCCCCCATGTAATGTGCTGTGCCCACCATGTCATATCATGTGCATTGCAGTGCCCCCCATGTAATGTGCTGTGCCCACCATGTCATGTCATGTGCATTGCAGTGCCCCCCATATAAGGTGCTGTGCCCACTATGTCATGTCATGTGCATTGCAGTGCCCCCCATGTAATGTGCTGTGCCCACCATGTCATGTCATGTGCATTGCAGTGCCCCCATGTAATGTGTTGTGCCCACCATGTCATGTCATGTGCATTGCAGTGCCCCCCATGTAATGTGCTGTGCGCACTATGTCATGTCATGTGCATTACAGTGCCCACCATGTAATGTGCTGTGCCATGCAGTGCCAACCGTGTCATGTGCAGTGCCCACCATGTAAATTACTGTGCAGTGCCCACCCTGTCGTGCAGTGTTGTGCCCACCATGTCATGTGCTGCGCCATGCAGTGCTTACCATGTAATGTGCTGTACCCAGCATGTAATGTGCTGTACATTGTCCACCATTGCATGTGCCGTGCAGTACCCACAATGGAATGCGCTATGCAGGGCTCACCATGTCATGTGCGGTGTCCACCAAATAATGTGCTGTGCTCACAATGTAATGTGCTGTGCTGTGTCATGCAGTGCCCACCATATCATGTGGTGTCATGCAGTGCCCACCTTGTCATGTGCTGTGCAGTGCCCACCATGCCATGTGCAGTACCCACCATATAATATGCTGTGCCCACCATGCCATGTGCAGTACCCACCATATAATATGCTGTGCCCACCATATAATATGCTGTGCAGTGCCCACTTGTAATGTGCAGTGCCCACCATGTAATGTGCTGTGCCCACCATATAAGGTCCTGTGCCCACCGTGTGCATGTGCTGTGTTGTGCCCACCATGCAATGTACTGTGTTGTGCAGTACCAACAGTGTAATGTGCTGTGCCCACCATGTAATGTGCTGTGCTTCTCCCACCATTAAATGTGCTGTATCCATGTATCCACCATGTAATGTGTAGTGCCAACCATGTAATGTACTGTGCTATCCCCCCCCCCCCCCGTGTAATGTACTATGCTGTGCCCCCCACAGACTCACCCCCTTAGAGCCCTTTCACACTGGGGTGGGGGGGCGGCGTCGGCGGTAAAACGCAGCTATTATTAGCGGCGTTTTACCGTCGGTATGCGGCCGCTAGCGGGCGGTTTTACCCCCGCTAGCGGCCGAGAAAGGGTTAAATACCACCGCAAAGCGCCTCTGCAGAGGCACTTTGCCAGCGGTATAGCCGCGCCATCCCATTGATTTCAATAGGCACGAGCGGTAAAGGAGCGGTATACACACCGCTCCTTCACCGCTCCGAAGATGCTGCTGGCAGGATTTTTTTTACCGTCCTGCTAGCGGATTGCTCCAGTGTGAAAGCCCTCAGGGCTTTCACACTGGAATGCAAGCAGCGGCACTTTTGGGTCGGTTTGCAGGCGCTATTATTAGCGCAATAGCACCTGCAAACCGCCCCAGTGTGAAAGGGCTCTTACTCTCACCCCCCTCTCTCTCTCTCTTTCACCCCCCTCTCTCTCTCTCATCCCCTCTTTTACCCTGTTCTCTCTCTCTCACCCCCTTCATCCCCCATTCTCTCTCTCTTGCCCCCTTCAACCCCCTCTTTCCTACCACCCTCTCTCTCTTTCACCCTCTCTCTATTCCCCTTTTTCTCACCCCCTCTCTCTCGTCCCCATCTCTCTCATTCAACGCCTTTCTCTCTTTTCCCCTCCCTCTCATCCCCTCTCTTTCAGCCCCCTATCTCGCTATCACCAGCCCCTCTCTCGCTCTCAACCACTCTCTCACACCCCTCACTCTCTTTAATTTAATTCAACAAAAAATTGTTTGCGTTTTCATTTTATTTATTTTCATAAAAAGGCCCACCAAAATCCTTAGCACCAGGCCCATGTTGCTCTTAATCTGGCCCTGTCTATCACCCCTCATCCTCCAGGGTATTAGCTGAGTCTACCCACCTAAACCATACCTTCCTAAACTTCTTAGGGGCCTTTCTAGCTTCATAGGTCATTTTATACATTAATACATCAGCATTTATTATTTTCATCCACATCCACAGCATCAACAGTTCGTCATGTATCCATCGTCTGGCAATACGTTTCCTCACACCAAAAAATAGTATCCTAAGGAATAGTTTTGTGTATGCATTCATTTACTCTTGATCAAATATCCCAAGGAGACATCGTAGAGGGGAGCAAATGTTAGGTAGGTCAAACTGTTCTGAAATAAATTTATTCACCTGTGACCATAGTGGCCTCACTATTTTGCATTCCCAGACCATATGTAGGAATGTACCCTCTGCCCCTTTGCATTTGTGGCAGACAGCCGATTCCCGCCTCTGCATTCGGTAAAGTCTGGTTGGTGTATAATACTGTTGGTGAAGGTAGCTGAACTGGATCATTTTATCCGTAGAGGAGACAACAGACACCAAGTATGTGTCCAGTACCTCCTGCCACAGCTCTTCCGACAACTCCGGGATAATCGCGATCCATCGCGCCATGGGCCTAGAAGTTGTAGTCATCACACCCAGACCCACTGCCCCATAGTATCTAGAGATCCGCTTAGCTGGATCTGGATCAATCAGAACCTTCTCCAAATCCGTATTCTGCACCACAGTTTCACCCTCCCCAAACTGCGATATCGCTGCATGACGCAAGTGCGCATATCGAAAGAACCAGGTCTTGGGCACTCCAAATTTTTCTCTTAGTTGTGCAAATGTACAGAGATGGTTATTCTGATAAATTTGATGTAAGTATTTTATGCCATATCTAGCCCAAGTGCTATGCCTATCCGGTAATTTTAGAAACTCTTCAAGAGTCCTATTATACCACAGGGGACTATTTGGAGATAGCCACAAGGGATCATCTTTCCTCCGCTTAGAGCATAAGTGAAACACTTTCCCTGGGAGTGCCATAACTGAGCCCACTTCTCTCCCCGGGATCCTTTTCCTGTACAACATATTTTGAAGCGTTTCCTGGTGACAACTGCAGCCTCTAGCAGTGTAGTAGCATTAGCGGAAAGAGTCGCCAGTGCAGAAAGGATAGCTGTGAAGCCATAAAGTAAGATCGCAGGTCAAGGAGGGCCATCCCTCCCATTGTAATTGGTAACTTTAAAACCGTCAAAGAAACCCTGGGTGCCTTGGAACCCCACAGAAAACCCACTAAAATTGAGTCTATGTTCATAAAGATACGTAATGTCACAAAAACCGGGGAATTCGAGAGAATGTACAGAAACTTAGGAAGAAAAATAATTTTAAATAGATTTATCCGCCCCATCAAGGTGATCGGTAAATTTTGCCACTTCCGTACCCTCTCCCGAAAATTTAGTACAACCGGCATCAAGTTTGTCTCCAGAAACTTAGAGATGGGAAGCTGTACCTCAATCCCCAAATACCTAAAAGAGGTGGACTACCATCCGATCTAGCTGCATTAAATACTTTAAGTAGGCGTGGGGCCATACCATACCGAAAAGTATTATACCATTCCGAAGGGAGGCCGTCCAGTCCAGGAGACTTCCTAGGTGGAAAGGAGGCAATCGCCTCCTCCACCTCCTCCACCGTAATGCCATTTTCTAGAGCATTACTGTCTTCCTCCGTCAATCTAGGTAAATCAATGTCTGCCATGTACGTCACCAATTTCTCCGTCCCCAGAGGAGCACAAGAGCTATATAATTTTTCATAGAATTGAGCAAAGATTTTCAGGATATCAGTTGAGCCACAAATTTCAATTTTGGAATTGTCATATAATCCGGAACATATTCCGGCCGCGCCAAGTATGCCAGGAGCCTGCCATTCTTGTCGCCAAATTCAAATATGCGTCTACGTTGTGCAAGGTTATTTTGTGGTACGATCCATAAGAACTGTCTTGCATTTGTGGCAGACAGCCGATTCCCGCCTCTGCATTCGGTAAAGTCTGGTTGGTGTATAATACTGTTGGTGAAGGTAGCTGAACTGGATCATTTTATCCGTAGAGGAGACAACAGACACCAAGTATGTGTCCAGTACCTCCTGCCACAGCTCTTCCGACAACTCCGGGATAATCGCGATCCATCGCGCCATGGGCCTAGAAGTTGTAGTCATCACACCCAGACCCACTGCCCCATAGTATCTAGAGATCCGCTTAGCTGGATCTGGATCAATCAGAACCTTCTCCAAATCCGTATTCTGCACCACAGTTTCACCCTCCCCAAACTGCGATATCGCTGCATGACGCAAGTGCGCATATCGAAAGAACCAGGTCTTGGGCACTCCAAATTTTTCTCTTAGTTGTGCAAATGTACAGAGATGGTTATCCTGATAAATTTGATGTAAGTATTTTATGCCATATCTAGCCCAAGTGCTATGCCTATCCGGTAATTTTAGAAACTCTTCAAGAGTCCTATTATACCACAGGGGACTATTTGGAGATAGCCACAAGGGATCATCTTTCCTCCGCTTAGAGCATAAGTGAAACACTTTCCCTGGGAGTGCCATAACTGAGCCCACTTCTCTCCCCGGGATCCTTTTCCTGTACAACATATTTTGAAGCGTTTCCTGGTGACAACTGCAGCCTCTAGCAGTGTAGTAGCATTAGCGGAAAGAGTCGCCAGTGCAGAAAGGATAGCTGTGAAGCCATAAAGTAAGATCGCAGGTCAAGGAGGGCCATCCCTCCCATTGTAATTGGTAACTTTAAAACCGTCAAAGAAACCCTGGGTGCCTTGGAACCCCACAGAAAACCCACTAAAATTGAGTCTATGTTCATAAAGATACGTAATGTCACAAAAACCGGGGAATTCGAGAGAATGTACAGAAACTTAGGAAGAAAAATAATTTTAAATAGATTTATCCGCCCCATCAAGGTGATCGGTAAATTTTGCCACTTCCGTACCCTCTCCCGAAAATTTAGTACAACCGGCATCAAGTTTGTCTCCAGAAACTTAGAGATGGGAAGCTGTACCTCAATCCCCAAATACCTAAAAGAGGTGGACTACCATCCGATCTAGCTGCATTAAATACTTTAAGTAGGCGTGGGGCCATACCATACCGAAAAGTATTATACCATTCCGAAGGGAGGCCGTCCAGTCCAGGAGACTTCCTAGGTGGAAAGGAGGCAATCGCCTCCTCCACCTCCTCCACCGTAATGCCATTTTCTAGAGCATTACTGTCTTCCTCCGTCAATCTAGGTAAATCAATGTCTGCCATGTACGTCACCAATTTCTCCGTCCCCAGAGGAGCACAAGAGCTATATAATTTTTCATAGAATTGAGCAAAGATTTTCAGGATATCAGTTGAGCCACAAATTTCAATTTTGGAATTGTCATATAATCCGGAACATATTCCGGCCGCGCCAAGTATGCCAGGAGCCTGCCATTCTTGTCGCCAAATTCAAATATGCGTCTACGTTGTGCAAGGTTATTTTGTGGTACGATCCATAAGAACTGTCTTGTACTCCCTGGTTCTGGACCATGGAGTCAGTAATCTCTCCCTTGTGGGGTCTCTAATATATTCTGCCTCCGTCAGTGTCACTTCGGTCTCTTTAAGTTGAACTTCTGAAGCTAACTGTTTCTTGAACCCCTGCACTTCTGCTATAAACACCCCTCACAGCGTAGCCTTAAAAGCCTCTGATTGGAGAAGTGTGGATGCAGAACCAGCATTGTCAGCCCAGAAATGTTTGATAGCCTCTATAAATTTAATTTTAATATATTCCTCCTGGAGCCAACTAGCCTCCATTCGCCATATTCGTAAACCTGGCTTCGGTCCCAAATTAAGTTCCAGTAGCATAGGAGAATGATCAGATAGTACTCTGGGCAAATAAGAAACTCCCTGGATCAATTCCATACCGTCCCCCTCAGTCAGGATAGTGTTAATTCTGGAGAGCGTCTTATGCGTTTCCGAATAGCAGGAGTATTCCCTTATATCAGGATGATGAAAACGCCAGACATCTCTGAAACCATAAGCAGACAACCATCCCGCAAGGGGGGCCATTGTGCCAGATGCCGCTCCCATTCTATCCATAGCCGGGTCAGACACAGAGTTAAAATCACTGTAACATATCATCCAAATGAGCTAGCGAAAAGGGAGGAGGTACATACAGATTTACGATTGTTAGAAATCTATTCATCACCTGCACCACCAATACCACAAACCTCCCTTTAGTATCAGTCCGAACTGCATGTATCCATATGGGCATAGCCTTAGTGACCAGGGTGGAGACCCCTCTTGCGTACGATGAGTAGGTGGCATGGTAGGTCCCGGCAATATGTGCCCGCTTTAATGAGAGAACTCTGGAGCCCTGGAGATGTGTCTCCTGAAGTAATATTATATGTGGTTTATGTTTTTTAATATAGTCGAATATCAATGAGCGCTTGAATTTAGAGTTGAGGCCCCTTACATTCCAGGCCAAAATTTTAAGATAAACCTCCATGACTAAGAATTGTAAGAGAGGGGGATCCCTTCACCTCTCGTGGCCTAGCAAGCCAAATAGAAGGGCTCCAGTTTTCCTCCAGCATCTGCACAGAGCATAGTGACTATAACAGTAGAAGTAACCCTTTGCAAGCATACCGAATGTGGATAATCAACAAGTAGAGAGGCGCCTCTGGGTGCAGTCGTCTTTGTGGGTAAAAATACTTTTAATATAACATAGGTAAACTCACATTTTAGTAGTTAAAAACAAGCATGGTATGTCAGAGGTGGCGCTTCCGATCTTGTGCCTAGTAGATAGCCTCTGTCGTGGATGTAAGACAACTCTTCCAGGTATGGTATGCCGGCTGCATACACAGAGGAGCGGCCTCAGAAAGAGGCTTGGACCGCACAAGACTGCTGGCTGCAGGGGGATGACGTCATCAGCAATGGACGCGTTTCTTGGGCATACGCACTTGGATGGTCAGCAAGCCGTGCCCCTTCTTCAACAGACACATTAGCTAGCCATGCTAAGAGATATAAGTAAGGGAAGGGGGGGAGACTGGGCGGGGAAGAGGGCTGATGGACGGGAAGCCAGGGAAATGTAAACAGCCCAATACTGTGAGGAAAGTGGGCAGTGCGGAAAGCAGCACTTATACAAGATATTATCAGCCACAACACGACCATTCCCCTCTCATGACTAAATACCCTAAAGAAAAATACTAAAGCAGATGAAGATTCCTTATTGCGCATGAAGTTAGGTAAATTCAGACGCGATTTGGATGATTTAAACTACGATAGGGTATTTTCTTGGAATAAAATGTGGAGAACACACTCCAATGCTGAACGGCCAGCCTCTTTAGAACATAAATACATTTCTCAATCTTCTTCAGTTCCCACCCTTCCCCCTTCTCATCCACCCATTCAGACTGGCTCCCCACGACCTCTAATGAGTCTTTCTGTGGCTCCTCCCACTTGGTCTCACAATAGGAAGCCCATTAGAGGCTCGTCTTATCCCGATCCCCCTATTCCGGCTAAAAAACAGCCGAATAATAAGAAAAAAAGAGACATTCACTTGAATAAAACATCAACTAATTCTAGTCTTATTTCTGCTCTTAATCAATTTTATAATAGATCACTCCCCACAGCACCCACTCCAACCAGTAAAAAATAGTGCAGCGCTGGAGGAAACTTAAACAATTAAATATTGGTCATAAATGTCCATAAACATGCATGCGCAGATGATGAATGAAGTAAAAAAGCCAGGAAGTATCAACGGTGGTACAGGGTGCTTCATGCAAATCCACAGTGCTCTTAAATCTGTGCTCACACCACTTTCCAGTCAAACCGCTCACCTTGTTAAAAGGACCCCTGAACTAACAGGAAGGTCTCATAGGCATTCACCACTTATTAGTGGTCGGGGTTATATCTTGACTGGAAAGCCGGAAACCTCTTCCTTACTCAGGCTTAAAAGTTTTCATCCATATTCACATGAAATATATAAGGAAATAATATAGTGCTCTCTGTATAACTAAAAAACGATTTCCTTTATTAAAAGACAGGTACTCACATAAGAAGCACTATGCCCAGTGCTAGGATAATAGGTGCATATACTTTACAGGTGGCAGTGATTAATAAGGCGGCTGCAGTGACGTCTATATGGGATAAATCCGATCCGCACACGTATTGTCCAGCGGGACTTCCTCAGCGGTCATAGGGTCCCATACGTCTGGTCAGTAATTTATAAGAAGCCCCCTAATTCACTCATCTGTTGCAAATAAAATCCCGAGCGGTAACCGTCCAATCAGAACGCACCGCTTGGGGATAGGAAGTATAAGAAGCTTAGTGTTTATCCTGATTGCCATAGTGATCGGCGTCGTGACGACACGACGTCGGATCAACTGACACACTGCATCACATGGCACCTCCCACCCGAGTCACAGGCAGGGCAAACAGCCGCTGCAATAGGCTGACACTCGGGTACAGGGAGTGACTCACTGAAAGGTTTAAAACGTGATCCCGTTGTCACGATGACGCGAAGTCAGGTCACGTGACGGGCTACGTCAAAGAGTGCCTCCCTCCCTAGACCCAGATGGGGCTGGATCAACTGTGAAAGGATGATGCTCAGTCACATTATACCACCAGCATCTTGTCAGCTGTATGGAACACAAACAGAGGAGGAGGGCAGTAAACACAAACCCTCTGTGTAACTCTGGTTGCTAGGAGACGGGACGCGAATAGGACTCATAACACAGTACTTAGCTAATCTCATAGCTGGCATACTTATAAAGTGGCAATGCTGTGCATAGTTGATCAGAGAACAAAATTGAACCGGGAGGGAATTTTAAGAAGACAGCCCAAAAATAAAATTAAAATTAATGAAACTAAAAGCAATTCATGAAAAATTAATTAATAAAAGACCCTTCACTGCAGCCACCTTTCACAATACAGTCGTCACCCATTATTTCAATAAATGATTGCGTTACTATAGCCAGCAGACTATTTAGCCCAAAAATATAAAAAATATAAAAACTATTACCGATCAGAAATAAAACAGTTCAAATCAAACTCGACATTGAGCCCCGTGGGTACTCCCATATGAGTCTCATAAACCCAGAAAGACTCACGGCGGCTCAATTGTCTTATAAAGTTACCCCCTCTCCAGTGGGGTGTGACCTTTTCCACTCCCCAAAACTTTAATTTGGCAGGACTGCGTTTGTGACAAATTTTTAAATGTTTGGAGACATTATGTGAGTCTAGCCCTTTTTTGATATTGGTAATATGTTCTCCAAAGTGGATGTGCAGGGGTCGGGACGTTCTCCCCACATATTGTAAGCCGCATTCGCATTCCATAATGTATACCACCCCTGCCGTGGAACATGTAATGAAGTCTTTGATCTGGTAGACCTTCTTGGTAGCTGTAGCGATAAACTCTTTGCGTTTTTTAATATTCCCCCTAGCTTGTTTGCATGGTGGGCAACGTCCACATGCGTAGAAGCCTGTCAGGATATTAGATATCCTATTTTCAAATGCGAGAGGTGGGTCAATGACCCCTGGGGCTAGCTTATCTCTTAGCTTATCCCTTTTGTACACAAACTGAGGACGTTCGGGGAGAACGGAGCCAAGTGTTTTATCCTGTTTCAAAATAGGCCAATGCTTGCGAATGATCTTTTCAATTTTTTTATATTGGACATTATAGTCCAAAATAATTCTTATATTCCCTGATTTGTCCTGTTTAACCCTAGGCCCATTGGAAACAAGTGCCGTTCTGTCCATTGTGGGAATGGTCTTGATGTGTTTAGTAATGTCAGATTTGTTATATCCCTTTTGCACAAAGCGGGCTGATAAAACTTCAGACTGTGCAAGATATTCATGCTCATATGTGCAATTCCGCCTTATGCGTACAAATTGTCCCTTAGGAATGTTGCACAACCATTGTAAATGGTGGCAACTTCCAAGGGGGATGTACGCATTGCGGTCCGTGGGTTTAAAATGATTTTTTAACTCTAGCTGATTATCTTTTATGTAAATATCTAGGTCAAGGAACGTGACGTGATCATTACCCACATTCCAAGAGAGGACATTGTTTCTATTGTTCTCATCCAATTTCTGCATGAAAACATCTAGATTAGGGGGGCGTGGTTTGGAGCCGCTCTAAGATGGACGTGCTGTGCTGAAGCTCCCATCCATGAGGTCCCGCTACACTAGCGTTTCGCTCTCAAACGACCATCTGCTATGGTAAGAAAAGCCCGCAGCACCTCAGCATCCCGATCCAGATCCCCTCGGAACCAAAACCCCCTGCGGGGAGAGCAAATTCCCGAGTTCTTCCGCTCCCGGCCTAGAACCGCCATGCAGGCCGCACAACCAGCGGCCTCGAGTAAACCGCAGCCCCAGAGCGCCAGCACCCCAGGCTCAAGCACCCAGAGCAGAGCGGGCACGGGTGCAGAACAGAGACACCCTCCCGCAGTAAACCTGGATGATCTCCACTCTGTCGCCGCAGACATAAAAAACACCTTAATGGCGGCCATCTCAGACATGCGTTCTGACATGCAGGCAATCTCCCTCAGAGTAGAAGAAGTGGAAACTACCCAAACTCGACATGAAGCTTCCCTGTGCCATGTCCAGCAGATCACAGAGTCCCATGCCATACACTTAAGGGACATAAATCGTCACATGGAGGATCTCGACAATCGCGGGAGACGCCGCAATCTTCGATTTAGAGGAATACCGGAATCGATAGATCCACAACAGTTATCCCAAGCAGTCACTACCATCGTGAATGAGCTCCTGGACAGGCCCCGTGATGCCCTGGTGGGTTTTGAACGCATACATAGGGCGCTACGCCCAAGAGGGAGAGATACAGACCCCCCCAGAGACATTGTTTGTTGCCTCATAGATTTCTCACTGAAAGAAGACATTTTAAGGGCCTCCAGGAATCGCAATCAGATAACTTACCAAGGCTCAACCGTCAAAATTTATCAGGATCTCTCCAACATTACCCTACAGAGGAGACGTGAATTGAGGCCCCTACTCGACTTCTTGCGCACCAAGTCTATCGTATACCGATGGAAATTCCCCTTTGGTCTCTCCGCCTCACATCAGGGGCGTACGGCCCTTCTCAGAGTCCCTGAGGACCTGGAACACTTCTGCTCCACACTAGATATCCCCATGGTTGCCCTGCCGGACTGGTACAGTGACTTTCGCCTCCCCCAACTACGCAGAGCCACCTCTATGGACGGCATAGCAGAAGCAGGAAACTTCCACCTTGGACGCCGCCGACACCATCAAAGGCCAAACTTCTCCCCACAACGAGACCCTGACCTGCCAAGGAACGGCAGCCCCACAGCCTCCCCTGCACATCGCAGAGCCAGGATCACCTAACGATCTGGTAATGTCTGGATCTCAGAAGACACCCGAACAGAAGAACAAAAGACGCTGTTCTGTCACAAAATGATGGACACCTGCAGTAAATATAACTGTCTTTCTATTCTCTCCCTTTTCCCCCTACACCTTTAATCCCCTCACTTCATTTTTTTTTTTAGGTCCTGCAACCCAGGGCCTCCTCTCACAATCTCTCACTTTTAAGATAAGCAGGTCAGAGCATCACCCCATAACTTACTTGTATGTATGAATACTCCTTGCATAACAAAGACCAGGTGATTGTTCATACATGCATATTGGTACTAGTGGCTGATGCTCGGTCAGAGCTATTGTCATGCTACCCCGCCCCTCCCCAAATTTTCTTCTGCTCTCCATTGCGGTTTATAACCTTAATTTGCTTAAACCTTAGGCAACTGTGGCTGCAGATCGACAGGGGCGGGCTCTGGTAAGTGATATACACCAAAAACTATATACCCATCCATGCTGACCATTCTTATTTAGATTTAACCCTCCCCCACGGAAGTTATTACTCTGTTCATTCAAACACCAACAGGGGGTAACTCCCAAATTCTCAATATTCTCACTCGGAGCTTGTGACAGAGCGCGCCCCTCTCGATACCAGAGAGATCCTATTGATGATCCACCTTCTGTAAAGGTATGCTTGTTTCTATTAACCTTCTATCTCGTTTTGTTAGATAAGTTTATACGGGTTTAAATCCGCCAGTTACTCTGAAAGTTACCAGGCCTATAGGTACTGTCCACCTTCCTATTACCCGAGGCCTATACAGTTTTACTCAACACAAGTTCAACCGATGACAGTGCTTTTGGCATAGTAGGCAGTAAATCAACGCCACCTCTCCATTAGTAAACAATTTTTACTCGATAATGTACCTGTCCACCATATGGACTACATCTCTTAAATCCAAAACACTCCTAAATCCCCCGTGTTACATACATACTATCATAACTCATAGAGCTCTTATGAGAGGGATGCATTCTCTCCCCCAACATTCCATAGACAGAAATCTTCTAGTTTACCATACGGGCCCACGGTGGAATCCCTTCGACACCCACCGTGTAACCCCAACCCGCACACTAAGCGAACATTCATTTCGCCCGTCATGACCTCATTGGGACTCAGGACGACCTCCTTTCTCTGAGCGCCACCTTCCACTCCCGCACACAGCTGAACCCAGGGGTTCTAGCTGACTCATACCGGTCCCCTCGTCTTACTAGTGGGCATGCCGGCCGACCCACTCAACCGGTTCCTCTGTCCACTTCCCCTGTAACCTCTCCTCCACATACCCTCCCACCACTCCCTTACCCACACCCCTAACTTTTTCACCACACTACAATCCCCCTGCTCTAAACCTAAACACACCCACAACCTAATCTCTGACTCCTCCCACACAACCTCACAACTCCAGGCCTCCAAGCTTCTTAAGTGAGACAATGGCACCTCATCAGCAGCAACCATCCTCCCATCCATTGAAAGTCATATCCATCAACGCAAAGGGCCTAAATATTCCTGAGAAGCGCTCACAGCTTCTTGCTCAAATGCGTAGCTCTAAGGCAGATGTAATATTTGTACAGGAGACTCACTTTTCTAACACTAATATCCCTAATCTGGCAAACCACTTCTTCCCCCACTGTTACCATGCCACTTCACCTTCGTCAAAGACAAAAGGAGTTTCAATCCTTCTTTCCAAAAATACACACCTGCAAATCTCAGATACTTTAACAGACCCACAAGGTAGATTCATCTTCATCAAAGGCACATTCAACAATAGACCAATCACACTGGCAAACATCTATAGCCCCAACACTTCTCAGGTCCCATTCTTTCGCACAATAACGAGTGAATTATCATCCTTTCAGGAAGGCCTCCTGATTCTAGGGGGGGATTTTAATATCCCCCTTGACCCCATTGTAGACTCCTCAACAGGCAAATCGCATCTTCCATACAGGGCCCTAAAACAAATCAAAAAATGTTTACAAGACCTAGCTCTACACGACTCATGGAGAACTCTACATCCATCAGACAAGGACTACACATTCTTCTCTGCCCCACATAATAAATATTCACGTATCGACTACTTATTCCTATCACAACCAGACCTTCCCGCCCTCTCCAAAGCGACCATAGACCCGATGTCATTCTCCGACCACCATCCCATCTCGATGTCACTCAATCTCTCAGATGCTCCCCATCGTCCCTACTTATGGAAACTAGATCACACAATCCTGACAGACGAAATACAGGTAGCGGAAATTCGCTCATGTCTGAAAGATTACTTCATAGAGAACGATACCCCAGACACATCCTCCCTGACGCAATGGGAAGCGCACAAATGCGTAATAAGAGGGAAACTAATTTCTATCACATCTTCCATCAGAAAAGCCAAAAAAGCCACCCTTCACAACCTTTTCCAGAGACTCAAAAAGCTAGAAGCAGCCCATAAACGAACACTAGCACAAGACACCCAAGCAGAACTAACAGAGATCCGTACTCTTATCAAAGACGAAATTTTCTCTAACCTTAAAAGAAAGTTCATCCTCTCACACAAACTATTTTATGAGTTCGGTAACAAATGCGGCAGACTGTTAGCCA
Source organism: Lithobates septentrionalis (assembly GCA_037952835.1). Taxonomy (NCBI): domain Eukaryota; kingdom Metazoa; phylum Chordata; class Amphibia; order Anura; family Ranidae; genus Lithobates; species Lithobates septentrionalis. Next base: position 900,393 of record JBBDGP010001635.1, on the reverse strand, counting down.
GAGCTCTACGCAAACAAAAATCGGACAACACCATACACAAATTACAGTCCTCTTCAGGACAATCCCTCACACAAAATGAAGAGATAGCAAGGGAATTCGCGAATTACTATTCCTCCCTTTATGACCTACGGACATCTGAACCAACACCTACTCCTACTGCAATAAAATCCCGAAACATCAAAACATTCCTGGATAAATTTGCCCCTGAGAAACTATCCCCAGAGATATCAGCATCCCTTGATCTACCAATTACTTCTATAGAATGGTCCCAGGCCATCAAACAACTTAAACCCGGTAAAAGCCCGGGCCCGGATGGCCTTTCCGGCCGCCTACTACAAAACATTTTCAGACATTCTCCAAGCCCCATTCCTACGGACCTTTAACTCTCTCTCCCCCACTAACCCCCTTACTAAAGGGATGCTAGAAGCCCATATAGTAGTGATCCCAAAAGATGGCAAGGATCCCTCCCACACTAAAAATTTTAGGCCGATTTCCTTATTAAATTTAGACATCAAAATCTTCTCCAAAATCTTAGCCAATAGACTTTTAACACTTCTACCCTCCATTATATCCCAAGATCAAGTCGGCTTTATCTCGGGCAGAGAAGCCAGGGATAACACCTGCAAAGCAATTAATCTTCATCATCTGATCACATGCACTAAACAAAAAGGATTTTTCTTGTCATTGGACGCGGAGAAGGCGTTCGACAGAGTATCCTGGGATTACATGCTAGCGGTTTTGCAAGCCATAGGACTAGGTCCTCAGCTGATTGGCCTTATCATGTCACTATATAGTTCTCCAACAGCGAAAGTAAGGATCAATGGTACTCTGTCGGACGCCTTCCAGATCCATAACGGAACGAGGCAGGGGTGCCCCCTATCACCCCTCCTCTTCGTACTAACCCTAGAACCCTTTCTAAGGAAACTTACACTTAACCCGGACATAAAAGGAATTCTTTCACCAATAAAAGAATATAAGTATGCTGCTTACGCAGACGATATTCTTCTATTCCTCTCACAACCTTTAACAACATTACCAATATTATTATCGGAATTTAAATTATTTCAGTCCCTATCTAATCTTAAGATCAACTTTTCCAAATCTTTCGCCCTCAACATATCCCTAACCCAACATACAGTGGACCAATGCAAACACAACTTCCCATTCCAATGGAAACAAGACGCGCTAACGTATTTAGGGATTCAAATCACACCATCACTCGCTGACTTATACAGGAAAAACTTTCTCCCCCTCTTAAACAAATTAACCTCGGACTTTGACACCTGGAATAGATCGACATTTTCGTGGTTTGGCAGAGCGGCCATACTGAAAATGAACGCTCTTCCCAGGATTTTATATTTATTACAGGCGATACCGATACAAATTCCCCCCCTATTTTTTAAGTCATACAGGCAGATCAGCTCCAAGTTCTTATGGGGTAAACACAATCACAGAATAAGCCACCGCTTGCTCTCCCGCCCGAAAAATCTAGGTGGAATAGGTCTCCCTGACATCTCCAACTACCACATAGCCACTCATCTCACCAGGATAGTAGACTGGAATGTCCACACTCAACAAAAAGACTGGGTTTCCCTTGAAGCCTCCTTCACGAAATTAGAATGTAAATCACTCCCGTGGATCTCTCCTCACCATATCCCACAAGCGATCCACAACCACCCGACGATAGGCCCCACCCTGCGCTACTTCCACTCGATTTGCAAAAAGGTTCCACTCTCCTCTACTCCCAGCCCACTGACACCAATAAAACTAAACCCAGACTTCCCCCCGGGAATGCACCATCAGTTCCTAGATGACCACCTACCTCAAGGACAAACTAGTGCCTCCCACTTCCTTCAACAGGGCAAAATTATCCCTGCAATACAACTAGCATCACGCTCCGAAAAAGCACTTATCCCACAGTGGACATACCTAATGATAACATATTACCTCCAAACACTCGATAAGGCAGGTCAATGTTCCAGACAACTCACACCCTTTGAATCTCTATGTACCAAATCATCACCACAAACGCACCTCATTTCCCAGATACATAATATGCTTTTTGCCAATCTCAAAGCTAATGACAGTCCGTTTTGCAAAAAATGGGAGAAAGACCTATCGATACAAATACCGGAAGAGAGCTGGGAGCGAATATTCTCGCACATACATAAAGGCTCAATAAATGTTTCCACCCAAGAGAATGGATTTAAAATTCTATCACGGTGGTACCATACCCCAGCATTATTGCACAAATTTAATTCCAACACTCCCGAAACATGCTGGAGGTGCCATCAAGCTAAAGGTACTCTACTCCATATGTGGTGGTCCTGCACCCCCCTCCAAACCTTCTGGTTAGAGGTTCACAAGATGATCGAACAGATCACCACCTACAACATAGAGTTCGCCCCAGCTCAATTCCTCCTCCACCTCTCCTCCCATTCACATGGCACATACCATAAATCACTTATGATGTATTTGATAAATGCAGCAAAACAATGCATACCCATACACTGGAAATCGCATAAAATACCCACCCTAGCTGAATGGTTTGCCAGAATTAACAAGATAGAAGAAATGGAAAAACTTATCCATATCGCTCAAGACACCCCAACGAAATTCAACCATAAGTGGGCGTGCTGGACCCACTTTAAGACCCTGCCGGAATATAAATCCATTCTGGACTCCCCTGCATACAGTAAATAGGTCTTTTAACATGACCACCCAGACTATACCTACACACACTCTCGATATATTCATCCTCTGCCCACACCTTGTTGGGGTTCCACCCCCACTTTGTCCTCCTATACATACATTGTGGATGCTCTTACTCATCCTCTCCCTCACCTGGAGGAGTCAGAGATTTCCCAGCCTACCTATTTCACCCCTCCCCCCCCACTTGCACACCCTATCTCCTCCTCCTACCCCCCCCTCTCCCCTGACCCCATTTTCCTCCACGTCTGGCCCCCCTTCTCTCACATTAGCCCCCAAACCTCCCATGTTGCACTCCTATCAGATACCCAATTGGATAACTGCAAGGCTGAGTGCTAGGAGAGGACTAGATATATGTATGCAAGTAAGACTTCGCACCATAATCATACAATACCTAACAAAGATATTGTCTTACAACGTTTAATGACATTCTTACTTGATCCGTTCTCTGGTTTGGCTATTCATTTCAATACCACAATGTTCTGACTACGATCTATCTCATGTTGTACTGTACTTATAATATATACATACAAAACGTGCTATCCTCATGACATTTCATTACTGCATTGAAACATTCTTGTTACACTGAAATCTCCAATAAACATTTGGAGACAAAAAATGTAGGATGTCGGGGGTGGAGGAGCTCCGCCACAGTGAGTACTCAATTGGGGTGGCGGGCCTCTCCCTCCCGATAGTGCATACAAATCAATCTAAATCTGATTTATAGCTCTCCTATGCTCACCTTGTTAATAGTACATGACTGTTTCTGTTTATTTTATACTACACTGTTCTGTATACCAAAGCCTCATTAAGCTGTACATAATGCGACCATGTTGGTCATCATCTGTACTTCACTGTCTCAAAAAATTCTTTTTTTTGCAATGACATGTAATGTTTTCCCTACGTCCCCTTTCCCTTCTCTTTTGAAAATAAAAAAAATTTTGAAACAAAAAAAAAGAAAACATCTAGATTAGATCTGTCACCCTTCCAGATCATGATAATATCATCGATGTACCGTTGGTAACAGATGAGTTCAGGGGGTGTGTTCTTGTAGATCACTTCTTCCTCCCAGTGTGCCATGAATAAGTTGGCAACACTGGGAGCAAAGCGGGCCCCCATCGCAACACCCCTTTTTTGGAGAAAAAAACGTCTGTTGTACCAAAAGTAGTTTTTAACCAAACAAAATATCAGACAGTCTAAAATATAATTCTTATGCCTTCTGGTCAGATCTGATGATCCAAAGGCCCACTGTACCGAAGTTAGTGCATCTTCGTGGCTAATGATCGTGTATAAGGAACTGACGTCCGCCGTTATTAGCACACACGAAGATGAGAGGGGGAGAGACTCTAGAATATGAATTATATTTTTAGTGTCTTTTATAAAAGAATGAGTTTTCATAACCATAGGCTGGAGAAAAAAATCAATGTATTGACCCAGTCTAGAAGAGACTGAGTCAATCCAATTGACTATAGGGCGGCCAGGAGGATGGGTACTATTTTTATGAATTTTGGGCAAAAAATATATAATTGGAGTGCGACAAAAAAAAGGATCCAAATATGAGGCTTCTTTTAAGCTAAGGACACCTGATGTGTTTCCCTCTTTCAATAAGATAGTGTAACTCTTCTTTAAACTGAAGCATCGGGTCCTTGGTGAGTAAGACATACGTATTGTAATCACCCAACATATTTTCCATTTCATTGTTATAATAAGTTTTACTCAAAACAACCAAGCCACCATCTTTATCGGCTGGGCGTATTACCAGATCTTTCCGCTCAGTCAGAGACTCAATACCCCTTTTAATAAATGCTTTTTCGTTAACCTTCCGGATTTTTAATGTATCCAAATCTTTACTGACCATATTCCTGAACACTTCCACATATTTGGTATCTCGATTGGGGGGATTGAATACTGATTTATTGCGGAGAGTTGAGTGCATAGTCAAAGGTTTCTGGATACTAGATGGGTTACGTATTGTAGTGTTAGAAAGATGGTATTTCTTGATGTTTAGACTCCTAATAAACTTTTGCAAACTGATGTAGGTCTGAAATTAATTTAAGTTACGTATGGGGGCATATTTAAGGCCCTTATCTAAAACCTTAATCTCATCCTCACTCAAAGGTGAGCCACTAAGGTTATAGATACCAGCCCCTACTGGGGTTTGACTCTTTTGAGTTTGCCTGCCTCCTCTCCTTCCTCTCTGGTTTTTCTTTTTCTTAGCCCACTGTCTGGGTTCACACGATCATTAGCCACGAAAATGCACTAACTTCGGTACAGTGGGCCTTTGGATCATCAGATCTGACCAGAAGGCATAAGAATTATATTTTAGACTGTCTGATATTTTGTTTGGCTAAAAACTACTTTTGGTACAACAGACGTTTTTTTCTCCAAACAAGGGATGTTGCGATGGGGGCCCGCTTTGCTCCCAGTGTTGCCAACTTATTCATGACACACTGGGAGGAAGAAGTGATCTACAAGAACACACCCCCTGAACTCATCTGTTACCAACGGTACATCGATGATATTATCATGATCTGGGAGGGTGACAGATCTAATCTAGATGTTTTCATGCAGAAATTGGATGAGAACAATAGAAACATTGTCCTCTCTTGGAATGTGGGTAATGATCACGTCACGTTCCTTGACCTAGATATTTAAATAAAAGATAATCAGCTAGAGTTAAAAAATCATTTTAAACCCACGGACCGCAATGCGTACATCCCCCTTGGAAGTTGCCACCATTTACAATGGTTGTGCAACATTCCTAAGGGACAATTTGTACGCATAAGGCGGAATTGCACATATGAGCATGAATATCTTGCACAGTCTGAAGTTTTATCAGCCCGCTTTGTGCAAAAGGGATATAACAAATCTGACATTACTAAACACATCGAGACCGTTCGCACAATGGACAGAACGGCACTTGTTTCCAATGGGCCTAGGGTTAAACATGACAAATCAGGGAATATAAGAATTATTTTGGACTATAATGTCCAATATAAAAAATTTGAAAAGATCATTCGCAAGCATTGGCCTATTTTGAAACAGGATGAAACACTTGGCTCCGTTCTCCCCTAACGTCCTCAGTTTGTGTACAAAAGGGATAAGCTAAGAGATAAGCTAGCCTCAGGGGTCATTGACCCACCTCTCGCGTTTGAAAATAGGATATCTAATATCCTGACAGGCTTCTACGCATGTGGACGTTGCCCACCATGCAAACAAGCCAGGGGGAATATTAAAAAACACAAAGAGTTTATCGCAACAGCTACCAAGAAGGTCTACCAGATCAAAGACTTCATCACATGTTCCACGGCAGGGGTGGTATACATTATGGAATGCGAATGCGGCTTACAATATGTGGGGAGAACATCCCGACCCCTGCACATCCACATTGGAGAACATATTACCAATATCAAAAAAGGGCTAGACTCACATAATGTCTCCAAACATTTAAAAATTTGTCACTAACGCAGTCCTGCCAAATTAAAGTTTTGGGGAGTGGAAAAGGTCACACCCCACTGGAGAGATGGTAACTTTATAAGACAATTGAGCCGCCGTGAGTCTTTCTGGGTTTATGAGACTCATGTGGGAGTACCCACGGGGCTCAATGTCGAGTTTGATTTGAACTGTTTTATTTCTGATCGGTAATAGTTTTTATATTTTTTATATTTTTGGGCTAAATAGTCTGCTGGCTATAGTAACGCAATCATTTATTGAAATAATGGGTGACGACTGTATTGTGAAAGGTGGCTGCAGTGAAGGGTCTTTTATTAATTAATTTTTCATGAATTGCTTTTAGTTTCATTAATTTTAATTTTTAATTTTAATTTTGGGCTGCCTTCTTAAAATTCCCTCCCGGTTCAATTTTGTTCTCTGATCAACTATGCACAGCATTGCCACTTTATAAGTATGCCAGCTATGAGATTAGCTAAGTACTGTGTTATGAGTCCTATTAGCGTCCCATCTCCTAGCAACCAGAGTTACACAGAGGGTTTGTGTTTACTGCCCTCCTCCTCTGTTTGTGTTCCATACAGCTGACGAGATGCTGGTGGGATCATGTGACTGAGCATCATCCTTTCACAGTTAATCCAGCCCCATCTAGGTCTAGGGAGGGAGGCATCCTTTGACGTAGCCCGTCACGTGACCTGACGTTGCGTCATCGTGACGAAGGGATCACGTTTTAAACCTTTCAGTGAGTCACTCCCTGTACCCGAGTGTCAGCCTATTGCAGCGGCTGTTTGCCCTGCCTGTGACTCAGGTGGGAGGTGCCATGTGATGCAGTGTGTCAGTTGATCCGACGTCGTGTCGTCACAACGCCGATCACTATGGCAATCAGGATAAACACTAAGCTTCTTATACTTCCTATCCCCAAGTGGTGCATTCTGATTGGACGGTTACCGCTCTGGATTTTATTTGCAACAGATGAGTGAATTAGGGGGCTTCTTATAAATTACTGACCAGACGTATGGAACCCTAAGACCGCTGAGGAAATCCCGCTGGACGATACGTGTGCGGATCGGATTTATCCCGTATAGACGTCACTGCAGCCGCCTTATTATTCACTGCCACCTGTAAAGTATATGCATCTATTATCCTAGCACTGGGCATAGTGCTTCTTATGTGAGTACCTGTCTTTTAAAAAAAGGAAATTGTTTTTTAGCTATACAAAGAACACTATATTATTTCCTTATATATTTCATGTGAATATGGATGAAAACTTTTAAGCCTGAGTAAGGAAGAGGTTTCCGGCTTTCCAGTCAAGATATAACCCCGACCACTAATAAGTGGTGAATGCCTATGAGACCTTCCTGTTAGTTCAGGGGTCCTTTTAACAAGGTGAGTGGTTTGACTGGCAAGTGGTGTGAGCACGGATTTAAGAGAACTGTGGATTTGCATGAAGCACCCTGTACCACCGTTGATACTTCCTGGCTTTTTTACTTCATTCATCATCTGCGCATGCATGTTTATGGACATTTATGACCAATATTTAATTGTTTAAGTTTCCTATAGCGCTGCACTATTTTTTACTGAATTACATGAAAGGACTTATATATTTGCCTTTAGTGTTCAGCAGCTTTGCTTATTAGATGGTTTTTGCGCTGACTGTTTGTCTCTGAATACCCACTCCAACCAACCATGCTTCCATTTTGGCAGTTATGGAAATCCCTCCTGTAGGTACAGAGGCTATAGTTTCCTTTGTTTCTAATCCCCCTGGCCCCAGTGAACCCACGGATCCCTCCCTTCTTTCACTCACCTCATCCTCTCCTCCTTTTTTGGTGCTCAGTCCCCCTCTTGCAGCCTCCAGGAAAAGAAAGCTCATCGGAGAGGCTGCAGAGGGGGACGTAGCAAGAGGAAGTCCCAACGCACTGAAAATAAGGAAACTGTGAAGATTCTTAATTTATCTTCTTATGCCTTATCTAGAGCTGACACCTCACTGTTAAGTAGAGGTCTGAATTTTGCACCCCTCAATAAACCCAACCCCTTTCTGTTATTTAAAGACCTTAATAGATACGTTCGGAACCTTACTTTGAAACGCTACTACCATTCTAAAGAGAATAAGAATATACAGGTCAATTCTACCCAACCCATATTATTCTCCTCTCTCCCATTGGATACTTTTTCATTTGATGTCGATCCAGTGGAGGGCATGGAAAATGCTTCACCTGATGATGAAATGGTTGATGACCAGTTGCTTTACCTTCTCACCCAACACACTGCCACCTCCCCTCCTATCATTCACACTACCTTCAAGCCAAAATCTATTTTTTACCATTTACAAGCCAAAGGGCCCATACATTAAGAGTTTTTACAGGGTTGTATTCTCAAACTTTCAGAAGCTCTGCCAATCCTCCAACGCCACCAACACTCACAATTTGTCACCCGTAGAGATCAAGGCACTGAAATCGTTAATGGAAGCAGAGGATCTGGTTATAAAATCGGCGGACAAGGGTGGTGGAATTGTCCTGCAAGACAAGATAGATTATGTCACAGAGGCCAGAAGGCTGCTCTCTGACAGCTCCACTTACCTTCAAATCAAAAAAGACCCAACCTCTGAGTATGCCAAAGAGGTCAGCATTTTGGTCTCTGAGGCTTTTCAGAATGATATTATTATTAAATTTGAAAAGTCCTTTCTCCTTAAAGATTTTTACCAAATCCCTTATTTCTATCACCTCCCCAAAATCCATAAGAGTCTAGATAACCCTCCTGGCAGACCCATAGTGGCAGCGATGGACAGCTTCACTACGGGTCTTAGCTTATATATTGACCATTTCCTTCAGCCCATTGTACAGAGATTACAGTCCTATATTCGAGATGGGACCCATTTGATGGAACTTCTTTCGGCATACAAGTGGGAGCAAACTTATTCTTGGCTCTCACTCGACGTGAACTCTCTGTATACATCGATCCCTCACGCCTTTGGCCTAATGGCACTTGAGCATTTTTTAGCAGAAGACCCTCTCATTAATCCTCGTCAGGTGGCATTCATTTTGGAAGCCACTTCATATTGTCTAACACATAACTACTTCCAATTTGATGAAGAATTTTATGTCCAGATACAGGGAACAGCTATGGGGGCGAATTTTGCGCCCTCATATGCTAATTTGGCTATGGGCTATTGGGAGAATCTATATATTCTCCACAACAACCCATATGCACGCCATATAGTGTTTTTCGGTCGTTACATCGATGACATCGTCATTATCTGGGATGATGATGTCGGTGTGATCAACGATTTTGTTAAACATTGTAACGACAATCAATTTGTTCTTTCTTTTACCTTTGTTGCCAGTTCCGACATGCTGTCCTTCCTTGATTTGGAGCTTAGTGCTGATGTAGCTACATCTACGATTGTCACCAAAAACTATGTTAAACCAACTGCGGGGAACTCTTTTCTACACTATAAAAGTTGTCACCTTCCGCAGTGGATCAACAACATTCCAAAGGGACAGTTCTGCCGATTGAGACAGAACTGTACCAGGGAATGTGATTATGTTGCCCAGAGTACCCTGTTAAAAAACAAGTTCAATGACAAAGACTACCCTCCAGCCCTGACTGATCAGGCGTTTCAGCACTATTTAAAAGGCAAACCTCCGAAACCATTCCGGGACCCCGATCATCACACAGTATGGTTCACCACCACTTTCCATTACCAATTCAGAAAAATGGAAAAAAATTCTAGCGGATCATTGGAATATCTTATTACAAGACCCACTGCTAAAACCTTACCTTTCAGAAAAACCTAAGGTTACATACCGTAGAGCCCCCAACCTCAAGATGAAAATAGCCCCCAGCAAAACTCGATTTAGACACTGCTCTCCCAACAAACCTATACTTATCCCAATAGTAGGGATGTATCAGTGTCGTAAACCTTTGTGCAAAACCTGTAAGTTTGTCCACCATGGTCAGAAGTTGTTCACCACTAAAGGGGTCACTTACACGTTGAAAGATTTTTACAACTGCTCCTCCGACTTCGTGATCTATGGATTATCTTGCCCCTGTGGCCTACTGTATGTAGGCCGCACCATACGAGCACTTAGGACTAGATTCGGTGAACATCGGAGATCTATTGAGGGTGGGATTGATCCCCTGAAGGTGGCACACAGTGTACCCAAACATTTTTTCCAAGCCCATCATAAATCCACTATAGGGCTTAAAGTTTGGGTTATTGAACAAATTTCCAACTCCTTACCAGCTGCAGAACGGTTCAAGAAACTATGTGCCCGTGAAACGTTCTGGATTTACCAGTTAGATGTTCTCTCAACCGGGGGGTATGAACGAAGGAATAGAAATTTCCACCATACTGTAACACCTGGCATTATTTCTTCTCCCAGTCTCTTTTTTGTTGAGAATAAAGTATATGGATTTCCATTAATACAGGTTTCCATTATCTACAGGTTCCGTTATTTACGGTCCTTCTTTTTTCTCTTTAGGCATTCATACTGTCTGATATTCACTTATTGATCATATATCGCTATGTTCACATCTCCCACATCATTGTTATGTATATATGTATTTTTTCATTTATTTTAATGAATCCTCTAGAATAGTGTCATCCATTATCCACGGTTTCCGTGAATTACGGTCTTTCCTTTCCCAATCCCCACTTTCCTAATGCCTTTAAAGGCACCCACATCATCTGACATTTTCTATTTACCACCACTCTCATACTGCATTTTTTACACACATGTATTTCTTTTACTATGGTGTGCATCCATTGTTTTTATATACTGTCATGATAAGATGTTTTGATATATTTTTATCTATTTGCCTAAGTTGCACATCTCAATGTATTTTATATGATGTCTTGTATGTTGCAAATACGCTTATATATATATATATATATATATATATATATATATATATATATATATTTCTTAGGATTCCTAAGACCTTTCAGGATATATTTTATCAACATATCTTAGTTTTTTAGGTCTAGACATGTAGCATAGATGTTTGCTAGCTTTTACCCTCCCCCCCTCCTTTCTTCTTCCCCTCCCCCTTCTCCCTTCTCCCCCCTTTTTTCCTCTCTCTCCCCCCTTCTCCCCCCCCCCCCTCCTTTCCTTTTCTTCCCTCTTTTTGGGGATTTTTTATTTTTTATTTTTATCTTTATATTTATTATTTTTATTATTTTTTATTTATTATTTTTTATTTTTTATTTATATTTTTATTTTTATATCTTTTTATTTTTATATTTATTTTTATTTTTACCATTATTATTATGTTTTTTTTATTTTATTCTGTCATCATTTTTATATTTATTTTTATTTTTTATTTTTTCACTTTCCCGCTTTTTCATTCCTTCCCCCTTTCTTCTCCTTACTCTTTCTCTTCTCATATATTTTTTCCTCCCCTCTGTCGTCTTTCCTGTGGTTACACAGCCTCACTAATGACATTTCCAGTTTCCCCTCGTTCTTCTCTGCTTTCCGCACCGGCCACTTTCCTCACAGTATTGGGCTGTTTACATTTCCCTGGCTTCCCGTCCATCAGCCCTCTTCCCCGCCCAGTCTCCTCCCCCTTGCCTTACTTAAATCTCTTAGCATGGCTAGATAATGTGTCTGTTGAAAAAGGGGCGCGGCTTGCTGGCCATCCAAGTGCGCATGCCCAAGAAACGCGTCCATTGCTGATGACGTCATCCCCCTGTAGCCAACAGTCTTGTGCGGTCCAAGCCTCCTCTGTGTATGCAGCCGGCATACCATACCCGGAAGAGTTGTCTTACATCCACGGCAGAGACTATCTACTAGGCACAGGATCGGAAGCGCCATCTCTGACATACCATGCTTGTTTTTAACTACTAAAATGTGAGTTTACCTATGTTACATTAAAAGTATTTTTACCCACAAAAACGACTGCACCCAGAGGCGCCTCTCTACTTGTTGTCTTTCAGCCTCGAGAATATGGTTTCTTTCTCATCATGATGGCAGCCCTGCTTGCTTCTTTTGGATGTTTTTACCCCTCCATTCCATTCAATAGTAACACATAGACTACTGTTTTGTGTATGCCATTTGGATTGTCATTTTTTTATGATTTGGTACTCCTTTTGTGTAGATTTGATCCTGTGAATTCCTGGGGTATTGTGCCTATACTTGCTATTCTATCGAATGTGGATAATCCCTACCGAGAACAGACATGAAATCCCCAACATAATGAAACCCCCAACCTTCCCCCACCCCCCTCCCTGCACCCAGCCCCAACATGCCAGGTACTTTTTCCCATAACCGTGATTCAAATAGACAGCAAAGATGCGACTTAACCAGTCACATAAGGCAGGTTACCCTAGAGCAACCGTGCCTCACTGTATCAAAAATAAAAAATATAAAAAATAGAAATACAAAAAACCTTTTTGTTTGACAAAAAACTTTGGTTAGACTTGCAGCATCAAGAGCAGTCTGCAGACTCTGCACAGCTTACTGGCACAGGTCAGCGGCAGTGTCTATAGGACCAAGGACCTCCCATGTCAGTGCCTTCAAAAAAAAATGTCCTTCAATAAAAAACATGTGTCCCAGGAACAAAGGTGGAATAATAACAGTCCCAATTTCCCTTCTCTTCCCCTCACAAAAATGAAAATGAGATAAAAAATTGCACTGTCAGATGCAAAACTAATTTCATTAGAGGTGAAAAAAAGGAAAAAGAGAAAAAAAATAAAATAAAAAAACCATGGGAGACATGCAGAGAGGCAGTCTCTGTCATTCCTACTATTATGTTCTCACCCATAACTTGCTCCACAAATTTTTTTCAGGGCGGATGAGAAGAGGCCCTATCTCTCTGGCGACCACGAGTGTCCAACCACTCTGAAGCCTCAGTAGGGTTAGTGAAGAAATACGTTTTCCCATTTTCCACTATACGCAGCTTGGCCGGATACAGCATACTGTAGATCAGGTTGAGGTCCGCAATCTTTTCTTTATGGGCTGAAAGGAAGCCCTCTGTTTCTGGGTGGCTGCAGAAAAATCAGGGTATTTCGATATTCGATTGCCATCAGATGTCATTTCAGGGCCCGTTCTGGCTCCCCACAGGATATTCTCCCGGTCCCGGAAGTGGAGCACTTTCGCTATCATAGATCGGGGGGGCTCCCTTCGGGGGGGCCCGACCTGGGATACGGTGTGCCCTTTCAATGGCAAACATTTTGGTGAAGGTATCAGGCACCATGTTATCAATCAGCCATTTCTCTAGAAATTCTTCTGGGTGATTTCGCTTCACTCCCTCCGGGAACCCCACCAGCCTTATATTGTTCCTGCTCATGCGGTCTTCCATGTCGGCCAACTTTAAAGTGTGTTAAGTCTTTTTGGTCACCTGTGCAGCAGTATCTAAGGGCCTGACAGTATCTTCTAGGGAGGAAACACAGCGATCAGTGGTCTGTGCCTTCTCCCTTAACTTCTGCATGTCATGTTTCATGAAGGAGAACTCCGTTCTGAGCTCCTCAAAGTGGTCAATTAGATTGTTCTGGCACCCCTGTATGGCCGCCATGATCTGGGTCAGGGATTGCTCATCCTCTGCATCCACCTCCCTGTCAGCTCTGGCCCAGCGATCCCTTAGTCTGTCCAGCGATCTCCCCCTTCTTATCACTGCCGCCTTCTGGGGCTTAGGACTCACCCTGTCTTGTGAGGGAGACGCCTGCAGCGGTGTCTCCACAGATCTCTGAAGCGGCGGCCATTCCTCCTCCTCCTGTGTTCCGGCACCATTTTGAGAGCCCCAGGCGGATTGTGCCAGCCATTCTCCGGTCATTTTTGGCCAGGGGGGGTCCGTATTTAGCCGTCCCTGGAGAGGCCCGAGGGGTCCCAGCACACATCCCCAGCAGTTGAGCACAAAATTCAGGTGCCGCTGTCCCAGGATCACTGCAGGATTGTCAGTTTGCAGACGGAGCTCCGTTCCCGCACTCCTCACATGCCGCATGCTAGCTCTGCCCCTCCGTCTTTCATGTTCTATCTTAGCCATCCTTATTGCACCCTTACATTTCTTGTTGCATTCTTTATAAAGTCTGAATGCTGATGATGATCCCTCAACCATGTATTTTTTGAAGGCCTTCTCCTTTGCTTTTATTTGCATTTTTACATTGGAGTTAAGCGATCCAGGACTTTTGTTCGCTCTTTTAAATTTATTACCCAATGGGATGCATTGGCTAATGCCCTTATTTAATATGCTCCTAAAGCAAACCCATCTCTCCTCCGTGTTCTTTGTTCCTAAGATTTTATCCCAATTTATGCCTTCTAGCAAGGTTCGTAGTTTAGGGAAGTTGGCTCTTTTGAAATTTGGTGTCTTTGTATTCCCCTTATGTTTCCTATTTGTGCGATTTATACTGAAGCCAATTGACCTGTGATCTCTGTTACCTAAATTGCCCCGTATTTCCACATCCGTGATCAGGTCTGCATTGTTGGTAATCAGTATATCCAGTAACGCTTTATTTCTAGTTGGTGCGTCTACCATCTGACCCATAAAATTGTCCTGCAAGACAATTAGGAACTGGCGAGCCTTAGATGAATGCGTGGTTCCCTCCGCCCGGTTTAGATAATTAAAATCCCCCATTATGATGACACTTCCCATCCTTGCTGCTAATCCAAATTGTGCTAGGAGATCTGTCTCCCCTTCCTCCCTCAGGTTAGGGGGCCTATGGCATACTCCCAGTATTATTTTTCCCCTTAGCTTCATCCCTTTGGAGCTCTAACCATAAGGATTCCACCTCCTCCCTAGCTCCCTTAGTGATGTCATCTCTCACATTCACTTGCACCTTATTCTTGATATATAGGCATGACATGTAAAAATCAATGATTCCCTATAAGAGCTGTCTTAACTGGTCCAACTTGTCTTGCAGGGGTCTGTGGGCAGGGGGCTTATTGGAATCTGGAAGCCCCCTTTAAGAAAGATGGCCCCCAGATCCCACCCCCCCATGTTTATGAGTATGGGGTACATAGTACCTCTAACCATTTCCCCCACAAAAAAGTGTAGTGTAACAAAAAACATAAGGCAGTTTTTGACAGGTCCTTTATTAAAAATGAATAATGTCCCCTGATCCAACGCTAATCAGGACAATGGCTTCCGCCGCCGACCCAAAAAAAAAGGTCCACTGATGAATGCTTCCACTGTTCTGGTAGCTCCCGTGTCTGACAGTTCTTATATAGCTATGGGGCGTGGCCATGTAGAGACATCACCTCGAGACTCCGCCCCATGTGACGTCACAGACCCATCATGCCCAAGTCGCATGGAAGTCGGATATATGTCGGACCGAAGTCGCAGGGCAAAGTCCGATCGGCAGTCGCACGACTTTCACGTCGGAACAGTGTGAACCCAGCCTTAGTATTCGTGTTTGTAGATCATTGCTGAACTGGATTATGAAGTATAGCAAAATTTTATCAAATGTCTAATTGTAAGGACTGAGAGATACAAGCATTTCAAAACGTTCATATCCTTTTATTGAGTCCAATTTCCTACAAGAGTGGTAGTAAGTTAACACAGCATGCAGAGTTTATTTAGCACAGTAGATATCATGTCAAGTAGTAGCTTATTGCATGAGTGTCAAATGCAGAAAAAAAAGAGCGGTAATCTAAGCTGTTATGTACTGTATATTGTGTATTGGTGTGGTGTTGATCCTAAATAGGTATAAGGAAAAGCTGGCACCACGGTATGTCCATATATACTCTATATTAACCACCTGCCTACTGGGCAATTTTACCCTCTTCCTGCTCAGGCCAATTTTCAGCTTTCAGCGCTGTCACACTTTGAATGACAATTGCGCAGTCATGCAACACTATACCCGTATGAAATTGTTATAATTTTTCACACAAATAGAGCTTTCTTTTAGTGGTATTTAATCATGATTGTTTTTTTTATTTTTTGCTAAACAAATGAAAAAAAAACAACAATTTTGAAAAAATAGTTTGTTATAAAATTTTGCAAATGGTAATTTTTCTCCTTCACTGATGTGCGCTGATGAGGCTGCACTTATTGGCACTAATAGGCTGCATGGATGGGCAGTGATGAGGCGACACTGATGGGCACTGATAGGTGGCACTGATGGGCAGTGATGAGTGGGCACTGGTGTGCACTGATGAGACTGCACTGGTGAGGCGGCACCAGGGCTGGTACAAGGGGTGGGCGGAAGGGGGGGATGCCCTGGGCGGATCAATTTATTGTAGGAAGGGGGCGCAGTGCTGGCAGGCAGGGTGTTCTTAAACTTTGTGGGCAACAAGTGACTACCACACTGCAGAGCTGCGCCTGCTTGCAAAGCTGTGCAGAGGCATACTGTGGGGGGTGGGCCGCCCCGGGTACCACACACTGGGGGGGTGTCAGGCCTCCCCCCCTCCGGGACTGAAGCGGTAGCAGTGCTGCGGATTTAGGCAGCGGCGCAGTGACAGGAACAGACAGGGAGAGGCGATCTACATTGTGATGCAAGGGGGAGGGTGTGTGCGGGGGGGGGGGGTGCAGGGTGACACCGCTGCACCTACCATCCCCTCCTCTCATGGCCGCGGGCTGTCTGTCTGTGTGATCCCAGATGTCACACAGGTACAGCCGAGCAGAGTGAAGCCACCTCCCCCTCCTCTCTGTTTATGTGTACACAGGGGGAGGGGATCTGCTGAGCATGTGTCGTTGCGCTGATCTGAGGTACTGAATGGGGGGGCTGCATACTGCACTGAACGGGGGGCCTACACTGAAGGGGGGTGTCTGCACTGAATGGGGGGCTACACTGAAGGGGGGTGTCTGCACTGAATGGGGGGCTACACTGAAGGGGGGTGTCTGCACTGAATGGGGGGCTACACTGAAGGGGGGTGTCTGCACTGAACGGGGGGCTACACTGAAGGTGGGTATCTGCACTGAACAGGGGGCTACACTAAAGGGGGGCGTCTGCACTGAACAGGGGGGGGCTACACTGAAGGGGGGTGTCTGCACTGAAGGGGGCATCTGCACTGAACAGGGGGGCTACACTGAAGGGGGTGTCTGCACTGAATGGGGGAGCTACACTGAAGGTAGGTATCTGCACTGAATGGGGGGCTACAGTGAAGGGGGGCGTCTGCACTAAACAGGGGGGGCTACACTGAAGGGGGGTGTCTGCACTGAAGGGGGCATCTGCACTGAACAGGGGGTCTACACTGAAGGGGGTGTCTGCACTGAACGGGGGAGCTACACTGAAGGGGGGCATCTGCACTTAACGGGGGGCTACACTGAAGGGCGTCTGCACTGAACGGGGGGCTACACTGAAAGGGGGGGTCTGCACTGAAGGGGGGGTCTGCACTGAATGGGGGGGCTACACTGAAGGAGTCCAGAGATGCAGGGTGCTGTGTAATGTAAAGGAGCACAGGGGGCTGTGTAATGTAAAGGGGGCCCAGAGGTCCAAGGTGTTGTGTAATGTAAAGGGGTGCAGGGGGCTGTGTAATGTAAAGGGGTCCAGAGGTCCAGGGTGTTGTGTAATGTAAAGGAGCGCAGGGGGCTGTGTAATGTAAAGGGGCCCAGAGGTCCAGGGTGTTGTGTAATGTAAAGGGGTGCAGGGGGCTGTGTAATGTAAAGGGGCCCAGAGGTCCAGGGTGTTGTGTAATGTAAAGGGGTGCAGGGGCTGTGTAATGTAAAGGGGCCCAGAGATGCAGGGTGCTGTGTAATGTAAAGTGGTGCAGGGGGCTGTGTAATGTAAAGGGGTCCAGAGGTGCAGGGGGCTGTGTAATGTAAAGGGGCCCAGAGATGCAGGGTGCTGTGTAATGTAAAGTGGTGCAGGGGACTGTGTAATGTAAAGGGGTCAGTGCGGGGGTTCGCTGGACTCCAGGTTAGCAGGACTGGGGGGGATGGGGAGGGGGTCCAATGTAAGTCCACCTTACAGATTTTCTGTAAAGTGAACTTACAATTTAGCCATTTGCTGACCCGCCGCATTACATATACTGCAACGGGGCTGCAGCTACAGTATTGTATTGTTGTATTGTTTTAGGTGTTTTCTGGTTTTGAAAGGACACTGACTCTTTCCTTATACCCGGGGGGGGGCGCAGTTTGCCATCTTCGCCCTGGGCACCAGATGGCCTTGTGGGTGGCACTGATGTACACTAATAGGGCGTACACACGGTCGGACTTTGTTCGGACATTCCGACAACAAAATCCTAGGATTTTTTCCGACGGATGTTGGCTCAAACTTGTTTTGTCTACACACGGTCGCACAAAGTTGTCGGAAAATCCGATCGTTCTAAACGCGGTGACGTAAAACACGTACGTCGGGACTATAAACGAGGCAGTGGCCAATAGCTTTCTTCTCTTTATTTATTCTGAGCATGCGTGGCACTTTGTCCGTCGGATTTGTGTACACACGATCGGAATTTCCGACAACGGATTTTGTTGTCGGAAAATTTTATCTCCTGCTATCCAACTTTGTGTGTCGGAAAATCCGATGGAAAATGTCCGATGGAGCCCACACACGGTCGGAATTTCTGACAACACGCTCTGATCGGACATTTTCCATCGGAAAATCCGACCGTGTGTACGGGGCATAATAGGCAGCACTGAAGGACCCTAATAGGTGGGACTAATAGGCAGCACTGATGGAAACTGATAGACACTGGTAGGCGGCACTGATAGGCAGCACTGATAGGTGACATTGATGAGGAGGCACTGATGGGCACTTATTGGCAACACTGATGGACACTTATTGGTAGCACTGGTAGGCAATGTTGAGACTGCACTGATGATCAGGGCATTGAAGAGTCCTGATTATCAGTTTAGATGTTTTTTTAACACAATCGGGTTAGCAGCTTTCTTCTCCCGTCCTCATGCTGTTAGCGTGAAGAAAGGAAAGCCGATACCCGTCTTGTGTTTACATCGTGATCAGCTGTCATTAAACACAGCTGATCATGTGGTAAAGGGCTTCTGTGATTGGCTCTTTACCTTGATCTGTAATCAGCTGAGTCCAAAGGACCTACAGAGCGTGCTGCTTGTGTTCCGCAGGTGGTGCACGGGCAGTTCGATCATGGGATGACATCCATGGACGTCCTCCTGGCAAAGTAAGCCCGTGCTGTAGCCGTCTTGCGACTATAGCGTGGGCAGGAAGGGGTTAATAATGGTTAAAAACAGCCATAGAAGGGCCTTATGCCCCGTACACGCAGTCAGATTTTCCGACAGAAAATGTTCGATGGGAGCTTGTTGTCGGAAATTCCTACCATGTGTAGGCTCCATCGGACATTTTCCATGGGAATTTCCGTCACACAAAATTTGAGATCTGGATCTCAAAGTTCGACAACATAATCCGTTCTTGTAAATTCAGATCGTGTGTAGACAATTCCGATGCACAAAGTTCCAGGCATGCTCAGAATCAAGTACGAGACGGAAGCGCTCGGTCTGGTAAAACTAGCATTCGTAATGGAGATAGCACATTCATCACGCTGCAATTTTTTAAATCTTTTAATGCAGCGCATTCTCTTCTTCTTTAAAATGCTAGAATAATGAAGTTGTTTTGCTGCTGATATTTACATAGAGTTCTAAAAAATGATTTCTTTATTATTTCTTGTGATCTCCTGAATATTTTATTTTTTGGTTTTCGTCAGATCTCCATAATAATGTATTTAATTTTTGTTTATAGTGTTTTTTTTTATCAAGATCTCCTTGTTTTTTTTGTTTTTTTCTTTCTAGTGCTTTCCATAATATTGTTTTTTGTTTTGTGTGTCAAGTTACCACAACACCATTATTATCTTGTGTTTTTTTAACCTCAAGGAGGTTGGTTTGTGTTGGTGTGCCTTGTTAATTTGACATTTTGGAAATGTACCTGCCTACTCACAAACAAACTGTCCGTTTTGAAGTAAAACACATAGGCAAGTATTTGTGAGTACAAAATAGCCATTTATTATGGGTCATATTAAAATAAAGAGGAAGGCAACGCTGGTGAAACTGGTGAAATTGGCGAAGCCTTTGTACCCCAGGGCACACATCAACTATTTTACACCCAAAATTGGTAGCCTGAGGAGTCCATATAATAGTGAGAACAATCCGGTCCCGGACTACAAGAGATCAGGAACAGCAGCAGATGACATATGTCCTCAGGCTGTGGTCATACAACAGCCTGCATCTTTTGTCAGACCAGACTGAACCCAGGCCATCACTTTCTTGTCTTACTTTCACTCTTCCTTCCTCGCTTGCTTCCAGGCTGTGGCTGTGGTGTTGGAGGTGTGGCAGGAGGTGGAGGGGGAGGAGGATGGTCCAACTCACACAGGTGTGTTTTGGTTGTGATTTGGCCCCTCAGCCCCTTATTTAGGGTCATATACATAATTTCCTCACACAAGAGGCATTGGCCCTCCTCCATTAACTGCATTTTGCTGGCAATCATGCAGACAAAGGCCTCTTGAAGAGTGGGGGTGGCTCTGAGGGCCGCGTTAGCCTCCCGAATCAGCCCAAGTGCTGCCTCCTGCACATTATACCCCTTCCTGGGCCTTTTGGTTGGAAGGCGGAGGGGAGGGACCTGGGATTCTGTCAGGCTACTACTGGTCCCTGGTCCTGGCTGCCACTTACCCCCCCAACCTCCTGGCTGCCATATTTCACAGCCTCCTCCTGGCTGCCACATTCCACGCCCTCCTCCTGGCTGAGGCTTTCCTGTGTATGAAAAAAGAACATAGTATTAGTTTTTTGTTCATCAATCACACACAATTTTCAGCTCATGACTGTTGCAAATTAAATGTTAACAAATAGAAAAGACTATCATTCTGACCCCTGAATCTTTCCTTCTTGTCACAAACATTTTTGGCCACTACTCTCTATTGATATGTAAAACACTTTATTAGATCAGCAATTAGTGATAATAATAACATCTAGGTAACATCATTAATTTTACAACCAGAAATATGCTGAACAATGCTATACCTGACTCAAGCCAGGCTCCTCCACTTCTTCTTCCTGGCTGGAAGGCCAAGGTTGAAGGTCGGAAGCCTCAGATAGGGTGGAAGGAAGCGTGGAAGGAAGGGCTGAGAGGGATTGCCTGACTTCAGTCTGGTCTGTCAGAAAACGCAGTCTGTAATAGTACCACAGCCTGGAGACATAAATGGCATCTGCTGCTGCTCCTGATCTCATGGATTCCTGGACCTTATTATGCTCTGTATTATAAGTGCTCCTCAGGCCACCAATTTTGGCTTTTAAATAGGTGATGTGTGCCGTGGGGACCACCGGCTTCACCAACTCCAGCAGTTTCTCCAGCGCTGCCTGCCTCTTTTGTTTATGATTATAATGCAAATGTTTCACCTGCCACAGACAGGGCAGCTCCCTGTACTTGTCCATGAATATGGGGAGGAAGATGTGGTCATTGAAGCCATCCATTTTCTCTGCAAGACACAACACAAGACAAACCCTAATGTCAAGCTAAACTCTCCTAATCATGTCCCAATATAGGCCTCAATCTATAAGCAGTATAGACCACTGATGCCCCAAGTTGAAATTGTACCTTCACTCTAACTATCGGCGCTTCCAGTACTCCTTCTGCCGCTCACAGATCGTACGTATGATGCACGTGTGTTACGCTTTATATACACTGCGCATGCGTGGAACTTCGCCTGCCCCTGACCTTCTTTCTAGTCTATTCCAAGGCCCTTTTCTTTGTGTGCAGTGGGGAGAGCACATGGAGGAGAAAGAGCAAGTGCATGCAGACAGAAGCAGCAATGAAAAAAGCCCAGAGCCACTAATGTCCCGATCCTGGAGATTTAAGGCCTCAAATATGTCCTTTGTAGAGATCGTGGAGATGGTGGACATCTTGAAGAGGGCCGACTATGATGGGAAGCATGGACCTTACCCAAACCCAAATGTGAGAAAGGCCAGGATTATGACTAAAGTTGTGAAGAGTCTGTGCCAGAATTTTGGGGTACGGTGATCCAAGGATCAAATGAGGAAATGCTGGTCAGACCTGAAATTGAAGGATCAAGAGAGTTCTTCAAAAAAGTAATTTGTTGTCGTGTGTTCCTATTATTATTATTATTTACTTGCATGCTGCTCCATGTGCTCTTCTTTACCGTTGTACAGTTTAAAATGGCAACTTTCAGGTTAGTGGGCACAGTAATCGTTCGTAGTAAACATCGTTCGTTCGCCCACTAATACAATGTTTTTGGCAGATGCAGGTTAATTACATTTGTTCAGGCCTATTTGGATTAAAATAAGTTTAGTACATTGTTGTCTAGATGAGTTTGTAACTAGAACGAAATGTAAACTTGATTCAGCGTAAGTAGAGGACACTTAGCAGCTGTTTACACATCTGGATGCAGGAGCACTAGTGTGGGACACCAGAACAAACTTTTTAGGGTGCCCCACACAGGTGCTACAGTGGATACTAGGGGTGTCTCCATGTGTGAAAATTGTACAAAAAAGATAAATATTCCAGCTTTAGAAAGGGAAGATAAAATGTCTTCAGCTTGGAACTCTGCCCAAAAAGAGAATTGTGCGACACTTCCAAGCAATGTTTCATATGACTATTTCTGGACTCAAATATCTGTGTGCTAAGTATACCTTTTTTTTATTCACATAGGGGAGAAAAAACTCGGGACATCTGAGGACACCAGGGCCCCACAACCTCATAAAGAAGGGGAAATACCACCAACACAACCAGAAGATGTGGAGGAAGGAGAGGTTTTGGAAGTTGGCGAAATTGTGACCCCAACAGGTCAGTGTCTGAGACCACAGCTTCAGGTAATAGATGTATGTCTGCATATTTGTAATACATGGTGTTTTTTTTTAAATTTAAGGTGATGTGGATGTTGTGGAAGAAGAAACTCATTTCACAAGTGCAAGTGCACAGATCCTCATCGGGGAGATCATGGTCTGCAATCGTGATTTACAGAAGATCAAGGAAGACATCAATGATGTTGAAAAAAGACTCAAAAACATCATTGATGTTTTAGGCCGAATCTAAAAAAACACCCAAAGTCTTATTTTTTTTTATATTTTTTACCAATTTTTATTTTTTATAGGTTGCAATGAATTACAATAAATCAGTATTGTAAGAAAACAAGTATTACGAGATAAAGTCAAAACATACATTAAAACTTCTTATATAAATAAGGATTAATAAAATAAAGGTAAGATTGTAATATATTATGATAGGTTATATAATAGATAATGCATTGTGTTAGAATATTCGCATTGAAGAATAAAATAGAATGTACAAAATAGAAATTAGATTACAAGTGTAAGAATATTAGTCAGGTATTATTATAAATACCTAATGTTAGAGAGGGGTAATGATAAAATAATAATATAAAGCAATATAAAACAATAATGGATTATAAACTACAATCAGGGCCAAGGTCAGTTTTCACCATTTTTTTAAGTATCTTGAAAGCCAAATTTTGAAGATGCACACAGTGGGGTTTATTTACTAAAGGCAAATCCACGTTGCACTACAAGTGCACTTGGAAGTGCAGTCACTGCAGATCTGAGGGGGGACATGCAAGGAAAATAAAAAACAGCATTTTTGTTTGTACATGATTGGATGATAAAATAAGCAGAGCTTCCCCTCACTTCAGATCTTCCCCTCAGATCTAAAGCGACTGTACTTCCAAGTGCACTTGTAATGCAAAGTGGATTTGCCTTTAGTAAATCAACCCCAGTGCGTCAACATGTGTATCTGCCATCACGGGATATCAATGTACGCGTTTGGTGGGTGCAAACCCTTCCTCGCAACTAAAGTAACTGAGAGGAAGGGGTTGCACCCCCGAAACACGTCCATTGATCCCCCATGATGTGAGCTAGCACATGTTGACATTAGGCATGGGATCAGGAGGGAAATATCCATTTTGACTCTCAATTTGTGTGCATCTTCAAAATTTGGCTTTCACAGGGGTGACATCACCCCATCTGATGAAGGCATGGTTAACACAGTTTGGACATACTAATGTCTGATCTTGCCTTCATTTTTTCAAAGTTGAACTTTGTAAGTTCCTGAGTTGGGTATTGTTTTATGGTTTTAAACATGACTATTTAACACAAAAAAGGCTATTTGGACTGTCTATACCAAAAATGGTATTCCTAAAATATGTTCAAAACGCCTTTTCTAACGCACATGTGAATGTGCACAGAGTAAAAATTTTAAGACTCAACAATGTGTGGCTTCTTTAAATGCTCAATAGCAGTTTTTGGAGTAAGTTGTTTAAAGTGACAATGGGGGTTATTTCCTAAAGGCAAATTTACTTTGCACTATAAGTGCACTTTCAAGTGCACTTGGAGTGCAAAGTGGATTTTCCTTTAGTAAATAACTCCCACAGTGCTTTATAATTTGCCACAATCATGCCATTTTCGTGACTCCCCAAAACTCATTCATGGTGCTGAAAATGATGAATCTTTTTATCATTAATGTATTACATACATTAACAACAAAAACAAGGTGTGTGTGTGTAGGAGGCCCACAACATAATATTTTGCAGAAGAACCGATTGTCACCTCATGTATAGGGATGAGCCGAACACCCCCCTGTTCGGTTCGCACCAGAACATGCGAACAGGAAAAAAGTTCATTCGAACATGCGAACGCCGTTAAAGTCTATGGGACATGAACATGAATAATCAAAAGTGCTAATTTTAAAGGCTTATATGCAAGTTATTGTCATAAAAAGTGTTTGGGGACCTGAGTCCTGCCCCAGGGGACATGGATCAATGCAAAAAAAAGTTTTAAAAACGGCCATTTTTTCAAGAGCAGTGATTTTAATAATGCTTAAAGTCAAACAATAAAAGTGTAATATCCCTTTAAATTTCATAGTTGGGGGTGTCTATAGTATGCCTGTAAAGGGGCGCATGTTTCCTGTGTTTAGAACAGTCTGACAGCAAAATGACATTTCGAAGGAAAAAAGCCATTTAAAACTACTCGCGGCTATTGCATTGCCGGTCCGACAATACACATAGAAGTTCATTGATAAAAACAGCATGGGAATTCCCCACAGGGAAACCCCGAACCAAAATTTTTTAAAAAAATTATGTGGGGGTCCCCCTAAATTCCATACCAGGCCCTTCAGGTCTGGTATGGATATTAAGGGGAACCCCGGCCAAAATTTAAAAAAAAATGATGTGAGGGTCCCCTTAAATTCCATACCAGACCCTTCAGATCTGGTACATATTTTAAGGGGAACCCCGCGCCAAAAAAAAAAAATCCATACCAGACCCTTATCCGAGCACGCAACCTGGCAGGCCGCAGGAAAAGAGGGGGGGACGAGAGAGCGCCCCCCCCTGAACCGTACCAGGCCACATGCCCTCAACATTGGGAGGGTGCTTTGGGGTAGCCCCCCAAAACACCTTGTCCCCATGTTGATGAGGACAAGGGCCTCATCCCCACAACCCTGGCCGGTGGTTGTGGGGGTCTGCGGGCAGGGGGCTTATCGGAATCTGGAAGCCCCCTTTAACAAGGGGACCCCCAGATCCCGCCCCCCCTGTGTGAAATGGGAAGGGGGTACAAAAGTACCCCTACCATTTCACTAAAAAACTGTCAAAAATGTTAAAAATGACAAGAGACAGTTTTTGACAATTCCTTTATTTAAATGCTTCTTCTTTCTTCTATCTTCCTTCATCTTCTTCTGGTTCTTCTGGCTCTTCTGGTTCTTCCTCCGGCATTCTCGTCCAGCATCTCCTCCGCGGCGTCTTCTATCTTCTTCTCCTCGGGCCGCTCCGCATCCATGGCATGGGGGGAGGCTCCCGCTCTTCTTTTCATCTTCTTCTTTTCTTCTCTTCTTCTCTTCTTCTCTTCTTCTCTTCTTCATTTTCTTCTCCGGGCCGCTCCGCCTCCATGCTGGCATGGAGAGAGGCTCCTGCTGTGTGATGCGTCTCCTCGTCTGGCGGTTCTTAAATAACGGGGGGCGGGGTCTTCACACATTGTCAAAGTACTCAAGATACTTCTGTCTAACTTTGTGGGAGCTTTGGGGGGGCAAGCCAGGACAGCCAGGTTCAAATGTAGTCAAGGTAGTTGGATTTGGAACACCGGCCTCAGTCCCAACTGAGGCCACATAGTTTATAGCATTTTTCCGTAGGAAATTGTGGAGAATGCAACAGGCAAGGACAATATGATTCAGTTTATATACCGCCATATTGATCGCTGTCAGAAATAGTCCTCATCGGGAATGGCTGCAGAAGATGGTTCCCCAGCGCAAAAGCTTCATCCGCGACAAAGACAAACGGGAGTCCCGCCACATTGTCTTCCGGAGGTGGCAAGACCAAGCTGCCATTCTGGAGCCGTCTGTAAAACTCAGTCTGAGCAATGACTCCACCATCTGACATCCGGCCATTTTTCCCCACGTCCACATACAGAAACTCGTAAGTCGCCGACACCACCGCCAACAACACTATACTATTAAACCCCTTGTAATTATAATAGTATGACCCCGAGTTGGTGTTGGTATGATGTGGACTTGTTTCCCATCTATTGCTCCTCCGCAGTTGGGAAAGTCCCACCGCTGGGCAAACTGGGATGCCACAGTCTGCCATTCCTGTGGCGTTGAAGGAAACTGTGGAGTCCAACAAGAAAAAAAAATGAGTAATTCTGCACATAAACATTGCAAGCAGATTAAACACAAA
Source organism: Lithobates septentrionalis (assembly GCA_037952835.1). Lineage (NCBI taxonomy): Eukaryota > Metazoa > Chordata > Amphibia > Anura > Ranidae > Lithobates > Lithobates septentrionalis. Next base: position 873,709 of record JBBDGP010001635.1, on the reverse strand, counting down.
CATTCTTGGCCAATATCAGTAAATCGTTTATTTGAAGGAATATTTAAAGACAAATATATATAGTACACTTATCAGATTCCTCATCCTCTCTGATGGCCCATTGTAAAAATTATAGGGGGGGGGGGGATGTTTTGGACAGGTAACCCTCTCCACTTCCATGAGAGCTGAATGCATAAATAATGTGTTTAACTTTGGCCAACCCCTCCTTACTTACATTATTGGCAGCCCACTGGACAGGTAAGAAGTGTCATAATAAAAAAATATGAATACACACAAATTGTACAAATTGAAGCACATTTTTTTCATTCTGCAATTACCTATCAAGATAATAATAGAACAAAACTTTAAACAGTACCATTTGAAAGTATTCAGGCAGGCCCTTGGACTACATGCTTTGGTGAATTCATGCATAAATATGACCACAAAAGAGGTAGGTATAGTATGTATGGGTTGGGCAAAGTCAGTAGATAGAAGATTGGTATTGGTTGACTTAGTGGTTGGGGGAGGGAGGGTTCCAAATGAGTTTGGGACCCCCAAAAAAAGCCTCAGGCACTCTGCATGAATTTAAGGACACAAATAACATTTAGGGGGTGTTTAGGGTAAAGCACTACAATGGAGCTGACAAAATACATTGTTAAGTGACTAGGCTAGGTGTGTATGGGCCCAGTATAGCATGCTGGGGAGGTTAGTGAAGGCAAATATGCATGAAGGAAAAAAAAGGAACCTTAAAAAATTCCAGCATGCTTGAGGACAAATGGGGACATTCACAGCATATTACAATCATGGTAATTAGGGAATGATGAAAAGAAATACAGTACATTAGCAACAATTAAATACATATAATGTGATGTTAAAGGAGAAATCTTACCTTAATATAGTCGTTCTGCAGGACCTGAATGATAGCAGAACAGGTCTCTGGAATAATGATCCCCAGAGCCTGGGGGGAGATGCCTGTCGAGAACTTGATGTCCTGCAGACTTCTCCCTGTCGCCAAGTACCGCAACGTGGCGGCTAGCCTCTGTTCGGGAGTGATGGCTTGCCACATGCAGGTGTCCTGCTTGGTAATATAAGGGGACAGTAAAGCCAACAGATGGTGAAAAACGGGGTCCGTCATCTGGAGATAATTCCTAAAATCATCAGGATTATTATCCGGGATCTCCAGCAACAATGGCATGTGGGAGAATTGGTCATGCTGGAGCAACCAATTCTTGGTCCATGAACTCCTCCCCGCCCTGTTCATAGACTGGGGTTGGGTCAAAGTAATAAGAACCCCAACACCAAGCCCCTGCACAGCACGAACACTATGATGAGTACGTAACCGCAACATGGCTTCAAAATGGTCGGCTAGTCAGAACGAACTAACAGAACGCACTGAAAAAAAAAAAGGCCTGAGAAGAGCGAGTTGAAAATCAGAAATGAGTGGACAAGAACGCACTGCAAAATCAAATACTTACTATAAAATACGCACTGAAAAACAAATGCGAACCGACTACATGCACTGAAAACCAGATACGAACCCAGAAACACAAACTGAAGAGCAGCAACAATCTGAAAAGCATGAGGCAGAAAAGCGCAAATTATCTCTCACCAAACTTCTACTAAGACGAGATTAGCAGGAGCAGCCCAAAGGGTGGCGCGATGGCTATTGAACTTCACTTTTCTAGTGCCATCATACGTGCTGTACGTCACCGCGTTGTGGACGTTCAGAATTTCCGACAAGATTTGTGTGACCGTGTGTATGCAAGACAAGTTTGAACATCTGTCGGAAAAAATCCATGGATTTTGTTGTTGGAATGTCTGATCGTGTGTATGCGGCATTAGTCATGAAGGTTTACAGAGACCTTTGAGTCTAGGTGCTGTGGCTTTGAATCTGAGGATGATTTATGGATGTGGTAGCTCAGATATACCTGTTCCAGTGGTGTTGATCCTGGATTTGGTGCAGTGAAAAGAGAAGGGGTAAAAGCCCATCCTATTATATCAACAGCATAAAGAAAATGTTTACATATGCTTAATACATTTTATCCTTTCCTTAAAGTGGAACTGTGGATGCTAAATAATTATAAATGTTGTGGTCCCTCCTTCCACCTGATTTAGAATACATTGTTTGTTTTGTCTATGGAATTATTTAAAAAGTAAAAACATATCTTCCTTAATGGCCCTTTGGCAGCCACTCCTCTGGTTCTTTAAGCTCCTGCCCCAGAATTTGGTGGCCATATTGTAAGTGACGACTTAAATGACAATGGTGGTGACAGCATAACATAAATATCTTGTCCTCTATTCACATAAGGTAACAGGTATAACAAGTCAACATTCTGGGACATCACAGGATCTGTGTGGATTTTAAGGGGAACCCCACTCCAAAGTTTTTTAAAAAATGGCGTGCCCCCCTCAAATCCATACCAGACCCTTATCCGAGCACGCAGCCCGCCATTTCAGGAAGGGGGGGTGAGCGCCTCCCCTCCTGAACCATACCAGGCCACATGCCCTCAACATTGGGGGGTGCTTTGGGGCACCCACCCTAAAGCACCTTGTTCCCTTGTTGATGGGGACAAGGGTCTCTTCCCAACAACCTGAGCTGTGGTTGTCGGGGTCTGCGGGCGGGGGGCTTATCAGAATCTGGAAGCCACCTTTAACAGGGGGCCCCCAGATCCCGCCCCCTATGTGAATGGGTAGGGGTACATAGTACCCCTACCCATTCACCAAAAAAGTGTACAAAAAAAATAAAAACAGGGGACATGTTTTTGACAAATCCTTTATTAAAAAATTAAAAAACAGTGTCCCTCGATGTAAATCCATCATCAATCACACTGCCTGCTGCACCGCTGACCTGAAGAAAAAAAATGCTCCACCATTTAGGATGGCCGCCCGCCGAATGCCTCTTCTGCGCTTTGACAGTTCTTATATAGGTAAGGGTGGGCTCACCTGGCAACGACACCTGGTGGCCACACCCTCCTTGTATTATCACGGACCTGCTGGGCCGGCAATGTCACAAGGGGATGGCACCACTAGTTGACATAGTCAGGTGGCTCCGCCCCTTACCTTTATAAGAAATATGAAATGGCAGGGCCTGCAGTAGGAAGCCAGCCTTCATAGTGGGTGGGAGTGTTTTTGTTTTTATAACGATTATTTTTTGAAAAAAAAATTGCATTGATACATATCCCCAGGGCAGTACCTAGACCCCCATACCCCTTTTATGGCTAATTATTAGCATATACAGGTAAGCCTTCAAAATGGACACTTTTGAGCTTTCCTGTTCGGCTCCCATAAACTTCAATGGGGTTGGCAGTTTAGGTTAGAACTTTTTACTTGTTTGGGAGTTCATTCATTGGTTTGGATTCAGTGATAAATGTAAAAAAAAATCGAATGTATTACAGCTTACAAGTCAATAGATATGATGGCTGCATCAGTTTAAGTGGAGGTTCCACTTTTTCGGGTGGAACTCCACTGTAATCACCACTGGGTTTTTTTATTTTTTGCTAAATAAATTAAAAAATACTGAAAATTTTGAAAAAAAAACATTCTTCTTAGTTTCTGTTATACAAATTTGTAAATAAGTATTTTATCTTCTTCACTGATGTGTGATGATGAGCCTGAGCTGATGTGGCTGTACTGATGGGTGCTGATGAGGCTGCACTGATGGGCACTGATGAGGCAGAACTGATAAGGTGGCATTAATGAGTTTGCACTGATAAGGCGGCACTGATGGGCACTAATAAGCTGCACTGATGGGCACTGATGAGGCTGCAATGATGAGGCAGCATTGATGGGCACTGATGGGGCTACACTGACAATCAGGGCACTGATGAGGCTGCACTGATGATCAGGGCACTGTGTACGATCTCTATATCAGAGAAGGAAAGCAAGTAACAGAGAAAGACCTGTTGTGTTTACATCTGCGATCGCTTGTGATTGGACACAGAGATTGTGTGGTAAAGGGCAGGTGTGATTGGCCCTGTACCCCAATCTGTGATGTGCTTTGTCCAAACCAAACAGTGGTGGCAGAGAGTTCCCGATGCTCACCCCAGGGGGGCACATGGGAAACGCACACACTGGAGGACATCCAGGGATGTCATCCCAGAGCTAGAGAATGGCTGTGAGGCCACATATTAAATATAACGTGGGCGGGAAGTAGTATTCATTTCTGAGTTTTTTTCATTTTTGCTATATAAAGGAAAAAAGACCAAACAGTATGGGGATGTCACACCTGTGAGACTTTGTCACAGCCTAGACACAGAGGGGCACAAAATCCAAGGAGCACCTTTGGGCTGTTCAAGAAGCATACTGCCCTGACTACATCATATTCTTGAGTCCCTAAAGTGTCAGGACAGTAGAAACACTTACAAATGTGTTTTCTAAAAGGCATAGTGAGTCTTTTCAAATGTAAATTTTTTTCCACAAGTTTTTGAAAAATGCAGAAAGAAAATGAAAATTGTGATATGGGGAGCCCGAGATCACCGGAAAACCGCTTGTAAAAGGAGTTAATCCAGGTATACGAAAACCATACAACAGACTTACTGTCAAACGCTCTCTCGTCCAAACTGGGTTTAGGGTTCCCGCTTGTTTTAGGGTGCTGCAAAGCCTGCAGGGGTTCAGCAACAAATGTTTAATTGCCAGAAAGTTCACACTTGCTCACAACTTGTGAACCACTACACTCTGTCTCACAGACACAGGTGCTGATTCCTAGCTGCTGCGTTTCAATACTCCCTTGCCTGTTTCTTAACCATTTCAGGACCAGAGTCCCTGTAATGTGGGTTTGGAGGTTCTTCCCTCCAAAAACTCTTTGAAACTTCAACAAACTTCAATATTTCAGGTCCCAAATAAGGACTTATCAAGCCAGAGAGTGCTGAAAACTAGTCCTCACCTCTCTTATCAGATTACCCCAGAATCCCTCACCCTTCATGGGTGAGATCCCCTGAGTACTAAACAATGTTGTCAAACTGTCTCCCTTTAAAATGGGAGTAAACTCCAGTGGACGATTTTTACCTGTAGGTAAGCTTATAGTAAGGCCTACCTACTGTATAGGTACAGTAAATATCTCCTAAACGTGCACCTAAATGGTGACGTCTCCGGCGCATGCGCTCTGAAGGAATGGCAAACTGCGCCGTCCCTTCAGAGCTCTGTGCTGTGAACAGTGGCTTCCGTGCGCACGCGTGGGAGTGACGTCATCGCAGCTCATTCAATCAAAAGACCAGAGCCCGCCGACCTGGAAGGAAGACTAGGTGAAGATGGAAGCCCTGTCAGCAGTGACAGCGCATTGCTAGAGGGTTTCGTTTTAAGGTAAGTTTTGCATATTGTGCTAGTATGCGACGCATACTACAACCCCTGGCAAAAATTATGGAATCACCAGTCCCTGAGGATGTTCCTTCAGTTGTTTATTGTTGTAGAAAAAAAGCAGATCACAGACATGGCCAAAAACTAAAGGCATTTCAAATGGCAACTTTCTGGCTTTAAGAAACACTAAAAGAAATCAAGAAAAATAATTGTGGTGGCCAGTGACAGTTAGATTTATAGAACAAGCACAGGGAATAAATTATGGAATCACTCAATTCTGAGGAAAACATTATGCAATCACCCTGTAAATTTTCATTACAAACACTAACACCTGCATCAGATTAAATCTGCTTGTTAGTATGTAGGTAAAGAGGGTAAATCATCACGCAGTGTTGCACAAGATGTTGGTTGTTCACAGTCAGCTGTGTCTAAAACATGGACCAAATACAAACAACATGGGAAGGTGGTTAAAGGCAAGCATACTGGTAGACCAAGGAAAACATCAAAGCGTCAAGACAGAAAACGTAAAGCAAAATGCCTTGAAAACAGAAAATGTACAACAAAACAAATGAGGAACAAATGGGAGGAAACTGGAGTCAACATCTGTGACCGAACTGTAAGAAACCGCCTAAAGGAAATGGGATTTACATACAGAAAAGCTAAAAGAAAGCCATCTCTAACACCTAAACACAAAAAAACAAGGTTACAATGGGCTAAGGAAAGGCACTCGTGGACTGTGGATGATTGGATGAAAGTCATATTCAGTGATGAATCTCGAATCTGCATTGGGCAAGGTGATGATGCTGGAACTTTTGTTTGATGCCGTTCCAATGAGATTTATGCAGACGACTGTCTGAAGAAAACATGCAAATTTCCACAGTCAATTATGATATGGGGCTGCATGTCAGGTAAAGGCACTTGGGAGATGGCTGTCATCAAATCTTCAATAAATGCACAGGTTTACATTGAAATTTTGGACACTTTTCTTATTCCATCTATTGAAAGGATGTTTGGGGATGATGTAATCATTTATCAAGATGATAAGGCATCTTGCCATAGAGCAAAAACTGTGAAAAAATTCCTTGAAGAAAGACACATAAGGTCAATGTCATGGCCTGCAAACAGTCCAGATCTCAATCCAATTGAAAATCTGTGGTGGAAGTTAAAAAAAATGGTCCATGACAAGGCTCCAACCTGCAAATATGATTTGGCAACAGCAATCAGAGAAGGCTGGAGCCAGATTGATGAAGTTATAAAAGCCAGAGGTGGTGCAACAAATTACTAGTGACGTTTTAGAGTGTTATTTTGTTTGTTTTTCATGATTCCATAATTTTTTCCTCAGAGTTGAGTGATTCCATAATTTATTCCCTGTGCTTGTTCTATAAATCTAACTGTTACTGGCCACCACAATTATTTTTCTTGATTTCTTTTAGTGTTTCTTAAAGCCAGAAAGTTGCCATTTGAAATGCCTTTAGTTTTTGGCCATGTCTGTGATCTACTTTTTTTCTACAACAATAAACAACTAAAGGAACATCCTCAGGGACTGGTGATTCCATAATTTTTGCCAGGGGTTGTAGAACATTATAACTTTGCTTTGGAAAAAAAAACGGCGATTTACTACTGCTTTAAGGGACCACAACTCAAATGCTGGAGAAATATACCTGCTGTCCAGGACACAAACAGATTGATATTTCTATCACACAGTGTAAGCATACTTAGAATTACACCTTAAAAACACATTCTGATACTCTTCCTGACTATGGGGATACCACATACAGTATGTGAAACTTTCACAGTCTAACCACATAGATAGGCCCAAAATCCAATGAGCACCTGTTATGCAACTAATTATCTGACTACCTTTAAATTTTTTGGAAGCCTTGGAGCACCAGGATAGTAGAAACACCCACAAAATTACCACATTTTGGAGCATAAACATCCTAGGTATTTTTTAAGAGACATGGTGAGTCTTCTGAAGACTTAATTTTCAAAATGTAGAAAGAAAATAAAAAATATTTTTTTACACAGAGTTGTCATTTTAATAGGATACTTTCACTCACAGCAAATGCATGCTTAGAATTTTACCCGAAAACACATTGTGCTACTCCTTCTGGAATATCACATGTGTGAGAATTTTTCAATGTTTGGATTGATTATGCACCGGACATTGGTGTCCATTTATAAAACAGAGAAAAGCTGTGATCCTCAGGATCACGGCTGATCTCTGGCGTGTACCGGTTTATGTAGCTGAGATGAGGAACAGAGAACATGTTCTCAGCCAATCATCACAGCACACAACCATTCTGTCAAAAATAGCCAGTTTATGAAAGTGAGATCTGAGGATCTGACAGGCCGTTACTCTGAAATACACTATATTACCAAATGTATTGGGAAGCCTGCCTTTACACACACATGAACTTTAATGGCATCCCACTCTTATGCCCCGTACACACGGTCGGATTTTCCGAAGGAAAATGTGTGAAAGGACCTTGTTGTCAGAAATTCCGACCGTGTGTAGGCTCCATCACACATTTTCCATAGGAATTTCCGACACACAGTTTGAGAGCTTGCTATAAAAGTAAGGTCAAGGGTGTTGCCATCAGAGTGAGTAGAAGCGTGTATTTATTGCTTCAGGTTAAAGAAGGAGGTTAGACTGAGAAATTTGGAAAAAACAGGAGTGTTAGTATTAACAGGGATGGTAAAGTCACCGAGAATGATTGTGGGGAAAGTAGGGTAGCCAGGCAGAGAAGTCATCAAGAAAGGCTGATACTGGTCAAGGAGGCCAGTAGATTACAGCCATCCTTAGAGAAACTGGAGAGAAAAGACAAATGCAATGTGCCTCAAATGAGGAGAGTGACAGAGAGGGAGGTGGGTGAAGTACCTGAAAGGTGCTATGTGGTGCTTGAAGGATTCCCACTCCTCCTCCCTACCGTCCACTGGGTCTGGGGGAGAGTGAGGTCACCATGGGAGAGAGCAGCAGGGGAAGCAGTGTCAGATTCATGAAGCCAGTTTTTTAGTAATGGAGCATAGATTCAATGAGTTAGCGATAAAGAGGTCGTGGAGAGAGGTGAGTTTGTTACAGACATTTTTGCTGTATAAGGAAGGGCATTCTAACAGAGCCTTGAAACACATGTAAAGCAACAGGAAGTAAAGAAAGAGGAAAAAGGCAAAAATAAAGAACAAAATGGTGCACAGTGCCACATAGTTACATAGTTAATTGGGTTGAAAAAAGACACAAGTCCATCTAGTTCAACCATAAAAATAAATAAATAAATAAAAAATAATATTATACAATCCCATATACACAATCCTATACCTACACCTGATCCAGAGGAAGGTGAAAAACCCAAGCAAAGCATGATCCAATATGCTACAGAAGGGGAAAAAATTAGTTCCTGATCCCAGAGAGGCAATTGGCTTTTCCCTGGATCAACTTTACCTATAAATGTTAGTACCCAGTTTTATTATGTACATTTTAGGAAAGAATCCAGGCCTTTCTTAAAGCAATCTACTGAGCTGGCCAGAACCACCTCTGGAGGGAGCCTTTTCCACATTTTCACAGCTCTTACTGTGAAGAAACCTTTTCGTATTTGGAGATGAAATCTCTTTTCCTCTAGGCGTAAAGAGTGCCCCCTTGTCCTCTGTGTTGACCATAAAGTGAATAACTTAACACCAAATTCACTATATGGACCCCTTATATATTTATACATGTTGATCATATCCCCCCTTAATCTCCTCTTCTCAAGAGAGAATAAATTCAGTTCCTCCAATCTTTTCTCATAGCTGAGCTCCTCCATGCCTCTTATCAGTTTGGTTGCCCTTCTCTGCACTTTCTCCAATTACCCTATATCCTTTTGGAGAAGTGGTGCCCAAAACTGAACTGCATATTCCAGATGAGGTCTTGCTAATGATTTGTACAGGGGCAAAATGATATATCTCTCTCTGGAGTCCATACCTTTCTTAATACAAGAAAGGACTTTGCTCGATTTGGAAACTGCAGCTTGGCATTGCATGCTATTATTGAGCTTATGATCTACCAAAACCCCCAGATCCTTCTCCTTCTTTGACTATCAATTACAATATAGGCAAATTCAGTTGTTCATTACTGATGGTTATCCTGATAGGGTGATCTCAGTGTTCATTTCATTTTGTTCACATGGGACTTCCATGTGTGAACTGAACACCCAGGATTCTGTAACTGGCTAAATTTAAAAAGGTTGTCTTGTGACAGAAAGCTATAAAAAACTGAAAAAAAAGATAAAGATTGCATTGCAAATATGTTACAGATAGAAAACGTTCATTATAAATATGAACTTGTACTTGAACTATTGGCCTAACATTTTAAAGTCAGTGGCAAAGATCTTATGTTAGACCAGTTAGCAGAATTGACAGCTGTAGTGTTACGGAACGGCAGGCTCCACTTTTATATAAGACCCTTGTTACATTGCATACAGTATATTTTAACAGTTACCCCATCATTAGCAGAAGAATTTACTTTTTATTGTAAAGTTCTTGTATAAAACTAAAGTACAAGAGAACATTTGTAGAGAATGTCATTATGGACTATAATTTAAGGGCAGTTGACATCTTAGACAGTTTTCCTGCTGCTGCCAACATAATGTAAAAAGATAAACATAGTGATTGAAACTGCCCATAAAGCACACAATAGTGGTTCGCTGTTAAAACAGCCATTAAATACTTATGGGCTAGAATGCAAACCCCATTGGGAATTAGTTTACTCTTTGTTCCAGTGGAACTAAAATCCTTGCTTTGTGAGATTGTATTTAACATAAAACATAACAAGATATTTTCAGTGATCTATATCTGCTTGATTTTTGGCCCCAGTGAACATGCCATAAAACTGCAATTTATACAAACTTCAAGAAAATTATCTAAACTTTTCTTGCTGTCACACAGTTGAACTATTTCTGAAGCGTATAGTAAATATATATTTGTCTATTAAATTCATTGAGGATAAAGGAATGCACATTTTGCCAATAGCTGAACCTTTCCCCTTGTATACAGCCCAATAATATGCATTGTTTCCAATTTCAGATCAAGCTGGTTCTGATATCTTTAGAAGTGATCAAGTGCCTCCGCTGGGTCACTGCTTAATTAAAATTATCATTGCAGGTCTCAATTAACCAACAATTAATTACAGCTTGAAGAGATTCTCTTCCCTCCATCATTCTTCTATTTGACTCTCCATGGGCAGCTACAAACATAGGTAGATTTAATTGAACTTAATAGGAAATTATAATAAACATGTTCTTAACCTGGACAATCCAAATGTGAGCATAAGCTGGGATTACATTAATTTAAAATTGCATGCCAATACAATTGGTAGATCCTCTGTTCAAGCTACCATTTACCCCATTAGGGAGAGTACTCCTAAATAATCCAAAAGCCTCTCCATTTGCTCAATAATGTAATAAACAGATTCATGACCAGTAAAGAAGGTCAGAAGTGTGCAAACCCAAATGTGACTATTACAGGAAAAGGCAACATTTGAATATAAAGGCACAATTTAAAATGTTAATAAGTGTTATTTATTAACACAGTATAGCTTTATATTTTAGATCTAGTAAAAATGTTGTAGGATATATTGAGTGTGTATTCTAATAATGACTTTAGTGTATTTTTGCTGGAAATACTACTTTGATAATCATTTGTTCAACTACCACGGGATGTACAAAATTGATAGAACCCATTTTTATTCTACTGGTCCTGTACTTTCAGAAAATGTATGGTTTTCAAACTCTGTAAGTGAAAAATGATAAAAAGCAAAGAGCACTGCCCTGGGGAACATGTACCAATGCAAAACACCATTTGGGCAGGAGCAGTGACTTTTTAAAATGCATAAAGTGAAACATTAAAAATGCCCAATTGCTTTAACCATTTGATCTCCGGAAGATTTACCCCTCTTCATGACCAGGACATTTTGTGTGATACGGCACTGGGTTGCTTTAACTGACAATTGCTCGGTTGTGCAATGCTGTACCCAAATAAAATGTATGTCCTTTTTTTCCCCACAAATAGAGCTTTCTTTTAATGGTATTTGATCACCTCTGCGTTTTTTTTTTGCGTTATAAACAAAAAAAGACAGACAATTTAAAAAAAAAAAAACAATATTTTTTACTTTCTGCTATAAAACATTCTCAATAAAAAAATGGAAAAAAATTTAATTTCTTCCTCAGTTTAGACCAATATGTATTCTGCTACATATTTTTGGTTTAAAAAATCCCAATAAGCATATATTGATTGGTTTGCGCACAAGTTATGGTGTCTACAAACTATGGGATATATTCATGGAATTTTTATTTATTTTTTACTAGTAATGGTGGCAATCAGTGACTTATAGCGGGACTGAGATATTGCAGCGAACAAATTGGACACTAACTGACACTTTTTGGGGACAAATATACACTGTCACTGTACTAATGACACTGGCTGGAAAGGGGTTAACATCAGGGGTGATCAAAGGGTTAACTGTGTGCCTAAGGAAATAACAACAATAAAACACTGTCACTAGAGCTACACACAAATTATATAGTTACTGGGGAGGAATAATAGCAATTCCTCAACCCAGTAAAAACTACCGTCACCTAGTCCTGGTGGAGACAGGGTGTGTTCCTCTGAATCAAAACTGCACACAGAAGATAAGGGAAGGACAGAGTTCCAAAAGGGTTTCTTCAAAGAAGAGCAACCGGTAATATAAAAAAAAACATGTTCTTTTTTTCAAAATTCCACATACAACGTAAAAACTGTATCCTCCACCACATTAAAGAGTTAAAAGTATGACAACGTTGTCATGACTGCTGTGCAAAATGTAAGCACATTGTATCCCTGGAAGCCCAGGTTCTGAATCTAGGGAATAAACTGTCAGCACTGAGAAGACTCTCCATACTAAAGGAGGGCCGGGAACGTACCAGGCAGGTGCCGGCAGGGGCCAGCACAGAGGTGGGTGGAGACAAAGAGGTGCAGGCACTAGAAACGAGTAGATAGGTGACAGTCAGGAAGGATAGAGAGGAAAGTGCCAGGGAGGCCAATCCTGGGCTGGAGCATCCCAATAAGTATGCTCCATTGAGTGATATTGGTGAAACCGGTCAGGGACCAGCACTGGTGGAGCTGAGGGAATCTCCAAGCTGCCAGGGGAAGAACTCCTCCACTGAGAGTGGGGGGGGGTCAAGGGAAAGGATAGACAGATTCTGGTGGTGGGGGACTTAATTCTTTTGCAGCGTACACATGATAGGACATTCCGACAACAAAATCCTGGATTTATTTCCGACGGATGTTGGCTCAAACTTGTCTTGCATGCACACGGTCGCACAAATGTTGTCGGAAATACCAATTGTCAAGAATGCGCTGACGTACAACACATACGATGGCACTATACAGTAGAAGTTTAATAGCCAGTGCGCCACCCTTTGGGCTCCTTCTGCTAATCTCGTGTTAGTAGAAGTTTGGGGAGAGATGATTCGTGCTTTTCAGCCTCGTGCTTTTCCGATCGTTAATGCTCTTCATTTTGTGTATGTGGGTTCATATCTGGTTTTCAGTGCGTGTAGTCAGTTCGCATCTGGTTTTCAGTGCGTATTTTTAGAGTACGTATTTGATTATCAGTGCGTTCTTGTCCGCTCGTTTCTGATTTTCAGATCGCTCTTCTAAAGCCTTTCTGATTTTCAGTGAGTTCTGTTAGTTCCTTCTGACCAGCCGACCATTTTGAAGCCATGTTGCGGGTACGTACTCATGGTAGAGTTCGTGCTGTGCAGGGGCTTGGTGTTGGGGTTCTTACTTTGACCCAAGTCTAGTCAATGAACAGGGCAAGGAGGAGTTCATGGACGAAGAATTGGCTGCTCCAGCGTGACCAATTCTCTCATATGCCTTTGTTGTGGGAGATCCGTGAGAATAATCCTGATGATTTCAGGAATTATCTCCGGGTGACGGACTCCGTTTTCCACCATCTGTTGGTTTTGCTGTCCCCTTATATTACGAAGCAGGACACCTGCATGCGGCAAGCTATCACTCCTGAACAGCAGCTGGTCGCCACCTTGCGGTACTTGGCGATGGGGAGAAGTCTGCAGGACATCAAGTTCTCAACAGGCATCTTCCCCCAGGCTCTGGGGATCATTATTCCAGAGACCTGTTCTGCCATCATTCAGGTCCTGCAGAAGGACTATATTAAGGTAAGATTTCTCCTTTAACATCACATTATATGTATTTAATGTTTGCTAATGTATTGTATTTACTGTATTTATTGGCATATAACACTCACTTTTTTAGAATGACAATCGGGTGCAAATAGCTTGTGCGTGTTATACGCCAATACTTCAATTTTAGCTGCCTCGGACAGGGAGTGGGGCAGGACGAGCGCCGTCAGATTACACACAGTTAGAATCTCCTGTTTATTTGGCGGCCTCTGTAATAGGAAGTCCCGTCTCCTGGGCTGCCATTGGACCACTGTTCTGTCTATCATAGGAGATTCTCACTGTATGTAACCTGTCGGCACTCGTCCCGCCCCCCTCCCTGTCTCCTCTAGGCTGAAGATGGGCATTGATCAGACTGCACTGATGGCAATGGTGAGGCTGCTGCATTGAAGGCAATGTGGAGGCTGCTGCATTGATGGCAATGGTGAGGCTGCTGCATTTATGACAATGGTGAGGCTGCTGCATTGATGGCAATGGTGAGGCTGCTGCATTGATGGCAATGGTGAGGCTGCATTGATGTGGACTGATGAGGCTGTATTGATGGCAATGGTGAGGCTGCAGATGGGCACTGACCCTTATTTTGCTTCAAACTTCCTTATTTAAATTTTTAGTTTTTATCCTGAAACTTCCCTTTTAAAATGAATGTGCGTGTTATACGCCTGTGCGTGTTATAAGCCGATAAATATGGTATTTCAACATTCCATAATTACCATGATTGTAATATGCTGTGAATGTCCCCTTTGTCCTCATGCATGCTGGAAGTTTTTAAAGTTCCTTTTTTGTCCTTCATGCATATCTGCCTTCACTAACCTCCCCAGCATGCCATCCTGGGCCCATACACACCTAGCCTAGTCACTTAACAATGTATTTTGTCGGCTCCATAGTAGTAATTTACCCTAAACACCCCCTAAAATGTGTACAAATGTTATTTGTGTCTTTAAATTCATGCAGAGTGCCAGAGACTTTTTTTTGGGGTCCCAAAATCATTTGGAACCCTCCCTCTCCCCAACCGCTAAGTCAACCAATACCAATCTTCTATCTGCTGACTTTGCCAAACCTATACACACTATACCTACTTCTTTTTCGGTCATATTTATGGATGAATTCACCAAAGCATGTAGTGAAAGGGCCTGCCTGAATACTTTCAAATGGTACTGTTTTGTTCTCCTAGTATCTTGATAGGTAATTGCGGAATGTAAAAATGTGCTTCAATTTGTACAGTGTGTATTTATATTTTTGTATTATGACACTTTTTACCTGTCCAGTGGGCTGCCAATAGTTTACGAGTACGAGTTTAGCCTGACATTAGGGTTTGTTTTGTGTTGTGTTTTGCAGAGAAAATGGATCGATTCAACAATCATGATTTCCTCCCCCAATTCATTGATTTGTACAGAGAGCTGCCCTGTCTGTGGCAGACAAAACACCCCTTTTATACAAATCGAATAAAGAGGAAGGCAGCACTGGATAAATTGCTGGAGTTTGTGAAGCCGCAGATCCCCATGGCAAACATCAACTATTTGAAGTGCAAAATTGGTGGCCTGAGGAGCACTTATAATAGGGAGTGCAAGATGGTCCAGGATTCCTAGAGATCAGGAGCAGCATCAGATGACATTTATGTACCCAGGCTGTGGTACTATGACAGACTGCTGTTTCTGTCAGACCAGACTGAAATCAGGCCATCACTCTCAACCCTTCCTTCCACTCTTCCTTCCATCCCAGCTGAGGCTTCCGATGTCCACCCTGGGCCTTCCACCCAGGAAGAAGATGTGGAGGAGCCCAGCTTGAGTCAGGTATAGCATTGTTCAACATATTTCTTAAAATTGTGTGTGATTGATTTACAAGAAACTAAAACTATGTCCCTTTTTCATACACAGGAAAGCCTTAGCCAGGAGGAGGCTGTGGAAAGTGGCAGCCAGGAGGCGGCAGGGGAAAGTGGCAGCCAGGAGGCGGCAGGGGAAAGTGGCAGCCAGGAGGTGGCGGGGGTAAGTGGCAGCCAGGAGGTGGCTGGACCCAGTTGCCTGACTGAATCCCAGGTCCCTCCCCTCCGCCTTCAACAAAAAAGGCCTAGGAAGGGACAATCCTCCTCCTCTTCTTCCTGTGTGTTTGGCGGGCCCACGGGAATACTATCTGGATAAAGGGGGCCTTGAGAGGTAAGGAAATCCTCCTTTTCCTCCCACTGTTCTGCCTCAAGTGCCCTGTCCCTTATTCCACGAAGCGTGTGCTCCAACACGAAGACAAGAGGGACAGTATCACTGATGCATGCATTGTCACTGCTCACCATCCTCGTGGCCTCTTCAAATAGTGACAGGACAGTGCATGTATCCTTGATCAATAGCCACTGGCGTGGCAAAAAGAAGCCAAGCTCCACTGACCCTGTCCTGGTGTCATACTCACACAGGTACTCATTGATGGCCCTCTGCTGCAGCCACTGCAGCATTGCCAACATTGAGTTCCACCTGGTGGGCATGTCACAAATGAGGCGGTTGGTGGGCAGGTTGCATTCCCTTTGAATGTCAGCCAGCCAAGCACTGGCATTGTATGACCAGCGGAAATGACCACAGACTTTTCTGGCCTGCCTCAGGAGATCCTGTAAGCCTGGGTACCTGCTCAAGAACCGCTGTATCACCAAATTCAGGACATGTGCCAAACATGGGACATGGGTCAAGTGTCCCTGTCGGATGGGTGGAGAGTAGGTTGGTGACATTGTCGCATACAACCATTCCTGGCTGAAGCTGGTGTGGCGTCAACCACCTCTGAGCCTGCCTCTGCAGAGCTGACAGAATCTCTGCCCCAGTGTGGCTCCTGTCCCCTAAGCAGACCAACTTAAGCACCGCATGGCATCTTTATGCCTGAGTGCTTGCGTAAGCCCTTGCACGCTTACAGAGCACCGCTGGTTCAGTGGACAAATCTGCAGAAGAGGTCATAGAGGAAGAAGAAGGAGGAGGGAGTGGAGGAGAGAGCTGTGGCACAATCACCACTAGAATTTTGGAGGCGTGGTGGTGGAACAAGCTCCAACAATACTCAACCCTGTCCTGCATCCTTCCCAGCTGCCAGCAGAGTTACCCAGTGTGCCATGAAGGAAAGGTAATGTCCCTGCCCATGCCTGCTAGACCATGAGTCAGCGGTAATAATATGCACCTTACTGCTGACCGACCTGTTCAACTAGGCCAAAACATTGCCACAGCAATGGTGAGATCTGCTGCACACGTGTCAAAAAAGGCCCACACCAAGGCAGCGCCCTGCGGTGTGGTGCAGTAGGGTGGCTGATCCTCCTCCTCTCTTCTATCAGGCACCCAAGTAGAGTCACTGACCTCATCATCCCATTCCTCCTTGTCACTGGAGCAAACTTGGCAGTATGCTGCAGCTGAAGGAACATGACTACCAGTTTATTGTCCTTCTTGGGCACCCCCTCACTCTAGGCTCACGTTACTCCCTTCCACAACCTGGGAACCAACATTGGAGCCTTCCAATTGCTGCGCATCCTCCAGCAGCATGTACCCGATACTGTGGTCAAATATTTCGGGGGACTCTTCCGTGCATGATGGTGCGGCTACGGAAGGAGTGACTGTAGACAAGGAGCCTGTGGAATAGGCCACTTTGGTGGCTGCATTGGAAGGCAAATTACTCTGAGCGTGGGTGACAGAGGATGAGGAGGATGAGTACAAGTTTGTTATCCGATCCACCAACTCTTCTGCCTGCATGTTCTGGCTCAATAACACGGCCAGCAGAAGAAAAAAAAGGACAAGCATGCCCCACGGTCACTTGCAGAGGATGCACCATGTCCACGACCGACACTGTTGACTGTAGACACAGAGGCTGCTTGTGCCTTCCGGACATGATGTATATTTTGTTTTGCAACACCACACTACACTGTATTGTGTACTGTGTACACCACCAGAAAAGTAGTAGCAACTGCACTATGGCTGCACTATATTGTGTACTGTGTACACCACCAGAAAAGTACTAGCAACTGCACTACGACTGCACTGTATTGTGTACACCACCAGAAAAGTAGTAGCAACTGCACTACGACTGCACTGTATTGTGTACTGTGTACACCACCAGAAAAGTAGTAGCAACTGCACTATGTCTGCACTGTATTGTGTGCTGTGTACACCACCAGAAAAGTAGTAGCAACTGCACTATAGCTGCACTGTATTGTGTACTGTGTACACCACCAGAACAGTAGTAGCAACTGCACTATGGCTGCACTGTATTGTGTACTGTGTACACCACCAGAAAATTAGTACCAACTGCACTATGACTGCACTGTATTGTGTACTGTGTACACCACCAGAAGTGTAGTAGAAACAGTACTCTTAAAGGGACAGTACGCTAAGAAAATATTTGTTTTTCTTTTTTTTTTTAATTAATTCACTGGTACCAGTAAACTGATAATATAATGGAGGAACTAATCAAACAGCTGGTACAAGCACGCATAGACCAACAAGAAACTAACCACTTGTTGATAACTGCTACCCAAGTGGCCATGCAGGAGCAGAAGGAGTTCAATAAGCTCATACAGACTCAGGTGCAGTCCCTGACTGACAAAGTCCTACGTGTGGATAATGTTGCAGATTTACGCTAGCGTGTGCAGGCTGCATTACAGAAAATGACGGCCGAGGATGATGTGTTGGCTTTCCTCACGGTTTTTGAGAGGGTGGAAGAGCGTGAAGGGCTACCCCTGGACCAATGGGTTGAGGTCCTTGCCCCCTTTTTGACTGGGGACCCACAGAAGGCCTATTTTGATCTAAATGCTGCTGAGGCCCGGCAATATGAAACTCTGAAAACTGAGATTCTGGCCTGCCTTGGCATAACAATGGCTGTGAGAGCTCAGCGCGTCCATGCTTAGCAATTTAAGGTGGACCAACCTACAAGGTCCCAGATGTACGACCTCATTTACCTCACACGGATGTGGTTACAGCCAGAGGTCGTCACCCCAGCCCAAATCTTGATAAGAGTCGTAGTAGACCGCTTTATGAGAGCTCTTCCAACCCCTATACAGCGGTTTGCCGGGAGAGCTGATTCTAAAGATGCCAATGAATTGGTGGCCCACGTGGAGTGGTACCTGTGTACTGAGGATTTTCTTCGGTGTGTAGTACCCACAGAATCCTTCTCCAAGAGACAGAAGCCCACCAACCTGGAAAAAAGCGATCCCGCCCTAAAGGGGTGGAGAAAGGAAAGTAAATGCGACGGAGGTTCCTGAGGTGCAAGGAGTGAAGAGGCTCAATCACCAAAGGGAGACCTGCCAGGACCGTGGTCCTATAGTGTGCTGGCATTGCCATGAACCGGGGCACCTGGCTACCAGTTGTCCGCTAAACCAGGAATATATGGATTACATAATGACCCAGAAAAGCTCTTTTGCTGCTACACTAGGAGACACCCCACAACAGACAGGCGGTACTGAGAAACAAATTTGTGTCATTAAAGTGGACGGTTGCCAGATGACTGCCTTGCTGGATTCTGGCAGTCTGGTAACTCTAGTGCATGCCAGTCTCATGAACCCCCAAAAGTTGCAGCAACAGCTAATGGGTGTGGTTTGTATTCATGGGGATACCAAGTGCTACCCCATGGCCATTGTATCTATCGAATCTCCCTGTGGCACTATGGACCATGAGGTTGAAGTAATCCCAAATCTCATGTATAACACTGTCCTTGGACCAGACTTCCCTTTTTTCTGGGATTTATGGGATAACACCAGTGGAGCAAGGCCCCCAGCAGGATCAGATTCCTAATGCCCAGAACCGTTGGAGGAGCAGAACGAAAAAAAGAGTCTGCCCATTTTCCCTTGGAGGTCCTTACAGGTGACACAGAGAAACCCCATCCAGAGCTAGACCTGTCAGACCTGCCCACGACCCAGGAAAACTTTGGCATGGCCCAGCTTAGGGACCCCACTTTAGCTAGGGCAAGGGAACAGGTAAAAGTGATAAATGGGGTACCCCAAGAGCCAGGGGAGGAGGCCATATTCCCACATTTTGCTATGGAAAATGATCTGTTATACAGAGTCGAAATTCGAGGAGCGAGACTTGAACAGTTGCTAGTACCTCAACCTCCATAGACGCATGGTACTGGACCTGGCACATTCTCATGTTCTTGGGGGACATCTGGGGGTGGTTAAACCTAAGGAAAGAGTATTGCAATGGTTTTATTGGTCCGGCTTACCCAAAGAGGTAAAAGTGTTCTGTGAATCCTTCCCAGTTTGTCAGCTCACTGCTCCGATCTCACGTTTCCGGAGTACCTGGTACCTTTACCCATCATTGAGGTGCTCTTTGACAGGATTGCCATGGATATTGTAGGTCCCTTGGTTAAGTCCACTAGGGGGCACCAGTATATCCTGGTTGTCTTGGACTATGCCACCCGGTACCCAGAGGCCATCCTGTTAATGAACCCCTCAGCTAAGAATATTGCTAAAGAGCTTTCTCTTATATTTTCACGTGTGGGTATTCCTCAGGGTCTGCTAACTGACCAGGGCACGCCCTTCATGTCGAAGGTTGCTAAAGAGTTGTGTAAATTGTTTAAAATTAATCACTTATGCACTTCTGTGTACCACCCACAAACGGATGGTCTAGTGGAAAGGTTCAACAAAACGCTGAAAGGAGGAAATAAGGAATGGTATCTAGTTGACCACTTTATATGGATACCTATAGTTCTGTCTGTTAGACTTCCAAACAGTCTCTCACTGCACTACTGTGAACTACTCACATTGATCTCCTTTCCACCCCACAATTGAACACTAAGGTCTGCCAACATTTCCTCAGTGAGATAACTACTGGTGATTCCCCACATTACCAGAGAGTGTCAATGTCTGGATCACACCTTTAAATCCCTCTTACATACAGCTGTGGAGTTGTTATTACCCTCTAGTGGAAATCCCTTACTAACTAGTTAACAAGTGGATAGCCATCTCAGTATTGTGAATATTTTCCCCAACGAGATTGGCACACCATCCAGCTGGTCCATGTATAGTATGAAAGTTGAATGTCTGTGGTAGCTACCTGTGTCATGACAACGTTGTCATATTTTTAACTCTTTATTGTGATGGAGGATACAGTTTTTACGTTGTATGTGGAATTTTGAAGAATCCCTTTTTGGACTCTGTCCTTCCCTTTTTTCTGTAATTGTGTACCTAGCCAGTGCTTGTGTACTGTGTGCGAGGTGCTTTGACTAGGAGAAGGCATTGATCCATGTTCCTGCTTTGCAGAAATACAGGATCAATGGCCCCCCTACTGAAAGAATGGTGATCTGTCTTGTTTACATAGGCAGATCGCCATTCTGGCCCTCTGCCTAATGATCGGTGGATGCCGGCAGACATCAAGACCACGGTGCCCGCAGATTAGCTCACGCTGTGTATGACACTGCACAGGAGAGCCACCTTGCTGCCATATGTAAGTTATATGGTCGGCAATCAGTTAAATGTCCTAATCCTGCCTGTGAAGGGCCGCAGCTCTGTGATGTACAGGAAGCACTGCAGCAGCATTGACATTTATAAAGGAAGAAATTTTGCTAAAACATAACATTAATTTGGCATCTTCTTGGGGGGGGGGGGGGGACAGCACACAAACCCCTCCAATGGTCTGCTATGTATTTTGGTTTTTGGGGACCTTGTGGAAGAGTCTGTGTGCTTTTTTTTTTTTTTAAGAAGCTGTCAATGTCGTTTTGTCACCAATTTAAACTATTTTTTTTTCCTTTGTAAATGTCACTTTTCCTGTAGCACATCCTAAAACAATAATGGTAAAAAAATTGTGTAGAGTTCCCCCCACCCTCCCCCTCAAAATGCATTCCAGTCACTTGATTTAAAGAAGCCATAGCTTTTTGCTTCCATATTGTCCCTAGGAATGACTAAAGTCATGGTAAATCTCCGCTCCAGGGACAACAGTGACATCACTGTGCAAATTTGGCCACTGGGAAGCTATCATTGGATTACCTGAGGTATCTCACACATTTGTTTTGCGTGAGTTACCCCCCCTAAAATCCATACCAGACTCAAAGTGTCTGGTATAAATTTTGGGGGGGAACTCTACACAATATTTTCATTCTTTCTGTAGGATGTGCTACAGCAAAAATTGAATTTTCATGTTTAAATTGCTAACTAATGAATAAAAAATGATAAACTGTACACAAACTCCTCTTAGGCTGGGTTCACATCTCCATGTGGAACGGCTCACAGCAGGGGTCTGGTACATTCCCATTCACTGTTTAAGGTCTGATTTCAGCCCAAATTTTGGACTGAATTTGGGCCTGAAATGGACGAGAAGACACACAGGACTCCTGTACAATTCGCTCTGCAGCCGCCCCGGAGCTGTGTGAATCAGCTCCATTGAGGGCCGGTCACAATCTCCTGACAAGCGAATTGGATGCTGTGAAACAATAGTGTGAACCCAGCCTAAAGGTCCCTAAAATACACAGAAGAATCTTTGAGTGGTCTGTGTGCTATTTATTTTAAAAACAAAGGTTGCTGGCAATTTTAAAACTTTTTTTCTTTTGTAAATATCAGTTCTTAAAATGTCACTGTTCTTGGCTGAGTGGATTTTTTAAACCTTTTTTTTTTTTTTTTTTTTGCATTAGTACATATTCCACAGGGAAGTTTCCCAGCCCCCCCCCCCCCTACCTTTTTTTGGCACCCTCTTACCTATTAACCCAGAATCATTGGCATTTTAATTTGACAGATTCAGCCCCCATTGATTTGGCATCCAAACTTCTTTGTAGTTTGAAGAACCCCTGCTGAACACAACCCAGGGCACTGCCCATCGCCACTCTAGAGTTGGGTTCCACTCAGTTTCTTGCAGCATAAAAACACCTGTACCCTGTTTTTATTCCTTCTGCAATAGAGAATAATAGAAAAAGAGCTAAGAATTCTGTGTCTAGTGATTTTTGAAGATGAATTTTCCCAAAAAGACTATGGCTACAAAGATGAATGAATGCTTGTTTTTGGTTGGGTTCACACTTATGCGAATTATGGGGCGTACACACGGTCGGACTTTCTGGAAAGCTAGGTCCGACGTACTTGCTGCCAGACTTCCGGCGGACTACCGCCGGACTTTCTGAATGGCCGGACTTGCCTACACACGGCCGGACTTTCCGGAATCCGGTCTTCCCGACGGACTTCCGCCGGACTTTCAGAATGAACGGACTTTCCCACACATGGACAAGTCCGTTCATTTTGAACGTGACTCGGGTACGACGGGACTAGAAAAGGAATTCAATCTCGCCGCTTTTTTTGGCGAGATTGAAACCTTGCGAGCCCCGTCGCAGGCATCCCAGGCCCTTAAGTCTGGTATGGAACTTTAAGGGGAACCCCCTACGCCGAAAAACCGGCGTGGGGGTCCCCCCAAAATCCATACCAGACCCCGATCCGAGCACGCAGCCCGGCCGGTCAGGAAAGGGGGTGGGGACGAGTGAGCGCCCCCCCCCCTCCTGAACCGTACCAGGCCGCATGCCCTCAACATGGGGGGTGCTTTGGGGGAGGGGGTGCCTTGCGGTGCCCCCCCCACCACAAAGCACCTTGTCCCCATGTTGATGAGGACAAGGGCCTCTTCCTGACAACCCTGGCCGTTGGTTGTCGGGGTCTGCGGGCGGGGGGCTTATCGGAATCCGGGAGCCCCCTATAATAAGAGGGCCCCCAGATCCCGGCCCCCCCGACTTATGTGAATGAGTAGGGGTACATGGTACCCCTACCCATTCACCTAGGGAAAAAGTGTAAATAATAAAACACAACACAGGTTTTTAAAATAATTTATTAAACAGCTCCAGTGGGGGGGTCTTCTTCCATCTTCGGGGGTCCCTCCGGTTCAACTTCTCCCAGCGTCCGGTTGGTTCTGCCTATATAAGTCACAACGCAGCCCTCAGAGACCAGTCCAGCCGGAGAGAGCGTCGTGTCAACATCTGGGGAAGAGAAGAGAAGACAAGAAGCCCAGCAGCCCAGAAGTCTGGACCTCCGCTGGCAAGAGAGCTACCTGAAGACAGCGGAGGGGCCGGCCGAAGAACTGGAACACCGGGAGAAGAGAGCGGAGAAGAACCAACCGGACGCCGGGAGAAGATGAACCGGAGGGACCCCCGAAGACGGAAGAAGACCCCCCACCGGAGCTGTTTAATAAATTATTTTAAAAACCTGTGTTGTGTTTTATTATTTACACTTTTTCCCTAGGTGAATGGGTAGGGGTACCATGTACCCCATACTCATTCACATAAGTCGGGGGGGCTGGGATCTGGGGGCCCTCTTATTATAGGGGGCTCCCGGATTCCGATAAGCCCCCCGCCCGTAGACCCCGACAACCAACGGCCAGGGTTGTCGGGAAGAGGCCCTTGTCCTCATCAACATGGGGACAAGGTGCTTTGTGGTGGGGGGGCACCGCAAGGCACCCCCTCCCCCAAAGCACCCCCCATGTTGAGGGCATGCGGCCTGGTACGGTTCAGGAGGGGGGGCGCTCGCTCGTCCCCACCCCCTTTCCTGACTGGCCGGGCTGCGTGCTCGGATGGGGGTCTGGTATGGATTTTGGGGGGACCCCCACGCCGGTTTTTCGGCGTAGGGGGTACCCCTTAAAGTTCCATACCAGACCTAAGGGCTTGGGATGCCCCCCCACGCTCGCGAAATGCAGTACCCTGCTCCTGCGTCGTATCTGGTCCGTCGGACCAGCATACAGACGAACGGGCTTTCCGTCAGGAACTGAGTCCGGCGGAGTTACGACGTAAGATTTGAAGCAAGTTTCAAATATAAAGTACGTCGGATTTCCGGCCGAAACGGTCCGTCGGAAGTCCGATGGAGAGCACACACAGTCGGATTGTCCGCCGGATTTGGTCCGGCGGCGTCCATCGGACTTTTGCAGGTGAAAAGTCCGACCGTGTGTACGCCCCATTAGATGCGGGTTTCCCTACATCCAATTTGCATGACAGTAGAGTGTGACTGGCTCTCAATGGAGCTGGTTCACATACCTCTGGGGCGACCGCGGAGTGCACTGGAAAAGGGGTCCTGTGAGTCTTTGGCTCAGGTTTCAGGTCCGAATTCAGGCAAAAATTTGGACCTGATTTACCCCTGAAACAGAGAACAGGGATGTACCGGACCCCCTGCTGCAAGCTGCGGCTGCAGCTATCATGTACCCGGCCTTAAGGTATGTTTGTTGCTTGCTATGTTGAATATGTGTGCATAATCTGGGAACAGATTCATTTTAAAACCATGCAGCCAGGATCAGGAGGACACAGATTAATGGCTTTCTGACTAATATAAATAAAAGCAAGCACCTTGTGATACACAGCAAATGCAAACATGAAGAAGAAAACACGTAGGGGTTGATTTACTAAAGGGAAAAAGACTGTGCACTTTGCAAAGTGCAGTTGCCCTCTTCAAGAGCAGCTGCTCCAGAGCTTGGTAAATGAGCAGAAGCTCTGCTGACTTCCATCATCCAATCATGTGCAAGCAAAAATGCAGTTTTTTTACTTTTTCCTTGCACGGGATTGGGTACTCTTTGCAAAGTGAACCCTTACCTCATTTACTAAGCTCTGGAGCAATTGCATTTGCAGAGGGCAACTGCCCTCTGCAAAGTGCACAGTTTTTTTGCCTTTTATAAATCAACCCCGTAGTGTCCCAGAGATATGGTGGTTAGGAATCAGAGCAGTGGCCTGAAGCTTATGCATTACACTGATAAATATGACCATATGAATATTTCCAAAGAGATCAATCCAGTATGAGCTTCAACTTTTTCAGCCTCTTTCTTCTTAATTTAAACAAACTTTCAGAAGCTTACTTTTAAGACCACCATGCAATGTCTAATTACTTTACAGGAGAGTGATTGATCCCCCAAGCAAAAGTTACAAATAACAGACTGCAATAAGGGACTTTCCACAGCAAGAGGTAAGAGTAACATATCCATGCAGGTACCCTGTTTCCCCGAAAAGAAGACCTAGTGTGATTGTCTGTGATGGCTGCAATATAAGCCCTACCCCCCAAATAAGCCCTACCACGTTTCCCCGAAAATAAGCCCTACCCTGAAAATAAGACCTACAATGACTTTAACTAGGGATTATTTGGGGGGTAGGGCTTATATTGCAGCCATCACCGACAATCACGCTAGGTCTTATTTTCGGGGATACAGGGTAAAATATCAATAATCTATGGTCCTACATATGTAAATACAATACACTTGTATGTAATGTCTGATTCCTTTGCTAAGCCACCATGGTACACGTTATAGTGATATTATTACGGTATGTATGCTGTTTTTGATTAAGACCTCTTTCACAATGAGGCACTTTTCAGGTGTTTTAGCGCTAAAAATAGCACCTGAAAAACGCCTCTCATGCCTCCCCAGTATGAAAGCCCGAGTGCTTTCACACTGGGGAGGTGCGCTTGCGGGACGGAAAAAAAGTCCTGCAAGCAGCATCTTTGGGGCGGTGTTGGAGCACTGTATAAAGTTCTCCTACACTGCCTCTGCCCTTTGGAATGAATGGGCAGCGCTTCTGAAGTGCCTGAAAAGAGTTTTTTGAAAGCGCAACAACACGGGTGCTTTAACCCTTTCTTTAGCGCTGCTAAAACGATGGTAAAGAGCCACTAAAACTAGCGGCGCTTTATCGATAACGTGGCGTGGCCCCAGTGTGAAAGTGTTCTAAGTGTTTTTATGCTGGGTGTGGAATTCCTTTTTTTTGAGGGAGCTGCAACTCTGTTTCATTTTATGATTGTTATTGTAAAATGACAATACATTTTCTGATTCTGATTTGAAGGAGAAGCAGGGCCCAACTCTGTAGACCCTTCTTCTCCTATAGGTCACAGGAATGCACTTTGTTCTGCACTCTTGTGACCCGTTTTCAACCAACAGCTGGCTAAAGCATGCTGTCGGCTGACGTCACAAGGTCAATGCAGGCTCTGGAGAGATCCCAACTTTAATGTTGGGATCCACCCAAATGTCTAGACCAGCATTTGGCTCAGCCTCTCAGAAAGCTGATGAGAGCCTGACCAAGCCGCTTCCGCCCCCTCCACAACCTGGCGCTACAGTGACTGCTGAAGGGGTAGAGCAGAGAGTCAGTGACTGACAGTGGTCTTTGATTGCTCAGTTCTTGGTCTAAAGGTGGTGGGGGACACCTGCAGCTAGGATTGGCACTGTAGCCATCTAGGTGAATAGGATTGTTTAAACTTGCAATATCAGAAGACTGGACACCTATGAATCTTGATGTATTTTTGGTGATACAATAAAGCTTTTTTTTTTTTCTCAAGATTCACGGGTGTGCAGCCTCCTGATATTACAAGTTTGTATTGGCACAGTGACAAACTGGGCTAGCACCCTGCCTCATATTGGAGAAGCAGCTTGTCATTGCTGGGATACCTGGAGCAGTGGATGTATGTGCATATGATTGTTTGTTATTTTCGATTCCCACGCTTCTCTTTTAATGTGTCAACCCAATGACCACTCATCTTTACATCTGTACAGTTCTGTGTGTGTGTGCATTTCTGTGAAATATTCTGTTAAATGTAATATTATTTTTATGTGTTGTCTTGAAATAAAATGTCATCAGATAATAAGGCACAATCAGTCCCTACTAATATGAAATTTTGATATTGTAGGCCTGGACCATTGTGACCTTTCAACAAATCCAGGCCTGACTGGATAACTGACATGTACTTTATTTTCATATGAAGAATGAGTAAATCAATTTTCACAAAAGAGAAAATAATGCAAATCTGTTCAGTTGACAAAGACATTTCTGGTGATCCTATCTGTCTAAAGTTGCCTAGTAAGGTGGACCGAAATACCACTTTTTCCTTTCTCAGTGTAAAGGAAATAACATCCTGCTTTTAAGGCCATTGGACTTAATAGATTAGAATCCCCATCCCCTGCCCATCAATGAACTAATAAAAAAGTAGTGTAATTCTTTATTAGGTGTGATAGTAAAAAGTCATATATTTCCTCAAAAGGGTAGTGGTGTCAGAAGGTGTGTCCCACTTCGCTCCACAATTCATCGATAGGTTATTGTTGGGCCACTTTTTACCAGTCCATTTTTATGTCAGACACAGCAGAATGCATATTTAGGGTCTGCTCTGCAGAATCACCGGTAAGGTAGATTTTATGTTATTCACTCATCTCTAAAGTATATACCCTTTAGGAAATCTGTACAGTTATTTGCATAAAATAATGGTAAATAAAGCACAAGATAAGCTTTGCAGTATTCAAATATACATGCTGGAATCAGGATACTTACCCACCAGGAGAACATTTCATGAGTTTGCAAAGTTCAACAGTAAGCAAGCATACTTATACTATAAAGTATAATATTATTTACATGTTATATATTGCCCTTGTCTTTTTTTCTCTGAATTTATAAGAAATCCTATTTACACATTAACATTTCTAAATGTGAAGACAGATATAGCATGGTATGAGGAGATAATTGAGGCTTTCCAGGCAGAGCATAATGAATTTTAGTGTCATCCAGGAGATGCTGTAATTGGCCTCAGAAGGACTTGTTTCTAACACCTCACTATCTCCTCAACATCCTGTACTGGGAAAGTGACCTGTCCTTGACTTCATGCATAGTGACATGTAATAGCAGCAGGAGACAAAGTATTAACTTGTAGTTCTGGCTAGAATGACACACACCGCTTCAGTCATACATGATTATTGGGCATGAGAAAACTAATGGCAAGCTGAAGATTCAACCAGGATTAGGCTTAATTGCAACCTTGGATATTTGTGAATATAGCGTTCACTAGCATGTATTTAATTCACTAGCTTTTTTTTCTTTTTTGAACATTTTTAAAACAGCCTAACTCCACCCTTGACATACAATAAAAAATTGGTGGCTCAATCGTGAAAAAAAAACACATTGTTGCATAAGTATTGTACAGAGTTGGGGTATGTGTATATTTTATTTTTTTATGTAATTTTTTAAGGATTAGTGTGGCAAACGAAACAAAAAATAGCAGGCAAATGAAATACCAGCAGTTTGACGGAAGAGAACCAAGTGGAAGGGATAATGAAAGACAACTAGGCAAACTGCCAAAAGAGTTGAGTTACAATGTATGATTATTTTCTAAATATTAATTATTATAAAATAGAAGAAAATGTTATTCCAGAACAGGCAACGTTGGTAACATTACATACGATGCTAAAGAATTGTTTTAATGGGCACTATGTTCAGTGAGGGTAAAGGGAATCACAGTTGACAGCAAGTAATGGGGGTATGACAGCTAACAGCATATGCAGGGGAAGAGTGCAGAGGGTATGACAGCAGGCAGAATGAGCAAGAGGGGAGTGCAGAGGATTTGACAGAAGTATGTGCAGGGGAAGAGTGCAGAGAATATGGCAGTGGGCAATATGTGAAGAGGGGGACTGCTGAGGGTATGTGGCAGGCAGAATGTGCGGGAGAGGATTGTTGAAAGGTTTTGATGATGGGCAGTATGTGCAAAAATGTAAAATATGATCTAAAGTGTGGCTATAAAGTTTGTGAACCCTTTTGTATTTTTAATATCTGTAATATTTCTGCATAAGTATGATCAGACCTAACACTAGATAGTGGAAACCCAATTTTTAGATATTGAAGGAAGTTACTGTATAAATGTGTGTATGGCAAAAGTATGTAAACCTTGGGTAGTAATAACTACAGGCAAATATTTCCACTAACTGTTGATCAGTCCTGCACTTTAGTCCATTCCTTTTTACAGCACAGGTTTAGTTTAGGCATGTTGGTAGGCTCACATGAACGTCTACATTAGTTCCTGACACAAAATTTAAACGTCAAAGGTCAGGACTTTGAACATTAACTTTCTTCTGCTTTAACTGTCTTTTGACTGACTGAAATGTGTGTTTAAGGTTTTTGTCTTCCTGCATGATCCACTTCCTCTAAAGCTTTAGTTCATGGAAGGGAACACTGATATTTTCCTGTGGAATTTTCTTTTACAATTCAGAATTCACAATTCTAATGCCCCGTACACACGGTCGGACTTTGTTCGGACATTCCGACAACAAAATCCTAGGATTTTTTCCGACGAATGTTGGCTCAAACTTGTTTTGTCTACACACGGTCGCACAAAGTTGTCGGAAAATCCGATCATTCTGAACGCGGTGACGTAAAACACATACGTCGGGACTATAAACGGGGCAGTGGCCAATAGCTTTCATCTCTTTATTTATTCTGAGCATGCGTGGCACTTTGTCTGTCGGATTTGTGTACACACGATCGGAATTTCCGACAACGGATTTTGTTGTCGGAAAATTTTATCTCCTGCTCTCCAACTTTGTGTGTCGGAAAATCCGATGGAAAATGTCCGATGGAGCCCACACACGGTCGGAATTTCCGACAACACGCTCCGATCGGACATTTTTCATCGGAAAATCTGACCGTGTGTACGGGTCAGTAGCAAGTGGTTCTGGTTTAGGGGCAGCAAAACAGGAAAATGTACTTCACAGATAGGATAAAGTCCTTATGCCAGAATGCAATATGTGATTTTCATTAAACATGACCAGGGTAGATCAGAGATCACCTTCTATATTGCTCAGATTGGGCCACCTTCCTAACTCCAATTTCCTACAATTTCCAGATTAGATTCCCTAAAAATCACAGAGGTTCACATACCTTTGTTACACAACAATATTTAAAGTGTAGTTGATACAACAATAGTGCCTACAACCCAAATATACATGAATGAATTACTCTCTCCATATCCCAAGATCATACATACAGTGCTCAGTGCATAAAAGGTCTAAAACCTGTGCATAACAAGATAAATTTGTACGATCACTCCAGTTTTCCCCAAGTGCTCTCCCACACTCACCAGAAACATGACTCTTAGTGCCAGCAAAAGAGTCAAACAAATACTTGTTTTTCTCAATGTATAGGTCACTACTGATGTTCCAATGCCTTTCTGCTGGTATGATATATCTGGTGACATAACTTCTAGTCTTTGGAACACATGTCAACTAAGCTAATAAAGGGTCTGGAGGATATTAGTTGCGAGCACTGAACTTATTCTCTCTGGAGAATAGATGCTTGAGAGGGGATATGATTTCAATTTATAAATACCGTACTGGTGACCCCACAATAGGGATAAAACTTTTTTGCGGAAGGGAGTGTAACAAGACACGTGGCCACTCATTAAAATTAGAAGAAAAGAGGTTTAACCTTAAACTATGTAGAGGGTTCTTTACTGTAAGAGCGGCAAGGATGTGGAATTCCCTTCCACAGGGGTTGGTCTGGGGGGGGGGGGGGCATCGGTAGTTTAAAAAAACTATTAGATAAGCACCTGAACGACCACAACATACAGGAATATACAATGTAATACTGACATATAATCACACACATAGGTTGGACTTGATGGACTTGTGTCTTTTTTCAACCTCACCTACTATGTAACTATGTAACTATATGGGAGTGGTGCTTTTTGGTTATTTTTGATTTCATTACAAATTGTGATTTTATGTTTTTACTTAAATGCATGCCTTGTGTTCATAACTGAGTGATTTTGGGCCAGTTACATTATTTCTATGAATGCCTTGGGTTCAGTTACATGCATATTGGATAAGCCTATTCCATACCAGCAGAAGGACATTGAAACATCATAACAAAGTGCTTTTATTGATATATTTTAACAGAGATCAAATGTGAGAAGTTAGTTGTTATGGTTTACATACAGTACTCTTTAACTTTGGATCGTTTTCCTTTATATTGAGCAAGTATAATATTTTTGACACATTAGTTCAATCAGGTTCTCGTCTAGTATGGGCTAGAAAAAAATTATCACATTTTTTCTCAGATTTATGCAGAAATCTTGCAAATTCAAAAAGGATTAACAAAATATCAAGTGGAACTCCAGCCAAAAATAACCAGATAAAAATTAAAAGCCCATTAAAAGATAACCCAAAAACTGTTCTCTCTGCAATATATTAATCTTCAATTTAGAGATTTCCCCTGCAGGAATTTTTTTGTCACTAGATGTCCTCGGTTTTTAAGACCAGCATTAATAATCCCAATGTCTTTGAGCCCAGGTCCTCCTGGACGTCATCAGCTTGTGATTGGACAGCAAATATTTCTAAATATAAATCTGCAATCAGAAAATTACATTTCAAAACTTTACCATGGAACCATGCTGCAATCTGCTCACTGTCCTTTTCCATGCCAGCACGCAGTGGGATCTGCTCTTCTTTAAACCAACGAATGATGACTTCCCTTGATATTGGCCGAGCTGGTCGTTCCCATACATTTCTTAAAGGAAAACACAGATATTTTACTGCTTATCATATATCTGAGTACGTTCAATACCAAAATGGATATCACACAAATAAAATTTTTTTGCCCATAACTGCATATAAAGTGAGCCGCAGAGTCTGAGCCAGATGTTCCCACCCCCTCAGCGTTCCAGTGAGTGGGGGGGGCAGAGCAGACAGTGGTGACTGATAGTCTATAAGCTCTCTGCTCACGGAGCTCTGGGAACCGAGTGATCAGCGGTGTTTGATCGCTCAGTTCTCAGTCTTAGAGCAGGCGGGTAAGTATGATTCTAAAAAACAAAAAACAAAAAAAACATACTTCTCTTTTAATCCTCCAAACAGGGACACGCAGACTTTATCCAAGATGGGGCAAAAAGGTTAGGACGGGAGTTTCACTTGACTTTTTGAATCAGAAGTGCTGTCTCATTACAAAGCCTTTCATCTTTATTTTGTGTAGTAGAGTTACTGAAATCTATACAGTTGGACAATATCACAATTTAAAAAGAAACTTAATTTCCGAGCTTAATAATTATGTACAAGGACAAGCAACTTAAAAACAAATACTGGCAGGTTGATGTATTGACTCACCAACCTATTTCTTATTTCTCTAAAGATCTCTGTGCCTGAGTTAGGTTTCCTGTAATTTGTTCTCATATTGTTTTAATACAGCTTTGCTATATTAACACAGTATGAGAGTATCTGCTCTGTTAGCTAGCAGTCTGGAGGGGTAATTGGATGAGCTTAAGGAAGAGTGAAGTTTTAAGAAAGGAAGGAAGGAAGGAAGGGTGGGAAGGACCATCAGCAATATAGCAATTTTCACTTTCTAAAGCTGGATACACACTATACAATTTTCTTTATATTTTTTTCCTTTAGATTTACCAAAACCATATATGAGGTCAAACCTTAAGAGTTTAAATTTGTATGCAATCAGGCAGGCCCTAACACTACATGGTTTTGGTAAATCTAAAGGAAATCAGACAACAAAAGTTGTATAGTGTGTATGGGGTCTAAGGAGAAAAAAGGTCAATCTATGGAATGGGGTCTGCAGAAATGCAGGCTCTAAAACTCATTGTAACCCTCCTTATAATATGCAACTATTTAACAGAACAAGCTTTTCTGGATCACAAGAATATGACATCTACTTAAAGCTGCACCCCAGGAAAAATTTACGGTAATCACAAAGGTGAAATACTGTACATGTAAGGAAGTGTTTAACCTGCAAAAGGATTTGCATTTGTATGCATTCAGTCTTCAGATTTACACATCTCCATAACACAGTAGAATGTGAAGGGTGACACCAATTAAGAAATACACTGCTACCCCCAGCCTGGTGATTGGACAGTGAAGAAGCAGTAAGAGAGCAATAATGCTTTCCCTTGATTCTCTCTGCTTTTTCCTATTGTCAGCTCCTTTTCAGTATTG
This sequence comes from Lithobates septentrionalis, assembly GCA_037952835.1. NCBI lineage: Eukaryota > Metazoa > Chordata > Amphibia > Anura > Ranidae > Lithobates > Lithobates septentrionalis. The sequence continues at coordinate 840,627 of JBBDGP010001635.1, read as the reverse complement.
ACTGACTGGCTCCCTCTGCCAGTCAGACTTATGCTGTGTATGTGATTAGAAGAGGCTGAAATCAAACCCAGATCAGGTACTTTTACCCTAATTGCATTGAAAAATGTTGACGTTATTTTAAAGTTAATTTATTTTAAATTACATACATGTCATACTTACTTGCTCTGTGCAAAGGTTTTGCATACAACGATCCTCCTCTTCTCGGGTTCCAGCTGGTGTTCTTGGCTCCTCCTCTGCTCTGTGTACTACCATAGGAAGCCATTTCCTATGGTGGCACCCATGTGGGCCAGATCCCAAGCCAGGCTTTGTGCGTCTATTGGCACACACAATGCAGCTCAGCCCCGCCACCCACTCCCACCTCACTGGATCTGTTTGACAGTAGCAGGAGCCAAAGGCTCTAGCTGCTGCCTCCATGTCCAGTGAGGAGCAAGAGAAGCCCCGCTGCTCTCTGGCACAACACTGTATTGAGATCTTACTCAGGTAAATAATTAGGGAAGGCTGGGAGGAAGAGAGCTGAACATAGAAACTTTTTTACTTAATGCAGAGAATGCATTAGGGTAAAAAAAAACCCTAAGCTTTTACAACCGCTTTAAAAAATCAAATGATGTACTAAAAAATGAAAAGCTACATTAAAGGAGTTGTAAAGGCAGAAGGTTTTTTATCTTAATGCATTCCATACATTAAGATTAAAAAGCCTTCTGTGTGTAGCAGCCTTCCCAGCACCCCCCCTAATACTTACCTGAGCCTCATCTCTGTGCAGTGATGTCCATGAGTCCCTCAGCCCCCCAGGACTCTCCCTCCTGATTGGCTGAGACACAGCAGTGGTGTCATTGGCTCCTGCCGCTGTCACATAAAGTCGGTTAGCCAATCAGGAAAGAGAGGGGCGGGGCCGAACGGCAGCTCTGTGTCTGAATGGACACACGGTGCTACAGCTTGGCTCGGGTGTCCCCATGGCAAGCTGCTTGCTGTGGGGGTACTTGACAGGAGGGTGGGGCCAGGAGCACAGAAGAGGGACCCAAGAAGAGGAGGATCCAGGCTGCCTGTGTTTAAAGGCTCAGGATCACTGCTTGAGAATGTGGAGAAGTTGGATGGATAGGCGTGTCCAGAAGCTGGGGATCTGTGCTTGTGTGGTTGAGAGAGTGGAGGGAGAGGGCAGAGGGGAGTGTCCAGAGGCTCCTGTACATGGTTGGAAGAGTGAGCTGGGACTTTTATCCAGTGACCCACGGGCACAACGAGGAGGATTGGAACAATACATTTACTGGCAAGGTGTGTCTATGTCTATGTGATTGTGTGCGTGTCTAATGCCCCGTACACACGGTTGGATTTTCCGATGGAAAATGTCCGATCGGAGCGTGGCGTCGGAAATTCCGACCGTGTGTGGGCTCCATCGGACATTTTCCATCGGAATTTCCGACACACAAAGTTGGAGAGCAGGAGATAAAATTTTCCGACAACAAAATCCGTTGTCGGAAATTCCGATCGTGTGTACACAAATCCGATGGACAAAGTGCCACGCATGCTCAGAATAAATAAAGAGATGAAAGCTATTGGCCACTGCCCCGTTTATAGTCCCGACGTACGTGTTTTACGTCACCGCGTTTAGAACGATCGGATTTTCCGACAACTTTGTGCGACCGTGTGTAGACAAAACAAGTTTGAGCCAACATCCGTCGGAAAAAATCCTAGGATTTTGTTGTCGGAATGTCCGAACAAAGTCCGACCGTGTGTACGCCCTATATGTCTGTGTGAGTGAGTGAGTGTGTGTGTGTGTCTCTGTCATCCATATCCCAGAAGGAACAGGTGCTAGCTTCATCTGCCCATACTTAAAATGGCTGCCCACACAACACATGTGAGTGCTGTACTAATAAATCATTCCATAGCAAATACAGCCTCTTGTTAAAAATGAACTCCCTAAATCTCATCAACAATATCTCTGACTGCTGCAGGTTTTTTTCAATATTATACTGTATATTTTTCATATATGTGTTTGGTTTATCTGAGATTTCAAAAACTTTAACGCAGTTGCTAAAAAGGGGTTATACCTTTAAAGATCAAAAATCTTAAAATTATTATGCATTACTTACTCGACTGGTAGTTGAATTTTGATTGGGGGTGTACTGCAAATTTCTTGGGTAGGCTGCTGCCCATTGTTTAGAGTAGAATTCTGAAAAAGATTACTAAGCCCAGCTACCTTTCCTTTCTGGATGGCCCGAAGAGATTGCCGATGATATTCAGCTCGTGCTCTGCGGGCTTTATGCTTGCGCTCTTCATCGGCTGCCTTTGACTTGCGTACTGCAACAGGAATGGTCAAAGTTAGGTCATTATACAGAATCATTCCTACAGTGCTATGCAATATACATAATAACACTGCAATCATGTATACATAATCCTACGAAAACAAATATGAGAATTCTCCAAAAATTGTAATTCAATCTTCCTTGTTTTAGTAGAAAATTAAACAAACCATTGACATTTCTTAAATCAAATAAATCTAAAGTTTAAACAAAAAAGGAAGAGGAAAGAATGGAACTTAATTTGAGGCATGTCATTGAATAAATATCTAGTTTATATTGATCATTAAATTGTTTATTTTTTCCAAATCAAGTTAGAAAGTATCAGTAATCTATGGTAAAAGATGATATACTGTAAATAACAGTTCACTTGGATTATGTCTTTTTTACTTATTTACAGTATATCATGTCTTTTACCAAAGATTGCTGATACTTTTTAACTTGATTTGGAAATAATAAACAATTTAATGTTCAATATAAACTATATATTTATTCAGGGCAAAAAAATGGGAAGGTCGGCAACTGTGTTCTCATAGATATAATGCCACATCCATAAATTGTGAACCAAAAGAATAAGTGCCCCTAAATGGACTAAAGGCATTAATATCTATACAAAAAAAGTATTAGAGAATGTTTGAAGTTTTACTAAATATTTATTTGACAACATTTTAAAAGTATGAGGACTTAAGACAAAAAATGATTGGAATGTATACAAATTTGTGTGTAGAAACATCAATATAGCAACACACGTTCAAATGTGATCCTTCACCCGACGCGTTTCAGTTAAATTCTTTCCTTAGGGGTGTTCTTCAGGAAACACACATGTGCATCTATAACATTATGCAATCTCAATAAGCATTATTCCAAAGAGTACACATGTATCCATAAAAGTGTCATTTTTGTATATTTAATGCACTTACATGTGCTGAGATGGTGTCACAGATGAAACATTCCATAATATAAAAACAAAGAAAAGTTGATTTTAGTCACCCCACAGAGGTGATTGCCTCTATGTTGAACATACATCGAGAAGTCAGGGATGATGGGCCTCCCCTCCCCCAAACAGGAGTCCCCCAGGACAAGGCAGACAGGAGCACTGAGGCCAGCAAGTGGAAGGACAGCCTAAATGCAAAAGATAAATATAAAAAATATGTATAATAATAAATATTATTGAAACTAGGGTAAAAGTAATGCCATGGAAATTACTACCTGAATAGGGCATCAATCCAAGATGGGGAGGCTATAATGAGCAAAGATTAACTTGGAGTATCTACACTGATGTATCAGTCAGTTAAGGTATAAGGGATAAGGATGCTTCAATGAAGCATCCTTATCCCTTATACCTTAACTGACTGATACATCAGTGTAGATACTCCTGGGGGACTTCTGTTTAAGGGAGGGGAGGCCCATTATCCCTGACTTCCCGATGTATGTTCAACATAGAGGCAATCACCTCTGTGGGGTGACTAAAATCATTTTATGAAACACAACTTTTCTTTGTTTTTATATTATGGAATGTTTCATCTGTGACACCATCTCAGCACATGTAAATGCATCTAATATACAAAAATGGCACTTTTTATGGGTACATATGTACTCTTTGGAATAATGCTTATTGATATTGCATATTTCTAATAATGTTATAGATGTACATGTGTTCATCCCGAAGAACACACCAGAGGAAAGAATTTAACTGAAACGCGTCGGGTGAAGGATCACATTTGTTTGTCTTAAATCATCATGCTTTTAAAATGTTTTGTCAAATATTTTGTAAAACTTCAAACATTCTCTAATACTTTTTTGTATAAATAGTAATGCCTTTAACCTCCCTGGCGGTATGATTATTTCAGATTTTAGGTGCTGAAAGCGGTACAATTATTTTGCATGGAAATTTGGCGTTTTATATTGTAGGTCTGTAATTCTTAACAATAACACACTTAAATCTGTCCAAACAAGAGTCTAGTAGATATCCCGGGTATGATAAAGTTTGAAACACAAAAACATAAATTATAATATAATAAATAAAAATAAATAATTAAAAAAAATTAATAATAATAATAAAATAAATTTCCCCACGATTCACTATCGCTCAATTCTGCAAGTGTTCTAATTTACTATCGCTGTTTTCTAGCTGGTCTAAAGCCACTTTTGACGTAAAGAGAAACTTTTTGGTTGCTATGGACAATCTCCAGTTTCCAGGCAGAAAGAACAGTATATATAACATAAAACTGCATGCAGGGCATGGGCCAAAGCACTGGGGACAAAAGAGATTCGAAATCATTTCATACAGTACTGTAATCTGTAAGATTACAGTACTGTATGTGTTATGATTTTTACAATTTTTTTGAATTTGCCGCCAGGCTCCGCCCCCGTGCATCGCGACGCTCGCAGGGAATGGAGCCTGGCAAGGAGAGGCTTCGGAGGAGGACTGAGCCCACGGACACTGCGGGGGACATCGCAGGATCCCGGGGACAAGGTAAGTAAAGCCACACCAGGATCCTGCGATGTAATCCCGAGTGTGGCTCAGGGTTACCGCTAATGGTCCTGAATTTTAACCCCGAGCCACACTCGGGGAAAACCGCCAGGAAGGCTACAGTCCGTTTAGGGGTACTTAATCTTTTGGATCATATATTTATTCAGTGACATGCCTCATATAAAGTCCCATTCTTTCCTCTTCTATCTTTGTTTAAACATATATTAGGATGGAGGATTGCCACTGCTATGATTAGGTTGTGTCAGGTCACATTATTACTAGGAATGAGCCGAACACCCCCGGTTCGGTTCGCGGCAGAACATGCGAACAGGCAAAAAATTTGTGCGAACACGCAAACAGCGTTGAAGTCTATGGGACTTGAATGTGAAAAATCAAAAACACTCATTTTAAAGGCTAATGTGCAAGTTATTGTCATAAAAAGTGTTTGAGGACCCGGGTCCTGCCCCGGGGGACATGTATCAATGCAAAAGAGTTTTAAAAACGGCCGTTTTTTTTGAGAGCAGTGGTTTTAATAATGCTTAAAGTGAAACAATAAAAGTGAAATATTCCTTTAAATATCGTGCCCGGGGGGTTACTATAGTATGCCTGTAACGTGGGGCATTTTTCCAGTGTTTAGAACAGTCCCTGCACAAAATGGCATTTCTAAAGGAATAAAAGTCATTTAAAACTGCTTGTGGCTGTAATGTAATGTCGGGTCCCGGCAATATATATATATATATATATATATATATATATATATATATATATATATATATATATATATATATATATATATATGAAAATCATTGAGAAAATTGGCATGGGTCCCCCCTCAGCCCATTACCAGGCCCTTTGGGTCTGGTATGGATATTAAGGGGAACCCCCCACCCAAATTACAAAAAAGGTGTGTGGCCCCCAGGCCCTATATACTCTGAACAGCAGTATACAGGTGGTCCCCGGGTTACAAACAAGATAAGAACAAACCTATAGTCCCTAAGTTGAATCTGTTTGTAATTTGGAACAGGTACATTTTTAAAGTGTATCTCCAGCCAAAAAAATCTATTTTTAAGCTTTTTGGATAACATAGGGAAAGGTTATCACCCCTGTAACATTTGTTTTGCTATCTGTGCCCCTGTTAAGAAGATTTCATCTCACTTTCTGTCCCAATGACAATTGGATTTTGAAATTTTTGGATTATTAGGGAAACTAAGATTGGTGATAAAGCATCAGTGGAGACATCTTTTTCCCATATTAACTCTTACAGGAGAAATTTTCCCGCTCCTAGTGGTAGATTTCCTCTCCCTTCCTGTTGTCTCCCTCCATTTGTAAGTAGGAGGCGTTTGTAAGTCGGATGTTTGAAAATAGGGGACCGCCTGTACATACTATACGGCCTGCCCCATACACTCTGTGGAAAATTGGGCCTTAGGTGTTGGTGGTACCAGAACACTGTAAACCCTCACAGTTACTCTTGGTGGGCGCTGGAATGGGCCCTGCTGTGAAATATTATATCAAGAATTGTAATTATATGCCCCTGTTAAACAGGGGCAGAAAAATTGGGCCTTAGGCAATGGTGGTGGTGGTGGCACAACACTGTAAAGCCTCACAGATACTCTTGTTGAGTGCAGGAACGAGCCCTTCTGTTAAATATTTGATCAAAAATTGTAATTACATGCCCCTGTTAAACAGGGGCAGAAAAATTGGGCCTTAGGCAGTGGTGGTGGTGCCCTGAACCAAAAATATTCTTAGAAACCATCATCATGAAGATTGAGAAGGAATAGGATAGCCAGTCAGCATAATAGGATAGTCACTCAGCATATGCAGTCTTTAAGGGATCCCACATCCCATAAAAAAATCAATCAGTTACATCAGCATCAGGTGCTTGGTAGCTGGTGATCCAAGACTGATTCATTTTTATGAATGTGAGCCGATCCACGGAGCCTGTGGACAGACACACTCTGTGATCGGTTACAAAGCCTCCAGCAGCACTGAATGTGCGTTCAGAAAGAACGCTAGTTGCAGGACAGGCCAGAAGCTCAATTGCATATTGAGCAAGCTCTGGCCAGTGGTCCATCCTCAAGACCCAGTAACCCAGTGGATGTTCTGTTGGAAAGGTTTCCAAGTCTGATTTAGCCCCTAGATATTCCTGCACCATGTAATTCAGATGCTGGCGATGGTTGCTGGAACCGATCAGACCTTGGCACTGAGGACTGAAGAATTGCCTGAAGGCATTGGTCAGCTGGCCACCTTCTCCACCGTTCTTTCTGTGACTGAACAAAGCCTCAGCAACACGTTGTCCAGCACCAGGAAATTGTAACCTCCCAGGCTCTGTAAACGCATTGTACAAACCTTTCAAGGCCTCCCCCCCAAAGGTGTTTCATCCTCTGCTCCCTCTGCAAAGGCTGGATAAGTTCTGCAACCTTACCCTTGTAACGTGGATCAAGAAGGGTTGCCAGCCAGTAATGATCCCTCTCCTTGATACCACGAATCCTAGGGTCCTTTCGCAGGCTTTGCAGGATCAGGGAGGCCATGCAGCATAAGTTTGCAGAGGCATTCGATCCTGAGTCCTCTGGGTCATTAAGGATCACATGATCCTCAGCCACCTCCTCCCATCCACGTACAACTCCATGGGTTTCTGGGGACTAAAAACTATCCCTTGAAGACTGCTGCTGATGCTAAGTGTTATCCTCCACCTCCATGCTGTCACAGGAATACTATCTGGATAAAGGGGGCCGCTATTCTGCCTCAAGTGCCCTGTCCATTATTCCACAAAGTGTGTGCTACAACAGGAAGACAAGAGGGACAGTATCACTGCTCACCATCCTTGTGTCCTCATCAAATGGTGACAGGACAGTGCATGCATCCTAGATCAGTAGCCACTGGCGTGGCAAAAAACAGCCAAGATCCCCTGAACCTGTCCTGGTGCCATATTCACACAGGTATTCATTGATGGCCCTCTGCTGCATGTGCAGCCACTACAGCATTGCCAACATTAAGTTCGACCTGGTGGGCATGTCACAAATGAGGCGGTTCTTGGGCAAGTTGCATTCTCTTTGAATGTCACCCAGCTGAGCACTGGCATTATATGCCCAGCGGATATGACCACTGACTTTCCTGGCCTGCCTCAGGAGATCTTATAAGCCAGGGTACTTGCTCAAGAACTGCTGCATCACCAAATTCAGGACAAGAGCCAAACAGGGAACATGGGTCAAGTGTCCCTGTCGGAGGGCGGAGAGGAGGTTGGTGCCATTGTAGCATACAACCATTCCTGGCTGAAGCTGGCGTGGCATCAACCACCTCTGAGCGTGACCCTGCAGAGCTGCCAGAATCTCTGCCCCAGTGTGGCTCCTGTCCCCTAAGCAGACCAACTCAAGCACCGCATGGCATCTTTTTGCCTGAATACTTGTGTAGCCCTTTGAATGCCTATAGAGCACCACTGGTTCACAGAACAAATCTGCAGAGGAAGAGGCCATAGAGAAAGAAGAAGAGGAGGGGGTTGAGGAGAGAGCCGTGGCTGAATCACCACTACTAGCATTTTGGAGGTGTGGTGGCAGAACAAGCTCCAACAATACTGAACCTTGTTCTGCATCCTTCCCAGCTGCCAGCAGAGTCACCCAGTGCACCGTGAAAGAAAGGTAACATCCCTGTCCATGCCTGCTGGACCATGAGTCAGTGGTAACATGCACCTTACTGCTGACCGCCCTGTCCATTGAGGCCAAGACATTACCTTCCACATGCTGGTAGAGAGCCGGAATGGCCTTCTGTGAAGCAGATTGGCCAAAAGTACTTGGGACACCTATTTCTATACCTTCATTCCTCTCAGTGCAGGTTTCTGAGAGGACTGGAGGTATAGTGGGGTTGGAGATCCCAGCTGATGAGGAGCAAGGAGAGGTCCGCCTTGTTCTTTGATGTGGCACTTTTAAGTGCTGTTGCCAACGGACTGCATGGGCGGTCGTCACTTGTCTGGTCAAGCATGTTGTGCCCAAGCGGCTGCTGTTTTGGCCACGCTTGATACGCTTCAGACATATGTTGCAAACAGCAATGGTGCGATCTGCTGCACACGTGTCAAAAAAGGCCCACACCAAAGAACTTTTCAAAATATGCGGGGAGTCAGCAGTGCCCTGCACCTGCTTAGCTCTGCGGTGTGATGCAATAGGGTAGCTGCCCTTAATCTGCCCCCTGGAGGGCATCCTGTCACATTGGAGATGTGCCTCCTCTTCCTCCTCCTCCTCTCTTCTATCAGGCACCCAAGTAGAGCCAGTGACCTCATCATCCCCTCCCTCCTCATCACTGGAGCAAACTTGACAGTATGCTGCAGCTGGGGGAACATGACTGCCAGTTTCTTGACCTTCTTGGGCACCCCCTCTCTCTAGGCTCAGGTTACTCCCTTCCTAAACCTGGGTACCATCATCAGAGCCTTCAAATCGCTGCGCATCTTCCTGCAGCATGTACCCGACACTGTGGTCTAATAGTTTAGTTCGGGAGACTCCTCAGGGCATGATGATGGGGCTAGGGAAGGAGTGACTGTTGACATGGAGCTGATGGAATAGGCCACTTTGGCAGCTGCATTGGCAGGCAATCTACTCTGAGCCTGGGTGACAGGGGATGAGGAGGATGAAGGCGGCTTTGTTATCCATTCCACCAACTCTTCTGCATGTTGTGGCTCAATAACACGGCCAGCTGCAGAAAAAAGGACAAGCATGCCCCACGGCCACGTGCTGAGGATGCATCGTGTCCACGACTAGCATTGACGACTGTAGACACAGAGCCTGCTTGCCCTCTTTTAGTGGCCTGTGAGCATCTGCCTCTCCTTGGTGGCCTCCCGGACATGCTGTAAATTTTGTTCAGCAAAACCACACTAAACTGTATTGTTTACTGTGTACACCACCAGAAAAGTAGTAGCAACTGCACTATGGGTGCACGGTACTGTGTACACCAACAGAAGTGTAACAATAACTATGGGTGCACTGTATGTATTGTGTACACCACCAGAAAAGTAGTAGCAACTGCGCTAGGGGTGCACCGTATTGTGTACACCAAAAGAAGTCTAATAACAACTATGGGTGCACTGTATGTATTGTATACTGTGTACACCACCAGAAAGCAGTAGCAACTGCACTAGGGGTGCACGGTACTGTGTACACCAACAGAAGTGTAAGTACAACTATGGGTGTACTGTATTGTGTACATCACCAGAAAAGTAGTAGCAACTGCACTATGGCACGGTACTGTGTACACCAACAGAAGTGTAACAACAACTATGGGTGCACTGTATGTATTGTGTACACCACCAGAAAAGTAGTAGCAACTGCGCTAGGGGTGCACTGTATTGTGTACACCGCCAGAAGTCTAATAGCAACTATGGGTGCACTGTATGTATTGTATACTGTGTACACCACCAGAAAGCAGTAGCAACTGCACTAGGGGTGCACGGTACTGTGTACACCAACAGAAGTGTAAGTACAACTATGGGTGTACTGTATTGTGTACATCACCAGAAAAGTAGTAGCAACTGCACTATGGGTGCACGGTACTGTGTACTGTGTACACCGCCTGAAGTATATTAGAAAAAGTACACCAGGAATGGCTTGCAGTCAGATATAGCTAAACTGGATGCTGTGGATATATATATATATATATATATATATATATATATATATATATATATATATATACATACGAGACTGTCAATATATAGGGCATCCTGTCACATTGGAGATGTGCCTCCTCTTCCTCCTCCTCCTCTCTTCTATCAGGCACCCAAGTAGAGCCAGTGACCTCATCATCCCCTCCCTCCTCATCACTGGAGCAAACTTGACAGTATGCTGCAGCTGGGGGAACATGACTGCCAGTTTCTTGACCTTCTTGGGCACCCCCTCTCTCTAGGCTCAGGTTACTCCCTTCCTAAACCTGGGTACCATCATCAGAGCCTTCAAATCGCTGCGCATCTTCCTGCAGCATGTACCCGACACTGTGGTCTAATAGTTTAGTTCGGGAGACTCCTCAGGGCATGATGATGGGGCTAGGGAAGGAGTGACTGTTGACATGGAGCTGATGGAATAGGCCACTTTGGCAGCTGCATTGGCAGGCAAACTACTCTGAGCCTGGGTGACAGGGGATGAGGAGGATGAAGGCGGCTTTGTTATCCATTCCACCAACTCTTCTGCATGTTGTGGCTCAATAACACGGCCAGCTGCAGAAAAAAGGACAAGCATGCCCCACGGCCACGTACTGAGGATGCATCGTGTCCACGACTAGCACTGACGACTGTAGACACAGAGCCTGCTTGCCCTCTTTTAGTGGCCTGTGAGTATCTGCCTCTCCTTGGTGGCCTCCCGGACATGCTGTAAATTTTGTTCAGCAAAACCACACTAAACTGTATTGTTTACTGTGTACACCACCAGAAAAGTAGTAGCAACTGCACTATGGGTGCACGGTACTGTGTACACCAACAGAAGTGTAACAATAACTATGGGTGCACTGTATGTATTGTGTACACCACCAGAAAAGTAGTAGCAACTGCGCTAGGGGTGCACCGTATTGTGTACACCAAAAGAAGTCTAATAACAACTATGGGTGCACTGTATGTATTGTATACTGTGTACACCACCAGAAAGCAGTAGCAACTGCACTAGGGGTGCACGGTACTGTGTACACCAACAGAAGTGTAAGTACAACTATGGGTGTACTGTATTGTGTACATCACCAGAAAAGTAGTAGCAACTGCACTATGGGTGCACGGTACTGTGTACTGTGTACACCGCCTGAAGTATATTAGAAAAAGTACACCAGGAATGGCTTGCAGTCAGATATAGCTAAACTGGATGCCGTGGATATATATATATATATATATATATATATATATATATATATATATATATATATATATACATACGAGACTGTCAATATTATTTTAAATATACACTGCAGCTAACTGAATAACCTGCCTGCCTGCTCAATCTAAATGACAATCTCTCCATCCACGCCAACAACACACTACATGGGGCCAACATGCAGGCGGCCTTATATAGTGTGGGGTGTGGACTTAGTCCCCCTGAGCCATGATTTGGCCAATTATGGCTCTCTTTGCTGAGGACGCTGGGCTTGGCCAAAGCAAGCAGGTCATGCTCCCGCAGTGCATTATCGGCATTACGCGGTGCTCGAATTTGGCGCGAATGCCCCATAATGTTTGGTTTTCAACGAACGGGTGAACAGCCAATGTTCGACCTGAACTTAAAGCTCATCCCTAAATTATTACATTAATCTATAGTTATAAAAATTATTCCTCTGCTTATGCTTATAACTCTTACTTACTCTTACTTATTAGTACTAGTCTCCAGTTCTCTGGATTAGTAGTGTCTGAATTAGACTTTTGACCCACTTGTCAGCTGCCTATTGGCCACTCATCAGCTGAGTGCTTGTCCATCAGTTTACCATTGTCAGAAACCATGATTCCGACTGAGACAGAAATACAGTTAAATCACACTTGTTTAATAATAATAATAATAAAAGGTAAACAGAATAAACATAGTCAAAATATAGCCAGAGTTCAGGAACTGGAACGGAAAGTCAGGGAAAGCCAAAATGTCAGGGAGCCAGAGATGAGCGTAGTAGAACAGCAAGCAGGATCTGGAGCCAGAAGGAATGTCAGCCAAGCAAGTCTTAAACAGGAACACAGGATAGCGTCTCTAGAGATGTGACCAAGGCGAAGGCAGAGATCATCTGGGCTGGACGGCTTAAGTAGGCAGGACTGACGAGCAGGATATATTCAACAGCTGAGTAACTGTGGAGAGATAGGAGCTGGCAATTAGCCGACAGCTGAGCAGCCAGCTTTGAGAAGGAAGGCTGAGCCCAGCCCTGCCAGTACCCCCTCCTCAATGACCCCTCCCCCTCGGAGGACCACTGGGCTTGAGGGGAAAATGTCTATGGAAATCACGGAGGAGGACAGGGGCATGTACGTCCGAGGAAGAGACCCAAGAGCGTTCCTCCGGACCGTACACTTTCCAATGCACCAGGTATTGTATGCGCCCACAGAACCTACGGGAGTCAACAATGGACTGTACTTCATACTCCTCATGGTTCTCAACCTGTACAGGGTGAGGACGAGGCCCTGAGGTGGTTAAGCGGTTGCAGACCAAAGGTTTTAATAAGGAAACATGAAATACATTTGAAATAGACATATTAGAAGGAAGGTCTAAAGCGTAAGCCACTGGGTTAATCCTGCGAAGAATCCGGAAAGGCTCAATAAACCGAGGTGCGAACTTCAGAGAGGGAACACAAAGTCGGAGGTTGTGAGATGACAGTCAGACCTTGTCCTCAACCTGATAGGAAGGCACAGGCAGGCGTCTGCAGTCAGCATGGAGTCTTTACCTATCAGCATGTCACAAAGCCTCCTGGACTTGTGCCCAAGTGGAACGAAGACCACGGAGATGCTCCCCTAATGCAGGAATATTCTGCGGAACAAATGAGTCAGGCAACATGGAAGGTTGGAAACCATAGTTCGCCATAAATGGGGACAATCGGGAAGCAGAATTCAAGTTACTATTGTGAGCAAACTCCGCCCATGCTAAGAGGTCTGACCAGTTGTTATGATGGTCAGACTTATAGCAACGTAAGAATTGCTCCAAGGACTGATTGGCATGTTCTGCAGCCCCATTAGGCTGCGGATGATACAAAGAGGAGAAAGCAAGCTGAATTTCCAACTGTGCACAAAAGGCTCGCCAGAACCGGGACACAAACTGACTACCCCTGTCCAAGGCAATCACCTTGGGATAACTGTTGCCCTGGGAGTTGGGTAACTCCACAATAAATCCATAGACAGGTGGGTCCAGGGCCTCTCTCCATTGGGTATGGGTTGCAGGAGGCCCACTGAAAGGTGTCGTGAGCACACACTGAATAGGCAGCTAAGAAGGAAGTTACATCAGCACGTAGACTAGGCCATCAGAATTGTTGGGAAATGGCCCAAAAGAGTTGATTCTTCCCAGGGTGGCCAGCAGCCTATGGAGAATGGTATGTCTGGAGCACGGCAGTACAGAGACTCTCTGGGACAAAGCAGCGGTCACAAGATTTCTTAGGAGGAGCATGGACCTGAGCAGCAAGAATTTTGTCACCCAAAGGAGAAGTGAGACCGGTGTGCACCATAGCCAGAATACGATCAGGAGAAATCACAAGAACCGTAACCGACTCCATCTTGGAAGTGGAGGAAAATTGTTGTGACAAAGATCCAGTCCTTACATTCTTAGTACTGTGTAAGAATGAGACAATGTAATTGAAAAAACTAGACAAGAAAAGAGCCCATTGCACCCTTCTGGGAGAGAGGAGTTTAGCCTCAGACAAGAGATTCTTATGGTCAGTAAGAATGAGAACCGGCACAGTGGTACCTTTTGAGGAGATGTCTCCATTCTTTCAGGGCTAAAATGATCGCTAACAGCTCTCTGTCATCAATCTCATAATTGCAATCTGCGTGTGACAATTTCCTTGAAAAGGCCACAAGGATGCATAGCGCTCTCAGAGGTAGGACATTGAGACAGAAGGGCGCCAACTCCAGTCTCAGAAGCATCAAGGTGTGCCAACACAAGAGCAGAAACAAAGGCAGCCTTGAGACTCTCAAAGGCCTTAATGGACTCCGGAGACCAACTCTGTGGGTTACCGTCCTTTCTGGTCATATCAGTCAGGGGCTTGATCAGAGATGAGAAGTTACGAATAAACTTCCAATAATAGTTGGCAAAGCCAAGAAAACGCTGCAGAGGAGGTAAACCCACGGGTCGGAGCCACTGTAGGACTGCTGAAAGTTTCTCTGGGTCCATCGAAAAACCAGCAGTGGAAATTACATAACCCAGGAATTTAACCTATTCACGATGGAATTCGCACTTCTCCAATTTACATTAGAGATTGCTCTCTCTTAGTTCTCTCTTAGCTACTGAAGCACACGACAGACATCGGTGTGGTGGCTCTCCGGGGACTTGGAAAATATGAGGATATTGTTGAAATAAACCACCACACATAACTGCAACAAATCTCGGAGGACATCGTTAATAAATTCCTGGAAAACTGCTGGGGCGGTACAAAGGCCAAAAGGCATTACAAGGTATTCATAATGGCCTGTTCTGGTATTAAACGCAGTTTTCCACTCGTCACCCACTTTAATCGTCACGAGATTATATGCCCCTCTCAAATCAAGCTTCATGAAAACCGTTGCTCCCTTGAGGCGGTCAAATAACTCTGTAATCAACGGAATCAGATATGCATTCTTAATCGTGAAACTATTGAGACCCCTATAATCAATACAAGGTCTCAGTTCACCACTCTTCTTCTTCACAAAGAAACCAGCACCAGCAGGAGATGACGATTTGCGGATGAAACCTCAAGAAAGTGCGTCTGCTCCATGGCCTTATCCTCCAAGACCGACAAAGAGTACATCCTGCCACAAGGGGGTATGGCACCAGGTTGAAGGTCAATTGCACAATCATATGACCGGTGTGGAGGCAAACTATCGGCTTTACCTTTGTCAAAGACATCGCTAAAATCGTGGTACTCCTCCGGCAGGGAGGAGAGTGAAGAGGTGCACAGGACCTTGGCTACCTTCTGGAAGCATGTCTTGCTGCATTGTGGTGACCAGGAGAGAGCCTCAGCATGGAGCCAATCAAAAAGAGGGGTTGTGCCTCTGTAACCAAGGATAACCAATAACCAGCGAAAACTTAGTTGAGGAAATAACTGGATTATCTTATGGTGAAGAGCCCCTACAGCCATGGACAATGGAACAGTCTCATGAGTCACATGGGCAGGCTTTAGAGGTCTTTTGTCAAGACCCTCAATGGCAAGTGGAGTGTCACGCAGCTGCAGCGGAATCGAGTGCTTCGATACAAAAGGCAGCATCAATGAACAGGCCTGCAGCCAATTTGAGCCTGTATCTCGACGGACGACTAAGCCCAAGAAAGGGTAACCAAAACCAGGGGCTTATCCTTCTGGATAACTGGGGATGCAACAACGCCACCTAAGGTCTGTCCCTGGACGGGTAGGATAAGACTTTAAAAAGTGACCTGCCTGGCCACAATAAAGACACAATCTCTCCCTCCTCCTAAGGGTTTTCTTATCCACAGAGAGACGCGTGAAGCCCAAGTGCATGGGTTCATCTTCACAGACCGACTTTGTACCAGGAGGCATGGGAGGTGAGGGAGGCAAGGGTGGGACTGCCAAGTTCGGAGATAAATGTACAGGAGGCTTACGCAAGTGCTCCTTAAAAGGGAGTCTTTCTCTGAGTCTGGAGTCAATGAGGGTGGCAAACGTGACTAACTTCTCCAGCTCAGTGGGTATATCTCGGGCTGCTATCTCATCCTTGATGGTATCCGAGAGAGCATGAGAAAAAGCAGCCATGAGGGCCTCATCGTTCCAAGCAACCTCTGCTGTCAGAGTATGGAATTCAATGGCGTAATCGGCAACAGTTCTCATACTCTGATGGATATGAGGCACTTGGCAGCAGAAGCGGAGCATGCGGGAATGTAAAACATCCTTTTAAAAGAAGTCACAAACTCAGGGTAACTCAAGACAACAGGTTTTTGCATCTCACATAGAGGGTTTGTCCAGGGCAAGGCTCTCTCAGAAAGCAAAGATATCACGAAAGCTACTTTGCATCTGTCTGTGGGAAACGCCTGGAGCAGCATCTCAAAGTATTTCTCAACCTGATTGAGAAACCCTCTGCATTGGACTGGATCACCCCCAAATCGCTGGGTAAGTGGAGCGGAACCAGACATACGTCTTATAGAGGTAATACTCGAGGCGGCTGCCTGCACAGAGACTGGAGCAGCAGCAGGGATGGCCTGCAACACAGGTTGTACTGGAGCAGCCACAGTGAGAGATTCCAGGTGATCCGTGTGACTCAGGAGCGTTTGTAACACCATGGCAAACCGATCCATATGGTGATCCTGCTCATTAATCTGGAAAAAATATTACCAATAAGTGGATTGACTGCATCTTCTGAATTCATGGCCTTCGCCTACTGTCAGAAACCATGAATCAAACTGAGACAGAAGTACAGTTAAATCACACTTGTTTAGTTATAATAATGAAAAAAGGTAAACAGAGTCATAACATAGCCAGAGTTCAGGAACCGGAACGGATAGTCAGACAAGCCAAAACGTCAGGGAGCCAGAGATTAGCGTAGTAGAACAGAAAGCAGGATCTGGAGCCAGAAGGAATGTCAGCCAAGCAAGACTTAAACAGGAACACAGGAGAGCGTCTCTAGAGATGTGACCAAGGCGAAGGCAGAGATCATCTGGACTGGATGGCTTAAGTAGGCAGGACTGACCAGCAGGATATCATCAACAGGTGAGTCACTGTGGAGAGATAGGGGCTGGCAATTAGCCGACAGCTAAGCAGCCAGCTTTGAGAAGGAAAGGCCGAGCCCAGCCCTGATAACCATCTGTTATTCTCAACCCATCTGCACAGTCATCTATTACAATAGTGCTTAAAGAAGAATTCCAGTTATGGATATTTTTTTTTTATTATTACATTGGGCCAGCTTGGTTTAATGTAACTATGCATATACCATACCTGTGGGATCCCTCTAGAAGCTGAAAATCACTGTTAGAAACTGATACTACCATGATCTCCAGGTCCTTTGCTTAACATAGGTGCCATTCCGAGATAGCTTTGCAGTTTCTCACTGATTGCAAAGTGTTCACTAATTAAATGAGCTGGAGAGATGGGGCGGTGACATCATGCTCTCCATCTCATCAGAAAGGCAGTGGAGATCACTGTAGTAGTGGTGTCTACTACAGTGATTTCCAGCTTCCAGGGGGATCCCATAAGTATTGAACTGTATATGCATAATTACATTGGTTGATGCTGGACAAATGTACTTATGTAAAAATATCCATAGCTGGCATTATTTTTTTTTTATGGCAAGGTCTTTCCTGGTGCCTTATTCTGGTGTCCATGTTGAGCTCCTTAGATCTCAGGCCTAGGTTGTATGTGAATTCAAACCCAAGTTGAGATTAAAGTGACTGTAAAGGTTATTTTTTTTAAATAACAACATGTCTCTTTGCAATGGTTTTGCTAGAACAGCCCGGAATCTCCTCCTCTGCGGTCCCCCATCGGCGATCGATCTTGGCTCCTCGCTCTTCTCCAAGTGCCTTCATAGGAAGCCACTTGCTATGGGGGCACTCATGCAGTCTTAATCCTGATCCAGGCTGTGTGTCTATAGACACACACTTTGCAGCTCGGCCCCATGTCCGCTCCCTCCTCACAGGATTTGATTGACAGCAGCAGGAGCCAATAGCTCCTGCTGTTACCAAGCCTCCAGTGAAAGGAGAGAGAGCATGGAAGAGTTGCTGCAACTAGGCATACTGCGGGTTCGAGATTGGGCTCAAGCATGTGTTTAAGGGGGGCCTTTTTGCCTTTAAAACCACTTTAAATCCCACCCCTAAAGCTAAGCCCCATCCCTGTCATCCAACTGTCAAATGCGTGAGCAGTAGAGGTTCTGTAATTTAGCACTTGAACAATAAGGAGCAGAACCTAGAGACAGGAAATATAGGGTCTTAGGCTTTAAGTAAAGTTAAAGTCTTACGTTTTGAGTGGTCCTAAAATCTAAGGAGCTCCACAGGACCAATTTAGTGACTAAGATAGATACTTTCAGTAACCACAAGTATCCTACACTTCACCAAAGTTTTTACTTCAGGCATTTTTAGTCCAGGTCAGGTTTGCATTAACAAATACAGCCCACAGGCAGGCTTTTTTTTACCAAAGGTAATAGCTGCCAATTAGAGTTTAACAAATATCAGTTTAGAACAGGCAAAGCTAAGGTTTCTTCTGATTTGTTGGTATTGGAGTTCAAACGCTCTGAGCATGTGTTTCCTAATCTGTTTTTTTTGTTTGATATATATATATATATATATATATATATATATATATATATATACATAAAAATATTTGTTTTAAAGACTGCTTGTTAAACTTAGTGCAGATGCTTCAGTATAATTTAAGACTGACCAAATAAACTTTAACACCAATTAACAAATGACTTCTCTAGGGATGAGTAATGTGCTGTTTAATTTTAGAGGCAGAGCAGGGTCTGTTTTCAATGCTCAAGGCTAAGATGTACTGGGAAAGACAACTGCATACCCTACATGGTGCTAATTGGAGGGTATTTTAAACAGAAAAATAACAAAATACCAGCTTTGTTTGGAGATAGCCTTGAAGTAAAATAATTGAATTACAGGATCAAGCAAATATAATCTTGTTTTAATGATATTTTTAATAAAATAAAATAAAAAGTGCGTGTATATGGATATACTGTATATGTTGTATGTGTGTGTATATACATACAGAGAGAGCGAAGAATAGAGAATAAGATGCTATTCCGTGAAGCCTACGGCTATGCTTTTCAAGAACAGCCTTGAGGGCAAACTAGGACCCCAGGATTTAATGTGTCACTGCTGAGCTAATTAGAGTATTTGTTGGAACATCTATTAAAATCGGTCTGGTTTATGCATCTTTTACAGGAAAAGTATAAGGCTTTTCCATTGAGCATACATTTTGAGCTTTTTTGCAGTGTTTTTTGTGAGTTTCACATTTTACACCCTTGCTTAAAGTATATGCAAACCTTCATCTTTTAAAATAACCAATTCAGTTTAAAATAGAAATGAAAGGCAAAACATTTGTGTGTATGTCACTAATGTCACGTCTACCCCAATGCAGTTGGTCAAGCATTTTAGCTAGTTACTGTGTGCTTAACCTATAGCAGCCCCCTTTTCCTTAACGCAGGCAGGCCTACCAATACTTGGTTGCCCCCAGAACTTATACACAATGCTATAGTGCCTGGCCACCATACCAGGGCAGACGCGAACAGAGCAAACAACAGACTGCTTGCAGTTTAGCAGACAGATAGCGTGGTTTTATGACAGTCCGGGTAAAAGTTGGCTGAGTTCAGGGAATAGTTCAATATCCGATCCAATGACAGTCTAGGTAAAAGGCATGCTGAGTTCAGGGAATAGTCCAATATCTGACCTGGGTCATACACAGGGAAATCCAACAGTAAAGCAGGGCAGACAAACGGGAGGCTTAATCAGGAACAATGCAGGAAACTGTCTCTATCACAAGCAAGGGATAGAGTGTTTGGTTTTCTTATAACAGGTGACTAACCATCAATCACCTTGCAGGTGAACACAGACAGGTGAAATGCAGCAGCCCCTCCCCCCCCTCCCCAGATGCTGGAATGATGAGCAGGAGCACTAAGTGATAATGACAGTGTAGATATTAAAAATATATAAACACCTTTTTTCCCCTGTCAGAACTTTTATAAAAAAATATGCAATACAAAAGGGGGGTTTGGGACTTTAAATTAGGCATACGGCTACAGTAATCAAGTAGAAAAGTAATAGTTTATTTTATTTGTACCCCCCTTTTGTATTACATATTTGTTTTTAAAAGTTCTGACGGGAAAAAAAGGTGTTTATATATTTTTTAATTTCTACGCACAAATGTTTTGCCTTTCATTTCTATTTTAAACTGAATGGATTATTTTACAAGATGAAGGTTTATGTATACTTTCCTGACACAGCATGACAGCATATACATATGGGTAGGCTCCGCCCCCTGCCATATCACAGGAACGGTTATACTATAAGATTAGGTCTCCTTCCTACCTGCCTCATTCTCTTTTTTTTCCCCTCCTTGCTAACAGCCGGTTATGCTGCTGCTGAAAGAGCAGGATTTTTTATTTCTCCCTCAGCTGTCAGACACTTCTGACCGAGCCTCTCCTGTGATGAAGCTCCCCGCTGTAAAGGCTAACATGAACGCCTATATGGGGGAGACCTCACCCCACAAGGATCTTGGAGAGGGGTGCAGGTATCTGGTCTCTAGGGATTGCTCCTTTATCATGACGCCATGGATGGACATTCATTGGACTTTCTGTTTGGACATGAAGCATGCAGGTGGTAAGGCACCACATGGTGCACAAATCCATAATATTCAGTTACTGCTGCAAGTATGTTGTTAAGCTTGCAACTCTGAAAGGTTGTGGTTTTTGTCTGCAATACTTCTAATGCTGATAGCAGGTGTGCTGTGCTCGGCTGAAGCCTTCCTATTAACGGAGAAAAGCATATATCACATGCAAATCTTACTGGCTGTCTATAGGGCCACTCTGTTCACTAATGTTTCACAGGTTGTGGACTGTGTCTGCAGTATTGCTAATCCTTGGACTGATAACAGGTGATGCTGAGCCCTTTTCTATTAACGCAGGGCCTGGCCCTGCAGACTGGGCTCACTGTGTATTGATGTTGGTTGTGGTATGATCCTTGGCGGTACATGTGTCTAAGGTAGGTTAACCTGCTAGTACTAATTGTCAGATGACTATTAACTTGCGCTGCTTACCTGTGATTACATTAAATCTACAGTATCAATGACTGTTATGTGTTTATTTCTATGCATTAACATGCTGACCTTGGTGCTAAAATAAAAGTCAGGATCTGTTTAGTCACATTTCTTAGTACTTACCTGTTAGCAATGTGTAATTGCTGGTGTTATTTGGGGGCACCCCCACAGAGGGATATGTTGTTTTTAGTGGTTACTACTTATGGCAAATACTCCCACACATGACTCCAGGCTTTCAGCTCATCTGTGAACCAGTAGCAATCAGCCTTCCTAGAGACCAGCAACTTTAACTAAAAGGTGAGGGCAGGTAAGTATATGCTATATCCTAAAAGAGTGTTTATGGGCATAATAAATGTAATCTCTCCAGCCCTCAATACCAACACCAGTCAACCTGTTTCTGCCACAAGGGACAGGCCCTTTGCAGCCCTGAAGGAACCACTATGTTTTTAACTGCCAGAGGAGGCAGATCAAGAAATCTTGACAGTAATCATAGTGGTCTGGTGGTAACTGGTGTGTCGGCCAAAATGCAAAACAAAGTTGCAGGCCAGAAGCAGTGACAAATAGGCAGAGACTGAGAAAGCCTACAGTCCCTAATGCTTCCATACCAAGCCTAATCAAACAACTGTGTTTATTTAAAGGCAACCTCTACTTCAGAAGCATTTGACCAGGGAGTCTTTATCGGACTGGCCAGAGGGGTCAGCCTTAGCTTGCTTCTGGGAAATTGCTATGGCAAGTTGGCATATCAGAAGGTCGCAAGAGGGATAAAAGTAGCCTGTAGTAACCCAGGTGGTCCAAAGGGCCCAAGGTAAGGTTGACAACTGTATTAACTGTTTTTTCTTAGTAAGGAAAGAATTACTTCCTGCACCAGGAACAGTGGCTCCACAGAGGAAACAAGTCCCCTTTTGAAGAGGTAGCTAAGCTACATAATATTTCAGCATATCAGCTATTAGGCATATCAATCATCACAAGTTGTTACTCGGGTATTCATGCCGATGAAGGACAAGGTGTCCAAAAGTCAGAGTTGCAGTGGTCGCAGACTGAAGTCTTTCCGAAACACAACAAAAAGAGTCTCAACTATGCTGCAAAGACTCAGCAAAATGGGGAAGGCCTATCTTCGCTGTCAAGAATGAATGCAGAACTAGTCAACTTCTGTCAGAGGTATCTCCCAGTCAGGTCTACCAGCCCGTTAGGTAGGGTTTCTAGAACTTACTGCCAGATGGCGTAAGGTACAAAGGCCGTTGGATGACAAATGGATAGTCTCCAAACCAACAAACTAATCAAGGGATCGGCAACAAGTAAAGGCTATCAAGATATTGGTCTGACAATAACCTGGGTGGCTTCCCAGAGGTGGAAGCAGAGAAACTAATCACAGCCAGCTGGGCATGCAGACTGGCCAATATGTATATTGAACAAACTTAACAGTCTCCAGGATCCTTATCCGGATTCGCAGCGGTGATCAGTGGTGATAACAATAATGGCCCTGTGTGGATTGCAGACCATGATATACGCGGGTACAATATCATCCTATTCTCCTTCCAGAGGTCCAACACCTCATACAGCGTGACCAACGGTATCTCCCAAATCCATACAAGTTATATCTAGATGCTGGAGACCAAGAAGTGGAGGTCTCACCTTTAGTGTTTGAAATCCTATGGAAGTCAGAACGCCTACTCCAGACTTCAAGTACATTAGATACTAGAAAAACCTACAGAATTTAAAGGATGGAATTCTGTTTCTTGCTGTAAGGAATGAATTGTATACAAGTAAGCCTAGAAACGGCATTAAAGGATACATGAAGCTCAGTCATGTCCTCACTCTCTGGGATCCAGTAACGGTTGCATATCTTGGCAAACAATTCAGAAAGAACTGGGCAGATTATTCTTTCTCCCATGGGGTCTTCCAAATAGTGTGAGACACATGGTCTGACTCTCCATCCAGAAGGATAAGACATCCTCAACATGGGCAATAACACTGAATAAGTATTCTGTATGGCAAATAGGTCTAGAAGGATCTCAAACATCCAAGTGTCAAAACATAAACTACTTTGTGCTGAAATTATCAGACAAAATGTCTCTAGTCTCTTCCAACACAAAGGTTAGTGTCTTTGCAACCTGGGTTAGAACATCATCCTTCTTGCATATCCAAACTAAAGTGTTTGAAGTACTACACACATTGAAAATAAATTCAAGGTTGAAGATGATAGACATAGAATTGGCCCTTCTTCAAGAAGCAAAACGATAGGCTCCTCAGGCCTAACGACATCAGAAGACAAGCACTGTCCAATGAAGACAATCGCAGGAGTGCAGATCAAGTCAGTAAAAGGGCTTAGATGGCTAGGACAAATCTATCACATAAGGGCAGAGACCACTCTTCCAAACTGCGCATCCATAGTCGGAACTCCAAAAGAGTCCCTCCAGAGTTAATATGTAAACTAAGACCTGGTCTACATTCAATACGCTGGGGGTAAATTCTTGTGGACCAGCAGCCTTAACTATAATACATCTCAGTCATTAGTGGGGATAGATCTAATCCTCAACTTAAACACTTCAACAGTACCCACCCTTATTGTCTGGTAAGTTGGTACAACCCATACGTATATGCTGTCAAGCTGTGTCAGGAATGAGGAAAATGTTATACTTACCTAATGGTAATTTTCCTTTCCTGATGCAAGCATGACAGCATATAGGGGTCCCTCCCATTAAAAAAAAAAAAAAAAAAAGAAAGAAAGAAAAACAAAAGGTCTTGCAGTGATACTAAATTACGAGAATGAGGCAGGTAGGGAGGAGACCTAATCTTATAGTATAACCGGTCCTGTGATAGGGCAGGGGGCGGAGCCTACCCATACGTATATGCTGTCATGCTTGCATCAGGAAAAGAAAATTACCATTAGGTAAGTATAAAATTTTCCTCATTAAGCAAGCGGGATGATATTTCCACCAGGCCCTTGGCTCCCAGTACCCCATGGGATTGTGGAGGGTGATCTGCAAGGTACTATGGGTGTTGTGCTTTTTCTTTCTCCCCTTCCCTTTTTCTCCCCCGTATTCATGGCAGAATATTATATTAATGTGAGATATCCTAGGATAGACTTCTGCGCTACTAAACTGTGTGAAATAAAGTGTGTAATGCTGCAAAATCAAAAAAGAGTGAACACCACTCACTACATATAAACTAATAATTGCACAATAGAGAATAATTGTGTATGAGATTTCGCGCAAAACCTCTAAATGAACTTGCTAATAATGAGGAATAAGTAAACTGGGTGGTAAGATTCCATAAATAACAATCCACAATTAATAAAAACAACTTAATATAAGATAGTCCATGGGTGAATAAAACGTGACTACAGTGCTGGTAAATCAAGTGAAGTAAATAAATATAAATATAAAATGTGACTTTAAAAGTGCAAGTGCGTTGATAGGAGATCTGGTGACTTTCGTGGTGTTGGATACCCACTCGGGGCTCCCAGAACTCTCACCTTGATGATACAATAAATGTGCCTATATGAATCCGTTAGGAATTGTACTCGTCCTGGTCCGATCGATGCTGACGTTCTGATGCGTCTATGGGGAGGAGGCGCTCCCTCCGGTAGATGGACTCCACATAGGGGATAATCAAAAAGGAGGGAACTCCAATAGGGTGATATCGTATGGCCAAAGACTTTTATTAAAAATATATCTGCTTACATTGAAGTAAAAGAAGTAGCGTTGAACAGCAGTAAAAACAGCATGGTTTCAATCCCCGCTACGTCACTTCCGGTCCGCGCTAGTGTGTATCCGGTTACGTCCTACGCGTTACGTCATATCGAATGACTTCCTCAGGCCCTCAGTAAGTCATGTGATATGACGTAATGCGCAGGACGTAACCGGATACACACTAGCGCGGACCGGAAGTGACGTAGCGGGGATTGAAACCACGCTGTTTTTACTGCTGTTCAACGCTACTTCTTTTACTTCAATGTAAGCAGATATATTTTTAATAAAAGTCTTTGGCCATACGATATCACCCTATTGGAGTTCCCTCCTTTTTGTTTTTCCCTTATGTGGAGTCCATCTACCGAAGGGAGCGCCTCCTCCCCATAGACGCATCAGAACGTCAGCATCGATCGGACAGGACGAGTACAGTTCCTAACGGATTCATATAGGCACTTTTATTGTGTTATCAAGGTGAGAGTTCTGGGAGCCCCGAGTGGGTATCCAACACCACGAAAGTCACCAGATCTCCTATCAACGCACTTGCACTTTTTAAAGTCACATTTTATATTTATATTTATTTACTTCACTTGATTTACCAGCACTGTAGTCACGTTTTATTCACCCATGGACTATCTTATATTAAGTTGTTTTTATTAATTGTGGATTGTTATTTATGGAATCTTACCACCCAGTTTACTTATTCCTCATTATTAGCAAGTTCATTTAGAGGTTTTGCGCGAAATCTCATACACAATTATTCTCTATTGTGCAATTATTAGAATATTATATCACACTGGTTATATCATTTTACATATACACCTAGATGTACTTCGTATTTGCTCCTGACAAGTGGAAGTTGTCCACGAAATGCGTAGAGCCTTCTAATGAAACAACATTTACGTCAACAACTATTTGGAGTTTTAAGAATCCTATTTATCAGTATCTTTTTACTGTCCATGTTCAACTGGGGTTAAATCCAGTTTCCCCTTTACACTATGTATGGCTTTACTTTGTTGGAACATATGTATAGACATGAACACATTATGTTTTTGGTACTGTTTATACTATTAGTCCATGTCATTTCCGCATGTGCAAATAAAATTACTTAAAGCTTTCCTACTTGATTACTGTAGCCGTATGCATCATTTAAAGTCCCAAACCCCCCTTTTGTATTACATATTTGCCATGGGATGGAGGCACAGGATTTCACCAGATTTTGGCCTCATTTAAAGTCCCATCCATGTTTTTACATGTTTTTCTCTTTTACCCAATTATAGGGATGGAGGCTTGCGGCTCAACATATTGTAGCCCCCCCCCCCCCCCCCCCGCAGTTAATGCGTACTTGTTGCATGAACTAATCTTTACTCTGTCACTTCTGCAGGGGGAAATACTACCTTCCATATGGGAAGAATGACCAACACACATCCTTCAGTTAACCTTGACATCGCCCCCTTCCGGTGCGCGATGGTGGCCTTGGTGTCACTGGTGTTTTTGTCATTTCCAGGAGATGCAATGCGTGCTCAGGGCCCTTCCCTCCTCCCTCCTCCCCTTGTGCCCTGGTGTGTCTGACATGCATCAACGTCCACCTGGGCACAAATAGCACTCAGGTGCAGCACTTTTTCTGTCTCAGATCCACTTGGATGTACATGCACAACTTTTAAATATTTTTCCAGAATCAAGGTCCTAACTTAGTTCAATGTTTTTCCTATGGGTGGCTGTCCTTTGGTGCTCAGTATACCTCTTTTTACTTATCTCTCATGGTGATCTGCACTGTCTGTCACCATTTGTATGAACCACTTTACTTCTACTTTACACCCAGTTCACTAGCCTTGGCTTTACTTTTTGTGGGCTCCTGCTCTCACTGTATATACCAATCCGCACTTATTTTGCACTCTCTTCATCATTTTTTACAGAATGAGCCTGGATCCACCATTTTTTCACCTGTTATCCCATTTGGGACATGACCTTCCTACTTGATTTTTGTGCCGATCTGTTTGCTGTGGGACCATACTGTCACCGCTCCCAGGATGATATTTCCACCAGGCCCTTGGCTCCCAGTACCCCATGGGATTGTGGAGTGTGATCTGCAAGGTTCTATTGGTGTTGTGTCCCCCCCCCCTTTTTTCTCCCCCGTATTTATGACAGAATATTAGATCACACTGGTTATATCATTTTACAGATACACCCAAAATTTTGCATTTGCTCCTTTTAATGATGCAACATTTACGTCTACCATCATGTATCCATTTGGAGTTTTAAGAATCCTATTTATCTGTATCTTTTTACTGTCCGTGTTTAACTGGGGTTAAATCCAGTTACCCCTTTACACTATGTATGGTATTACTATGTTGGAACATATGTATAGACATGAACACATTATGTTTTTGGTACTGTTTATACTATTAGTCCATGTAATTTCCGCATGTGCAAATAAAATTCATTATTGCTTTTCTACTTATTTATGTTTTTACATGTTTTTCTCTTTTATAAAAAAAAAAATATATATATATTTTATCATTTCAATTTTGGATATTAGTCAGATTCTAAATAAACATAGACCAATATCATCTATCTATGACATTCTGTGGTTGATTTACTAACGGAAAATAGACTGTGCACTTTGCAAAGTGCAGTTGCACTTCATTTACTAAGCTCTGGAGCAACTGCACTTGCAGAGTGCAACTGCACATTGCAAAGTGCACAAAAAATGTGGAGATGGGCACAGTGATGATGTCCTTCATGGAGGAAATGCACACCTCTTGCAGAAGGGAAATAAAGGATCTATTCAAAGAACCAAATAATGCAAATGCTAATTCTTGAGGACCTTTTTACCAAGTCCTTGATAAAGCATTGAAGGAAAGACAGTTGGATGTCCAACTGGCCATATTGAATTATTCAGGGGCATGTGTTAACCACTTGAGCCCCGGACCATTATGCTGCCTAAGGACCAGAGGTCTTTTTCCAATTTGGCACTGCGTCGCTTTAACTGCTAATTGCGCAGTCATGCAATGCTGTACCCAAACGAAATTTGCGTCCTTTTCTTCCCACAAATAGAGCTTTCTTTTGATGGTATTTGATCACCTCTGCGATTTTTATTTTTTGCGCTATAAATGGAAAAAGACCGAAAATTTTGAAAAAAAATGATATTTTCTACTTTTTGTTATAAAAAAAATCCAATAAACTCAATTTTAGTCATACATTTAGGCCAAAATGTATTCGGCCACATGTTTTTGGTAAAAAAAAATGTCAATAAGCGTATATTTATTGGTTTGCGCAAAAGTTATAGCGTCTACAAACTAGGGTACATTTTCTGTAATTTACACAGCTTTTAGTTTATGACTGCCTATGTCATTTCTTGAGGTGCTAAAATGGCAGGGCAGTACAAACCCCCCCCCCAAATGACCCCATTGTGGAAAGTAGACACCCCAAGGAAATTGCTGAGAGGCATGTTGAACCCATTGAATATTTATTTTTTTTGTCCCAAGTGATTGAATAATGACAAAAAAAAAAAAAAAAAAAAATATTTACAAAAAGTTGACACTAAATGATATATTGCTCACACAGGCCATGGGCTTATGTGGAATTGCACCCCAAAATACATTCTGCTGGTTCTCCTGAATATGGGGATACCACATGTGTGGGACTTTTTGGGAGCCTAGCCGCGTACGGGGCCCCGAAATCCAATCACCGCCTTCAGGATTTCTAAGGGCGTAAATTTAGGATTTCACTCTTTACTGCCTATCACAGTTTCGGAGGCCATGGAATGCCCAGGTGGCACAAAACCCCCCCAAATGACCCCATTTTGGAAAGTAGACACCCCAAGCTATTTCCAGAGAGGCATATTGAGTCCATGGAATATTTTATATTTTGACACAAGTTGCGGGAAAGTGACACATTTTTTTTTTTTTTTTTTTTTTTTTGCACAAAGTTGTCACTAAATGATATATTGCTCACACAGGCCATGGGCATATGTGGAATTGCACCCCAAAATACATTTAGCTACTTCTCCTGAGTACGGGGATACCACATGTGTGGGGCTTTTTGGGAGCCTAGCCGTGTACGGGACCCCGAAAACCAATCACCGCCTTCAGGATTTCTAAGGGTGAAAATTTTTGATTTCACTCTTCACTGCCTATCACAGTTTCGGAGGCCATGGAATGCCCAGGTGGCACAAAACCCCCCCAAATGACCCCATTTTGGAAAGTAGACACCCCAAGCTATTTGCTGAGAGGCATGGTGAGTATTTTGCAGCTCTCATTTGTTTTTGAAAATGAAGAAAGACAAGAAAAAACTTTTTTTTTTTTCTTTTTTCAATTTTCAAAACTTTGTGACAAAAAGTGAGGTCTGCAAAATACTCACTATACCTCTCATCAAATAGCTTGGGGTGTCTACTTTCCAAAATGGGGTCATTTGGGGGGGTTTGTGCCACCTGGGCATTCCATGGTCTCCGAAACTGTGATAAGCAGTCAAGAGAGAAATCAAAAATTCACGCCCTTAGAAAGCCTGAAGGCGGTGCTTGGATTTCGGGGTTCCGTACGCGGCTAGGCTCCCAAAAAGTCTCACACATGTGGTATCCCCGTACTCAGGAGAAGCAGCAGAATGTATTTTGGGGTATAATTTCACATATTCCCATAGCATGTTTGAGCAATATATCATTTAGTGACAATTTTGTGCAAAAAAAAAAAAAAATTGTCTCTTTCCCGCAACTTGTGTCGCAATATAAAATATTCCATGGACTCGACATGCCTCTCAGCAAATAGCTTGGGGTGTCTACTTTCCAAAATGGGGTCATTTGGGGGGGTTTTGAACTGTCCTGGCATTTTATGCACAACATTTAGAAGCTTATGTCACACATCACCCACTCTTCTAACCACTTGAAGACAAAGCCCTTTCTGACACTTATTGTTTACATGAAAAAGTTTTTTTTTTTTGCAAGAAAATTACTTTGAACCCCCAAACATTATATATTTTTTTAAAGCAAATGCCCTACAGATTTAAATGGTGGGTGTTTCATTTTTTTTTTCACACAGTATTTGCGCAGCGATTTTTCAAACGCATTTTTTGGGGAAAAAACACACTTTTTTAAATTTTAATGCACTAAAACACACTATATTGCCCAAATGTTTGATGAAATAAAAAAGATGATCTTAGGCCGAGTACATGGATACCAAACATGACATGCTTTACAATTGCGCACAAACGTGCAGTGGCAACAAAATAAATACATTTTTAAAAGCCTTTAAAAGCCTTTACAGGTTACCACTTTAGATTTACAGAGGAGGTCTACTGCAAAAATTACTGCCCTCGATCTAACCTTCGCGGTGATACCTCACATGCATGGTGCAATTGCTGTTTACATTTGACGCCAGACCGCCGCTTGCGTTCGCCTTAGTGCGAGAGCAGGGGGCGACAGGGGTGCTTTTTTTTTTTTTTTTTTTTTTCTTTATTATTTTTTTGCTTTTTTATCTTATTTTTAAACTGTTCCTTTCATTTTTATTTTTTTTTAATCATTTTTATTGTTATCTCGGGGAATGTAAATATCCCCTATGATAGCAATAGGTAGTGACAGGTACTCTTTTTTGAAAAAATTGGGGTCTATTAGACCCTAGATCTCTCCTCTGCCCTCAAAGCATCTGACCACACCAAGATCGGTGTGATAAAATGCTTCCCCAATTTCCCAATGGCGCTATTTACATCCAGCGAAATCTAAGTCATAAAATGCTCGTAGCTTCCGGTTTCTTAGGCCATAGAGATGTTTGGAGCCACTATGGTCTCTGATCAGCTCTATGGTCAGCTGGCTGAATCACTGGCTGCATTCTCAGGTTCCCTGTTGAGACAGGAGAGCCAGAGAAAAACACGGAAGACGGTGGGGGGGGGCGGCATTCCCTCCCACGGCTTGTAAAAGCAGTCTAGAGGCTAATTAGCCGCTAGGATTGCTTTTACATGAAAGCCGACCGCTGGCTGAAAAGAATGATACCAAGATGATACCTAAACCTGCAGGCATCATTCTGGTATAACCACTCAAAGTTGTGAATGGCGTACCTGAAGACAAAAAAATGGTTAACAATAAAGCACAGTAAACGGTAAAGTATAAAAAATTGCATACCTGAAAAGCAAACATGATAAAGCATAATAACAATAAAACATTGCAGAATAGAATACAGTAAAAAAGAGCAGAACAATAGAGAGAATAGAGAGAGAGAGAACAATAAAACGACAACTATTTTTTTTTATTTTATATATATATATATATATATATTTTTTTTTTTTTACACTTTTTTTGTAACTAACTTTTATAACTGTAACCGGTTCCAGGTTCGGGTCTCTCAAAATGCGATGGCATCTTGGGAGACCCTGTGAAAGTGTGCCTAGTCTGTGCAATGCTGTACCCTACGCTAATACTCAACTAGTGTATGGTAGCGTTCAAAACATTCACCAATGCAAAGACCAGGATTGTCAGGACAGGAGGGACAATAATAGCGGGTGTCACGCCTATATCCACGCTAGCTGCAGACACAATATCTTTTTTGGGGGCGTTCGCTGGGTAGGGGTACTCGGGAGGACATAAAGAAAATGCCTCTCATGCAGCCGACTGCATTTGGTTGGGGATGTGAATGGGGGAAGTACGGGCGCTGCAGAAGCGGTGGGTTCCCAATTAGGATTGGCGAATGCAGTAGGAAGGGCACTATGGGCACGACGGGCCTGTGTTTGTCTTTCTGGTGGCAGCGGGACACTACTTGTGCTTGCCACCTCACCAGCTTGAACTGCACTTATGGGACTCGCCACGTCACCAAGTGTTACTGCAGTGCTGGTTTGACTACGACCGAGGTGTACTAGGCCGCTGGCGCTTGCCAGTTCACCAAAACGCTACCAAAAAATCTGTTAGCGATCGCAGGGATCAGGCCTGACTCTGCGAACGCTGCAGTTATGCGTTTTAGTCTTTTGTAAGTGACAGTGATCGATCAATACTGCACTTGGGTGGGCTGGGCTGGGCCGGGCGGAGGGGCAAAACGCAGGTGCTAGCAGGTATCTGGGCTGATCCCACTAACACTGCGTTTGTGAGAACCCTAAACTGCTGGGGATGCTAGTATAGATCTGATCGGATCAGATATTGATCCGTTCAGATACTATACCACTAAGGGAGGCGTATGCTGCGTGCGTGGGTGTTAGCGGTACTGGCGCTAACCTGACCCTGCCTGGGGCTGGTGCTTGCCAGTTCACCAAAATACTACCAAAAAAACTGTTAGCGATCGCAGGGATCAGGCCTGACTCTGCGAACGCTGCAGTTATGCGTTTAGTCTTTTGTAAGTGACAGTGATCGATCGATACTGCACTTGGGTGGGCTGGGCTGGGCCGGGCGGAGGGGCAAAACGCAGGTGCTAGCAGGTATCTGGGCTGATCCAGCTAACACTGCGTTTTTGGGAACCCTAAACTGCTGTGGACGCTAGTATAGATCTGATCGGATCAGATATTGATGCGTTCAGATACTATACCACTAAGGGAGGTGTATGCTGCGTGCGTCAGTGTTAGCGGTACTGGCGCTAATCTGACGCTGCCTGGGGCGACGCATATCACCGCCGGGCGATCAGGGGGCTAAACCTTTATTCGGTAATAAACGGCGGGTGCCCTGACACTATAAAAAATAAACAAACTAACCAGCGTCAACCGTAACGGTTATACGGTGATCAGTGGTGAAAGGGTTAACTAGGGGGCAATCAAGGGGTTAAAACATTTATTCGGTAGTATATGGGGGTCCCTGACGCTATAAAACGCTGACGGCGAACCTAAATATTTATGTCCCTAACTAGCGTCACCAGCGACACTAATACAGCGATCAGAAAAATGATCGCTTAGTGACACTGGTGACGGGGGGTGATCAAGGGGTTAAAACTTTATTAGGGGGGGTTAGGGGGGTACCCTAGACCTAAAGGGGGGTAATACTCACTGTCCCAACACTAACTGTCACAAACTGACACCAATGCAGTAATCAGAAAAAAAAAAAACTGCTGGTGTCAGTTTGTGACAGGGGGGGGGGGTGATTGGGGGGGGATCGGGGGGCGATCGGGGGGGGGGATCGGGGTGTTTTGTGTGCCTGGCATGTTCTACTGTGTGTGTGTGTGTTGGTGCACTCACATTGATGTCTTCTCTCCTCGGGCCGGAACGGAAATTACCGACCCGAGGGGAGATGACATCATTTCCTTTGCTGCTGTTTAGCATACAGCAGCAAAGGAATGATTCGATTGGCCGGCGGCGATCGCGAGGGGGGGGCCACGAACGGATGGTCTCCCCCTCATCTCCGATCACCGGGGCACAAAGGACGACCGCCTCGGGCACCGGGGGGGGGTCCGATCGGACCCCCCACCCGCGGAAGGCAAATCACGTACACTGTACGTGATTTTGCCTGTCCGTGCCACTTTGCCGACATACATCGGCGTGAGGCGGTCGTCAAGTGGTTAAACTCCCATGGCATAAAATCTATTGGCAAATATTGCTGATCCCCTCAGAGACCTTACCAGCAATTTCAATACGATGCTCCACCTATGCCAACTCGACCGTACAGCAACCCTATGCACACTCCCATTTACAGTCACATGGGTCATTTCAGCATACACAGAGGCCTTCTTATTATGTTAGTTCCTCTCCTGGTTAGGGCACGTATCATCCAACGAAACCCCCCCCCCTTCACAATCCTCTAATTCCTCACAATCGCAGAGCTATTCCAGCTATGGGACTTCTTCCCAACCTCCAACACCATTTTCACCATCTCTTACCTCTTTCTATCAAAATTTGTAAGTATTAAAAAGAAAGAAACACTGTATTTTTGATCTAAAAATTATCTATGTTTGCATAAAACTTTATGCATTTTTAATTTGTTTTTTACTTAAATAAGGAGACATTTTTTTTTTAATGTAAAAATAAACCAAATATATTTTGGAAATATAATGTGTTTGTCTTTTTTTTAAATGCTTTAGAACATAGGTTAGCCTAGGAGTTAACTTTTCTCAAAAGTCTGGCAAAACTTCAGTCTCATTTTAACAAATATTGTTTCTAATCCTATAATTGATACCACACAAACCCCTGAGGAAGCTCCACAGAGCGAAACATGTCGGGAAGAAATTGGTATCTGTATCATAAACTGTAGTAGCATTTTATGAATTTTCTGGAAACTGTTATACCATGTATTGGCCCATGGATAGGCCTTTTTAAAATTATTTGTAATAATAAAAATTCTTTCTTTTATCCTAACATTGTTTTGAACCAGTGTATATAAAAAAAAAAAAATTTTCTGATATCAACACCTTTAAAGTCCCTAGGCTCAATGCCTACAGCCCTTTCTCTCTATATTTATGCATTTTTAATTTGTTTTTTACTTAAATAAGGAGACATTTTTTTTAATGTAAAAATAAACCAAATATATTTTGGAAATATAATGTGTTTGTCTTTTTTTTAAATGCTTTAGAACAGCTTCTACAATTATACAGTATTTAAACAACAATTAGACATATACAATCACAGGCAATTATTTTTTCTTTGGTTGAAAAATCAATACACAAATACCAAATTTGTACTTTTTCACAGATATACTGCCAGGGAACCTCTCCTGCTGGGAATAGTCAGGAAAACATTTCCCTTGTGGCAATATGTATATGAGCTGCTTGATTGCACTCTGTAATAACATAAGAAGGCAGGGAGAACTCCTCTTCTTCAAGGTTTATGCCCTCCTTGTCATGGATAATGTTATGCAGGACCAAGCAAGCCTGGATTGCTAACTCAGCGTTCTCAAGGCTACTTTGCAAGGTGGTTTTAAAAATACGCAATTTGTTTGCCAAGAGTCCAAAAGGATATTTGATTAGGTGCATTGCATGGCTCAGCCAGTAGTTGAATTTTTTCTTATTATTATTTTCTAGATTTTTTTTTAGCATAAGGCCTAAGCAGGTGCCTTGAAAGCGCAAAGGCCTCATCAATGACAAGTACATGAGGGAGCTCTGATGTCCACAGCAATGAATTTATAATTACTGTCACAAATGGTCATCAGAACTAGTGATAAATATTTTTTATACAGTGGGGAGAACAAGTATTTGATACACTGCCAATTTTGCAGGTTTTCCTACTTATAAAGCATGTAGAGGTCTGTAATTTTTACTCTTCACTGTGAGAAATGGAATCTAAAACAAAAATCCAGAAAATCACATTGTATGATTTTTAAGTAATTAATTAGCATTTTATTGCATGACATAAGTAATTGATACATCAGAAAAGGAGAACTTAATATTTGGTACAGAAACCTTTGTTTGCAATTACAGAGATCATACGTTTCCTGTAGTTATTGACCAGGTTTGCACACACTGCAGCAGGGATTTTGGCCCACTCCTCCATACAGACCTTCTCCAGATCCTTCAGGTTTTGGGGCTGTCACTGGGCAATTGGGCAATACGGACTTTGAGCTTCCTCCAAAGATTTTCTATTGGGTTCAGGTCTAGATAGGCCACTTCAGGACCTTGAGATGCTTCTTACGGAGCCACTCCTTAGTTGCCCTGGCTGTGTGTTTCGGGTCATTGTCATGCTGGAAGACCCAGCCACGACCCATCTTCAATGCTTTTACTGAAAGAAGGAGGTTGTTGGCCAAGATCTTGCGATGCATGGCCCTATCCATCCTCCCCTCAATACGGTGCAGTCATCCTGTTTCCTTTGCAGAAAAGCAGCCCCAAAGAATGATGTTTCCACCTCCATGCTTCACAGATGGGATGGTGTTCTTGGGGTTGTACTCATCCTTCTTCCTCCAAACACGGCGAGTGGAGTTTAGACCAAAAAGCTCTATTTTTGTCTCATCAGACCATATGACCTTCTCTCATTCCTCCTCTGGATCATCCAGATGGTCATTGGCAAACTTGAGACAGGCGTGGACATGCGCTGGCTTGAGCACGGGGACCTTGCATGCGCTGCAGGATTTTAATCCATGATGGCGTAGTGTGTTACTAATGGTTTTCTTTGAGACTCTGGTCCCAGCTCTCTTCAGGTCATTGACCAGGTCCTGCCGTGTAGTTTTGGGCTGATCCCTCACCTTCCTCATGATCATTGATGCCCCACGAGGTGAGATCCTTCATGGAGCCCCAGACCAAGGGAGATTGGCCGTCATCTTGAACTTCTTCCATTTTCTAATAATTGCGCCAACAGTTGTTGCATTCTCACCAAGCTGCTTGCCTATTGTCCTGTAGCCCATCCCAGCCTTATGCAGGTCTACAATTTTATCCCTGATGTCCTTACACAGCTCTCTGGTCTTGGCCATGGTAGAGAGGTTGGAGTCTGTTTGATTGAGTGTGTGGACAGGTGTCTTTTATACAGGTAACAAGTTCAAACAGGTGCAGTTAATACATGTAATGAGTGGAGAACAGGAGGGCTTCTTAAAGAAAAAATAACAGGTCTGTGAGAGCCGGAATTCTTACTGGTTGGTAGGTGATCAAATACTTATGTCATGCAATAAAATGCAAATACATTTTTTAAAAATCATACAATGTGTTTTTCTGGATTTTTGTTTTAGATTCCATCTCTCACAGTTGAAGAGTACCTATGATAAAAAAAATTGCAGACCTCTATATGCTTTGTAAGTAGGAAAACCTGCAAAATCGGCAGTGTATCAAATACTTGTTCTCCCCACTGTAATTATAAAATTGAGATCCAGACCCAGGAGGCATTTGAATGTGAACATGCT
The DNA here is from genome assembly GCA_037952835.1 of Lithobates septentrionalis. Classification (NCBI taxonomy): domain Eukaryota; kingdom Metazoa; phylum Chordata; class Amphibia; order Anura; family Ranidae; genus Lithobates; species Lithobates septentrionalis. The sequence continues at coordinate 804,096 of JBBDGP010001635.1, read as the reverse complement.
TCCTCTCAAGGGCTCCAATGCAATTAGGAAGGTTGGTTCAGGTTTAAAATCCTACTGCTATTCGTTGCCACATGTTCTCATTCAGTTCTGGCATCACTGATGGACACAGCTCTTCCCATATCGTGCACAATTTCCCAAATGGTTGAAATTCCAATGTTTCAAGTAGGTTTATGACTGGCTATTTGCAGGAAACCTAGAAAAAGAATGCAAAAATAATTTGCAACATATGAATTATATAAGTATGACAATGAGATAAAATCAAAATTACCACATCTATTTAAAAAATGAATTCATTTTACATGGAGTAGAAAATTCACAAGAAAAGTGCATTTAATAATGCAAAGATTAAAAATTTCTTGTATAAAAACACAGCCAAATATTTTCAGTAATATTAGAGGGTATGTTATTTATTTTACTGATAAACACACATTTGGGAATGGTGTTGAGGCTTTGCATACAGGAAGCCATTCACTTATAAGAGTCCGTGCAGAAGCACCAAATATTTGTCTGTGTACTCAGCTGAGCAGAGGAAGCAAAACGGAGAGCTAGAGACATCTATGAACTGGAAAATTATAATATAAAATAATAAATATTAAAAAAAATTAAAAAATTAAAAATAATAATTATAAAAACATCAATAATACAGTAGATATGAAATATAAAATTAAAGCTATATTTTAGAGGCCTGAAGGGAGAAAAGAAAGATTAGCCTTCTTACCTCAGGGTCAGTAAAATCAGTTTATTCTGAGGAACACACCTTCTCATGTTAGTGTTCATTCGCTGCAGCTGCAGATGCAGCTTGTCCAATAAGTTGTCAAACATGGATGTCAAACATGCTCTTGCTTGTGAAGTTGAACTTCATCGGATATTGTCTCAGATGAGTATAGTGCAGCTCCACAAAACCTTAACAAGGCCTCTTCAGCAGCACAAGATGAGTCCAGTAGCTGGGACATCTCCTCTCCAAAATCTTCCTCCTTTTCATGCTTTCCCATCTCCTCACATAGGCAAACAAGGCAAAGGATGTCCACCGTCCCAAAAGTTTGTAAACTACCGTATTTATCAGCGTATAACACACACTTTTTTCCCCCTTAAAATCAGGGGAAAATCATGTGCGCGTGTTATACGCCGAAATAGGGCTGCCTCGGAAGGGAGGGAGGGAACGAGAGCCGCCGAAATAGACAGAGCCGCAATCTCCTGTGTACTCAACTTGGCTCACAGTCACGCCCAGTCCTGCCTCCTAGCATTGACGTTCCGCCATTGGAACGGTGAATAGTCCATCATAGGAGCCGGGCCAAGAGGCAGGACTGGGCGTGACTACGAGCACACATGCTTCAGTTTGTGAATGAACAGGAAGCCGCTGAGTACATGGGAGATCCGGCTGTCTAGTTTTGGCAATAACAAGGCTGAAGATAGGCACTGATCAGACTGCAATGATGGGCAAGACTGCTGATGGGCACCAATCAGGCTGCAATGATGGGCAAGGCTGCAGATGGGCACTGATCATGCTGCAATGATGGGCAAGGCTACAGATGGGCACTGATCATGTTGATGGACAAGGCTGCAGATGGGCACTGATCAGGCTGCAATGATGGGCAAGGCTGCAGATGGGCACTGATCATACTGCAATGATTGGCAAGGCTGAAGATGGGCACTGATCAGGCTACAATGATGGGCAAGGCTGCAGATGGGCACTAATCAGGCTGCAATGATGGGCAAGGCTGCAGATGGGCACTGATCATGCTGCAATGATGGGCAAGGCTGCAGATGAGCACTGAGCAAGCTGCAATGATGGGCAAGGCTGCAGATGGGCACTGATCAGACTGCATTAATGGGCAAGGCTGCAGATGGGTACTGATCAGGCTGCAATGATGGGCAATGGAGAGGCTGCAGATGGGCAATTGCGAGGCTGCAGATAGGCACTGATAAGGCTGCATTGATGGGTACGGACCTTTATTTTGCTTCAAAATTCTTTATTTACAGTAAAGTATACTTTTTATTTCCTGAAAGTTCCCTCTTAAAATTAACCACTTGAGCCCCGGACCATTATGCTGCCTAAGGACCAGAGGTCTTTTTCCAATTTGGCACTGCGTCGCTTTAACTGCTAATTGCGCGGTCATGCAATGCTGTACCCAAACGAAATTTGCGTCCTTTTCTTCCCACAAATAGAGCTTTCTTTTGATGGTATTTGATCACCTCTGCGGTTTTTATTTTTTGCGCTATAAATGGAAAAAGACCGAAGATTTTGAAAAAAAATGATATTTTCTAATTTTTGTTATAAAAAAAATCCAATAAACTAAATTTTAGTCATACATTTAGGCCAAAATGTATTCGGCCACATGTCTTTGGTAAAAAAAATGTCAATAATCGTATATTTATTGGTTTGCGCAAAAGTTATAGCGTCTACAAACTAGGGTACATTTTCTGGAATTTACACAGCTTTTAGTTTATGACTGCCTATGTCATTTCTTGAGGTGCTAAAATGGCAGGGCAGTACAAAACCCCCCCAAATGACCCCATTGTGGAAAGTAGACACCCCAAGGAAATTGCTGAGAGGCATGTTGAACCCATTGAATATTTATTTTTTTTGTCCCAAGTGATTGAATAATGACAAAAAAAAAATATTTACAAAAAGTTGTCACTAAATGATATATTGCTCGGAGGCTATGGAATGCCCAGGTGGCACAAACCCCCCCAAATGACCCCATTTTGGAAAGTAGACACCCCAAGCTATTTGCTGAGAGGCATGGTGAGTATTTTGCAGCTCTCATTTGTTTTTGAAAATGAAGAAAGACAAGGAAAAACATTTTTTTTTTCTTTTTTCAATTTTCAAAACTTTGTGACAAAAAGTGAGGTCTGCAAAATACTCGCTATACCTCTCAGCAAATAGCTTGGGGTGTCTACTTTCCAAAATGGGGTCATTTGGGGGGGGTTGTGCCACCTGGGCATTCCATGGCCTCCGAAACTGTGATAGGCAGTGAAGAGTGAAATCAAAAATTGACGCCCTTAGAAAGCCTAAATGCGGTGCTTGGTTTTCGGGGTCCCGTACGCGGCTAGGCTCCCAAAAAGTCTCACACATGTGGTATCCCCGTACTCAGGAGAAGCAGCAGAATGTATTTTGGGGTGTAATTTCACATATTCCCATTTAGTGACAACTTTGTACAAAAAAAAAAAAAATTGTCTCTTTCAAGCAACTTGTGTCACAATATAAAATATTCCATGGACTCGACATGACTCTCAGCAAATAGCTTGGGGTGTCTACTTTCCAAAATGGGGTCATTTGGGGGGGTTTTGAACTGTCCTGGCATTTTATGCACAAAATTTAGAAGCTTATGTCACACATCACCCACTCTTCTAACCACTTGAAGACAAAGCCCTTTCTGACACTTATTGTTTACATGAAAAAGTTATTTTTTTTTGCAAGAAAATTACTTTGAACCCCCAAACATTATATATTTTTTTAAAGCAAATGCCCTACAGATTAAAATGGTGGGTGTTTCATTTTTTTTTTCACACAGTATTTGCGCAGCGATTTTTCAAACGCATTTTTTGGGGAAAAAACACACTTTTTTAAATTTTAATGCACTAAAACACACTATATTGCCCAAATGTTTGATGAAATAAAAAAGATGATCTTAGGCCGAGTACATGGATACCAAACATGACATGCTTTACAATTGCGCACAAACGTGCAGTGGCAACAAAATAAATACATTTTTAAAAGCCTTTAAAGCCTTTACAGGTTACCACTTTAGATTTACAGAGGAGGTCTACTGCTAAAATTACTGCCCTCGATCTGACCTACGCGGTGATACCTCACATGCATTGTGCAATTGCTGTTTACGTTTGACGACAGACCGCCGCTTGCGTTCGCCTTAGCGCGAGAGCAGGGGGCGACGGGTGCGCTTTTTTTTTTTTCTTTCTTTATTATTTTTTTGCTTTTTTATCTTATTTTTAAACTGTTCCTTTCATTTTTTTTTTTAATCATTTTTATTGTTATCTCGGGGAATGTAAATATCCCCTATGATAGCAATAGGTAGTGACAGGTACTCTTTTTTGAAAAAATTAGGGTCTATTAGACCCTAGATATCTCCTCTGCCCTCAAAGCATCTGACCACACCAAGATCGGTGTGATAAAATGCTTTCCCAATTTCCCAATGGCGCTGTTTACATCCGGCGAAATCTAAGTCATGAAATGCTCGTAGCTTCCGGTTTCTTAGGCCATAGAGATGTTTGGAGCCACTCTGGTCTCTGATCAGCTCTATGGTCAGCTGGCTGAATCACCGGCTGCATTCTCAGGTTCCCTGTTGAGACAAGAGAGCCAGAGAAAAACACGGAAGACGGTGGGGGGGGGCATTCCCTCCCACGGCTTGTAAAAGCAGTCTAGAGGCTAATTAGCCGCTAGGATTGCTTTTACATGAAAGCCGACCACTGGCTGAAAAGAATTATACCAAGATGATACCTAAACCTGCAGGCATCATTCTGGTATAACCACTCAAAGTCGTGAATGGCGTACCTGAAGACAAAAAAATGGTTAACAATAAAACACAGTAAACAGTAAAGTATAAAAAATTGCATACCTGAAAAACAAACATGATAAAACATAATAACAATAAAACATTGCAGAATAGAATACAGTAAAAAAGAGCAGAACAATAGAGAGAGAGAATAGAGAGAGAGAGAACAATAAAACGACAACTATTTTTTTTTATTTTATATATTTTTTAATTTATTTTTTTTACACTTTTTTTGTAACTAACTTTTATAACGGTAACCGGTTCCAGGTTCGGGTCTCTCAAAATGCGATGGCATCTTGGGAGACCCTGTGAAAGTGTGCCTAGTCTGTGCAATGCTGTACCCTACGCTAATACGCAACTAGTGAATGGTAGCGTTCAAAACATTCACCAATGCAAAGACCAGGATTGTCAGGACAGGAGGGACAATAATAGCGGGTGTCACGCCTATATCCGCGCTTGCTGCAGACACGACATCTTTTTTGGGTGGTTCGTTGGGTAGGGGTACTCGGGAGGACATAAAGAAAATGCCTCTCATGCAGCTGACTGCATTTGGTTAGGGATGTGAATGGGGGAAGTACGGGCGCTGCAGAAGTGGTGGGTTCCCAATTAGGATTGGCGAATGCAGCACGAAGGGCACTATGGGCACGACGGGCCTGTGTTTGTCTTCTTGGTGGCAGCGGGACGCTACTTGTGCTTGCCACCTCACCAGCTTGAACTGCACTTATGGGACTCGCCACGTCACCAAGTGTTACTGCAGTGCTGGTTTGACTATGACCGGGGTGTACTAGGCCGCTGGTGCTTGCCAGTTCACCAAAACGCTACCAAAAAATCTGTTAGCGATCGCAGGGATCAGGCCTGACTCTGCGAACGCTGCAGTTATGCGTTTAGTGTTTTGTAAGTGTCAGTGATCGATCGATACTGCACTTGGGTGGGCTGGGCCAAGCGGAGGGGCAAAATGCAGGTGCTAGCAGGTATCTGGGCTGATCCCGCTAACACTGCGTTTTTGGGAACCCTAAACTGCTGGGGACGCTAGTATAGATCTGATCAGATCAGATATTGATCCGTTCAGATACTATACCACTAAGGGAGGTGTACGGTGCGTGCGTGGGTGTTAGCGGTACTGCCGCTAACCTGATGCTGCCTGGGGCTCGTGCTTGCCAGTTCACCAAAATGCTACCAAAAAAACTGTTAGCGATCGCAGGGATCAGGCCTGACTCTGCGAACGCTGCAGCTATGTGTTTAGTGTTTTGTAAGTGACAGTGATCGATCGATACTGCACTTGGGTGGGCTGGGCTGGGCCGGGTGGAGGGGAAAAACGCAGGTATCTGGGCTGATTCCGCTAACACTGCATTTTTGGGAACCCTAAACTGCTGGGGACGCTAGTATAGATCTGATCGGATCAGATATTGATGCGTTCAGATATTATACCACTAAGGGAGGCGTATGCTGCGTGCGTGGGTGTTAGCGGTACTGGCGCTAATCTGACGCTGCCTGGGGCGACGCATATCACCGCCGGGCGATCAGGGGGCTAAACCTTTATTCGGTAATAAACGGCGGGTGCCCTGACACAAATAAATGAACTAACCAGCGTCACCTGTAACAGTTATACGGTGATCAGTGGTGAAAGGGTTGACTAGGGGAAAATCAAGGGGTTAAAATATTTATTAGGTAGTATATGGGGGTCCCTGTCGCTATAAAACGCTGACGGCGAACCTAAATATTTACGTCCCTCTAACTTGCGTCACCAGCGACACTAATACAGCGATCAGAAAAATGATCGCTTAGTGACACTGGTGACGGGGGGTGATCAAGGGGTTAAAACTTTATTAGGGGGGGTTAGGGGGGTACCCTAGACCTAAAGGGGGCTAACCCTAACTGTCCTAACACAGTAACTGTCACAAACTGACACCATGCAGTAATCAGAAAAAAAAAAAAAAACTGCTTGGTGTCAGTTTGTGACAGGGGGGGGGGTTGATTGGGGGGTGATCGGGGGGGTGATCGGGGGGGATCGGGCGGGTTTTGTGTGCCTGGCATGTTCTACTGTGTGTGTAGTGTGTTTTCACTCACATTGATGTCTTCTCTCCTCGGCGCCAGAACGGAAAATACCGAGCCGAGGAGAGATGACATAATTTCCTTTGCTGCTGTTTAGCAAACAGCAGCAAAGGAATGTTCTCATTGGCCGGCGGCGATCGCGAGGGGGGGGGCCACAAACGGATGGCCTCCCCCTCACCTCCGATCGCCGGGGGACAAAAGAGAACCGCCTCGGGCACCGGGGGGGTCCAATCGGACCCCCCACCCGCGGGAGGCAGATCACGTAGATGTACGTGATTTTGCCTGCCCGTGCCGCCTTGCCTGCGTACATCGGCGTGAGGTCCTTAAGTGGTTAAGGTGCGTGTTATATGATGTGCGTGTTTTACGTCAATAAATATGGTAATTGCTGGTTCACACCACAGTTTCTGCATTCCGGACGTGTTTCTGCATGCACATTTTTGATGCGTTCCAATGCATTATTGGTGCGTTTAAGCTAATTTCTTATACTCATTTTTTTTCCCTCATCTCAATTGAGGTCAGTTGAAGACATGTGCATTCCAGTTTATTTTTGATGAGTTTTGCCGTGTTCCATACAGAAAAAATGCAACATGTTCTACTTTTGTTGACCGCACTGGAACGTACTTCACTCCTGTAAACTAGAGCCAGTGGAATCCATGCTAAACACCGTTTTTGATGCAGAATAAAAATGCACTGGACTGCATCTGTGAGCCAGTCCTTATATCATTCTTACTTATAAAAAACAATGCCTGTGTAAAAGGAGCCTATACCCGATCAAAAAAAAAACAAAAAAAAATCATATGCATTACAACTCCCTGATACATGCATATTTCCCATGTTTTAAAACTTTAAAAACTCAAAAAATACAGAAAAGTAGCAGTTGATCTACAAGAAATACATTATGCTCTTGACTTTCTATTTGAGCCTACAACAAAGTAGACATGTGCATTCGTTTTCGTCCGAATGCATTTTCGTCCAAATTTCAGGTATTTTCGTTATCGTTTTAACAACGTGCAGAATCCAAAAAACGAAAGATCCGACATAAACAAATGCTTTATTTTCGTTTTCTTTGAACATTCGACAGACACCATAAGCCTTCAATGACAGATTCGACCTTAATTTGGATTTTCGGACGAATGCATTTTTTAACGACAAAACGAAATAAATAAAAACGAATTTCGGGAGTAACTAAATAAATTTATTTTTCTGACGAAAACAAAAAATTCCGAAACAAAATATTTCAGTGTGCACATGTCTACAACAAAGTGTCTTTGTTGCACTGAAATACCCTGGAGTGTTATCAGCCCAGACCATTTCTCTTATGTTGGACTTCAGAACATCCCCTCTCATCATCTCTGTAACTTGGGGGAGGGATGTAGTCCACAGAGGAGAGTTGGGCAGGGCAAACAACACTGCTTGGGATTTCAGTGCAGTAGAGTCAGGAGCTCACTGGATTCCTGGGAGGTTTGATAGGAATTTTTCTGAACTTGCTGCTTTTTAAAGCAAGAAAACATGGGGAAATGTGCATGTGCTGCAATGATAAACTGCATGTTTTTTTTTTTTTTTTTGTCTTTGGCTCAGACATTTGCTGATCTATAACCATGTGTGTAGCTATTAAAGAGGAGCTCCACTTAGGAGCTACAGTCATATTTGTGTTTTATAAACAGCTAGCATCTACAAAAACTGTAGCTGCTGAGTTATAATACATATGCACTCACCTGTCCCAGGATCCAGTGATGTGCTCACCCAAACCATTCTTTCCATTGTTGTTCTGCCCCCGGTGTCAGCATCTCAACTGTGGGCAGTTTGCGTGCCTACTGAGCATGCACGAGCCGAGCTGCACTTTGTGAATGGTCACACTGTCTTCTGGGACCTATGACATGTCCCAAAAGACTGCGGGGAGGGAGGGGGGAGATACCCGCCCCCCCCCAAAAAAAAGTGGCATTTCATAAAGAGGAGGGGGGAGCCTTAAATCGGAACTTCTCCTTTTAGGTGGAGCTCTGCTTTAAAGATTTCTCCCTCAGTTTGTGGAACTTTTTGTAATTTTTGTTCTTTCACAAAACTGCATTTGAGATATAACTGTGTATGCCACTGATTATTTTAGCTTGCGGCAGTTTTACAATTCTTGTAGTCATCGGGATACTTACCTTATCTGTAAATAGCTTTGGGTGAAATGATATAATAATACGTGTCCTTTCAGACAAGGTGCTCTTATTGTTATTACCTTAGCCCCGCACTAAGGCCCTATTCACACTTGAGCATCGTTACCATGTTGCAAAAATGGGCAAAAATAATATTTTATGGAAAAAAGCAATTGTTTAACCTCCCTGACGGTAATCCCGAGTGTGGCTTGGGGTTAAATTTCAGTACAATTAGCAGTAACCCAGAGCCACACTCGGGATTGCATCTCACAATCCTTGTCCAGGTTACTTACCTTGTCCCCAGGATCCTGCAATGTCCCCCCGCTGTATCTCCAGGCTTTGTCCTCCACCAGATTCTCTGTGTGCCGGGTTCTGTTCCTTGCGAACGTTGCGATGCACGGGGACGGATCCCGGCGCCAAATTCAAAAAGTACAAAAAACATTACACATACAGTACATTGTAATCTTACAGATTACATTACTGTGTCAAATCATTTCACCTCCATTTTGTCCCCAGTGATCTGTCCAGTGCCCTGCATGCAGTTCTATATTATATATATATATACTGTTCTTTCTGCCTCAAAACTTGAGATTGTCCATAGCAACCAAAAAGTGTCGATTACGTCAAAAGCGGTTTTATACAAGCTAAAAAACAGCGATAGTAAATTAGAATCACTTGCAGAAATGAGCGATAGTGAATCGTAGGAAAATTCAATTTTATTCTTATTATAATATTATTTTTTATAATTATTTATAGTTATTTATTATATTATAATTTATGATTTTGTGTTTCAAATTTTATCATACCTGGGCTGTCTACTAAATTCTTGTTTGGACATATTTAAGTGTGTTATTACTAAGAATTACAGGCCTACAATATAAAACAACAAATTTCTATGCAAAACAATGTACCACTTTGAGATTAAAAAATCTGACATAATCATACCACCAGGGAGGTTAACATACACTGCTTTCACAAATTAAAGTCATCCATTTAGGGTTTAGATCTACTTTCATAGGCGTGCGCACAGGGTGTGCCAGGTGTGCCTGAGGCACACCCTAATCACCCCAAGCAGTGCCGATTCCCCCTGCTTTCTGGCACCCCCTGTCTGCTGTTTGAGAATGGAGAGCAGGGGATGGGGGCCGGTAAATATTTTATTTACAGGTCCCTTCCTTTTATGAATGAACACAGTGAGTGTTCTTCTGAAGAATGGTAAACTATGTTTACTATGCTTCAGTTTGTGAATGAACAGGAAGCTGCTCAGTACAGAGCACTTTCCATTCATTCCCTGTCCTGTGCATTTGAGACTGCAGAGAAAGGGACTGAGGAATCTCTGTTCCCAGTCCCTTTCTCTGTCTCAAAAGTGAGACATCAGGGGTCCTTGATATTTCACTAAAGCCCCCCAATGGGGCTCCTAAAAAAAAATAGTAAAAAAAATAATAAAAATAATGATGTTAAAAATGATTTTAAACAAAATTGTAAAAAAATAATACAAAAATAATAACAATAAAAAACTACTGACACTGTCCAGTGCCCTGTTGACACCAATCTCTACTGACACATCCACTTGCTCTGCTGATATACATATGTGTGCTTGTGCTCTGGGGTGCACACCCTTATGCAATAGGCTGCGCACGCCAATGTCTACTTTAATGTACATGTCCAGACAGAAAGTTTTCCTAGTTTTGGATAACATGGGGAAGGATTAGAACACCTGTTGGATTTACTGATATCCAGGACTGTGTTAGATTGACCTTCATTTCTTCCCTGCTACAATGTTGTCACAAGACAGGAAATGAGGGAAAATCTGCCACAAGGCACAGATAGATACAAAATCTAATATTCAATATCCTGCCACACACTGTTACATAAATGGTGGCCCCATATAAATAGAAGATAAAGAAATAACCAGCAGTCCTTAAACATTATATTTTAAAAGCAGATCAACACCTCTGCTTCTAGTTCATAGTGTTAAAGGGGTGCTGGATAATTCTTTAATTTAGAACTAACAGTCTGATAGGGGACTTAGCCTTCTCTTGCTCCACTAAAATTGCAATTAAAGTGAACCTAAACAATTTGGTTATTTTCCAAAAATAATCCATAAACATCAACCAATTAATGATCCTGTAATCTATTTTCTATGCAACAATTTTTACTGTATTTCCTGCCTCCTTATAATGCCCTCTGTGAGCTCCCCAACCTCTCCTTTAACCCCTCACTTTCATTTCTTTGGAATGAGCAGTGCATGTTAGGTACGATCATGTGCACTGCCCTATGCACATTACAAATCCCATAGTCCATGGAGCAAGAGAGGGAGGCTAGATTCCCACATACAGTGGCGCCATAAAGAAGAAACGTAGCCATCCTCTAACAGGAAGTTACTTTAATTTCTGTCTGTGTTGCTGTTGAAAAGTTCCCTTCACTTCTTGTCTGATAGAACACTATCAGCAGGACAAAAAGAAGGAAGTAAATGTCACTGATGGAGCCCCAAGTAACAATGAAAACTTGACAAGAGCTCTAAGACTTACCCATTCTATCCAGAATTGAGGTGTTATTAAACCCTCATCAATAAAAACTATCAATAAATGCTGTATTACATGCTGTTTATACTCAGTCACTATGGGATTTGTTTTCTGTATTCTTCTAAAATTCTGCAGAGCAACCATTGGCAGCCAGTGAAAATGCTCAGTATCGATTAGAAGCAAAGGTAATAAGCAAAATAACTACAGTGCCATTATCCTTATTTAGAAAGTGAAGGGAAATTTAAATTAAACAGTGTGTGTTTAGTATCACTTTAAGAAAATATGTTTCTTCTGGGCAGACACTTTAAGGTCTAGCATTTAGATGAGTGCAACGTTCAGCTCAGGTACTGCTGCTGCTCACAATGTAGCAAAAAGAACATCAAATACACATAACATGTGAATATCCACTTCATAGTTTCATAGTAGGTAAGGTTGAATAAAGACAATAGTCCATCCAGTTCAACCTGTGTAGGTGCACGTGTGTCAGTGTTTAGAATTATTTCCCATATCCCTGTATGTTGTGTTCTTTAAGATGCACATCCAAGAGTCTCTTAAAAATATCCATACTCCCCACAGCCACCACCAATTGTGGAAAAGAGTTCCACATCCTTATTGCCCTGACAGTGAAAAACCCTCTGTGCAGTTTAAGGTTTAAGGTCCAATCTCATTGTGTGTCCTTGTGACCTGTTACACTCCTTGAGACTGAATAGTTTTTTTTCTATGCTGGGATCATCATTGAGATATTTTTAAATTGCTATCATATCTCCTCTCAAGCATCGTTTCTCCAGCGAGAATAAATTTAGAGTTTGCAGCCGTTCCTCGTAATTGAGGTCCTTCAATCCCCTTATTAGTTTTGTTGCCCTTCTTTGGACTCTCCCCAGTTCCAGCACATGCCTTCTGAGGACTGGTGACCAGAACTGGACAGAATACTCCAGATGTGGCCTAACCAGGGTTTTATAAAGTGGTAGGATTATAGTTTTATCCCTGGAGTATATCCCTTTTAATGCATGCTAATGCCGGCTTTTGTAGCTGCAGCTTGACATTGCATGCTATTGCTCAATCTGTCATCTACTAGGACCCTCCGATCTTTCTCCATCCTCCACACTTTCCGACCGCAATACATATATACGTTGCGGTTTGTAAGTGGTTTACCAGGGTCATGGCTGAAGCTATCAACCATAGCCCCGGTATTTTTTTCTCCTAATAGTGGTTTTGAGCAGGTCATTAGCCACTGGATCGATTTCAGAACCCTGCTCCAGTGTTTCTCTGGCTTAGCATTTTTACTGGCGTGCCCAAGAAACAATCTGACGGTGCGACTGGTTGGTCACAGAGGCAAACAGAGACCATACTGTCTCTAATCGCTTCTATGGTCCTGGAGTGCCGGAAAGATGTCATGATACCATGACGTCACTTCCGGTCTAGGGTGGAAGTAATTTTTTTTTTTTTTTTTTACAGCAAAAGATCAAAAAAATGTTTTTGATCTTTTGCTTTTAAAGGTAAAGGAGATATTTGGGGTCTTTTTTGACCCCAGATCTCTCCATAAAAAGGACCTGTCTCTTTAGTTCTATTATAAGGGATGTTTACATTCCTTGTAATAGGAATAAAAGTGATAAAAAAAAATTAATGGGACAGTATAAAAATAAAAAATAAAATAAATAAGTAAAAATAATTTAAAGCGCCCCATCCCTTCATGCTCACACGCAGAATTGAATGCATACGTAAGTTGTGCTGTTGGTGGTGTTCGCACCACACATGTGAGGTATTACCAAAAACATTAGAGTGAGAGCCATTCATTTTAGGGCTAGACCTCCTCTGTAACTCTAAACTGGTAACCTGTAAAAAAAATTTAAAGCGTTGAGATTTTTAAGTACCGTGGTTTGTCGCCATTCCACAAGTGTGCACAATTTTAAAGCATGACATGTTAGGTATCCATTTACTCGGTGTAACATCATCTTTCATATTTTACAAAAACAATTGGGGTGTATATTGTGATTATTTATTAAAGTGTATTTTTCCCCCAAAAATTGAGTTTGAAAAGCCACTGCACAAATACAGTGTGAAATAAAAAATTGCAAAAATCACCATTTTATTCTCTATGGTCTCTGCTAAAAACAATATATAATGTTTGGGGGTTATAAGTAATTTTCTAACAAAAAATATTGATTTAAACTTGTAAACAAAAAGTGCCAGAAAAGATTTGGTCTTCAAGTAGATATGTAATGTCACTGATTATTTCAGTTCTGGCTGCAGTTTTCTCTTATTATAGTAATGTAAGTATTATTTGTTTTAGAAACATGAAAAACATAAATTTTATTGGCCCTGTATGTTTACTAGAAGAACACTGAACGTAATATCTAGACAGGAAGCAATGGCTCATGGACGCAGAGCCTTTTTTCACATCCACTTACATTGCTCTCGCCACTCCTCCTCGTCGTTCTCATTGCGTTGATGATGCTGCTGAGCTCTCTTCAGACTCAAGTACAATTCTTTTGCACGTAGCTCTTCCCGTTGGCGAATCTGTTCCTCACCCTTCCTCCTTTCCTCCTCTTCTCTTTTCTGGAATGGGTTAAAATGAATCACATGAATGCGTTAAAATTATAATACACCCCCGATCTTTCCATACATTTTTCTTGGCTTTCTAGACCCTAATAGGCTCTGGTAAGAACTACTTGTATTTTTTGATTGTCCTATGTACTAAAATGCTGAGATTATCTTTGTGATACTACCCTGGGGTTACACTGGATATTTGACTTTTTTGGGGCAATATGTTTATGAGACATACCACTTCTTATGTAGCTGGATGTTTATTGGAGTTATCCGTTCTTATTTACTTACTGCTATGTTATATATATATATATATATATATATATATATATATATATATATATATATATATATATATATATACACACATACATAAATAAAGATTTAAAAAGAAATGTACAAAAAATGTTTGACAGTAATGCCGCATACACACAGTCGGAATTTCCGACAACAAATGTTTGATTTGAGCTAGTTGTCAGAAATTCCGACCGTGTGTAGGCTCCATCAGACATTTGCTGTCGGAATTTCTGACAACAAAAATTTGAGAGCTGGTTCTCAAATTTCCCGACAACAAAATCCGTTCTCGTTCTCGTGTGTTTTTCTCAGCTCGTCGTACATCTTGTATGTCACCGCGTTCTTGACGTTCCGAATTCCCGACAACATTTGTGTAACCGTGTGTATGCAAGACAAGTTTGAGCCAACATCCGTCGGAAATAAATCCAAAATTTTTTTGTCGGAATGTCCGATTGTGTGTACGCGGCATTAATGTACATCTTCATAAAATAGTTAATAGAAGTTAAATATGCTTTTACTGATGCTACAAACTGGCGCTTGCCTACATGTCTAAATTACAACAATTTACACAGATTTTTCATTTACAGCAAATAATTATCCAAGGGCATCACTATAACAACCACAGGTTGTGTGACTACAATGAAGCCAATAAGCCCTAGGGACCCAGGGTAAGATGACTGCAGTTTTGTTTTTCCTGGCAGAAGAAAACAATTTGGATAAAACCCAAATATTCTTTTTATTTTTGAGATTATTATATAGACACTTATAGTGTGGTTGTTTTTACAGTAAATAGAGACGAGTATTGCTTGGAATTTCTTTAGGGATGCTATTTTGGTGAAATGTAATATACTGATAGATTCCAGTTGTATTATCCACCAAATAACTTGCACATATAGGGCATTCTGTTTGTTAGCCCACTTCAATAATCCTTTGTGGGTCCAGAACTTTTGTCTATTCAAGCTATAATTTGTGGAAAGTTAATAAGAGGACCATAGAAAGTTCTTAAAAAGATTAGTAGATTTAGGCATCTCATCTCATTGAGCTGATTGATGTTACTATAGGCTGAGAGGCGCAAAAATAGACTAGGGTGTTGCAATAATGTACGAGCAAGGATATCCTAAAGAATCTTTTGTGATCTGCAGGTTGCGCATAAGTCATATGCAGAGGAAGAACAGTGAAACGCTACCCCCAAAGGAGTTTCTATATTTAACTAGTTCATTCAGGAAAAATGCAACAGCTACCAGTCACACAACCAACAGTCCATTTACCCCGGATCCACTAAACAGTCTAGGGGATGTCTTTTTTCGATTTACTGGTTGCAGAAATTTATCAGAAGAGGGGAAAAGGGCATGGGATACTCCAAAATGCAATTAGCAGAGGCCACTATTCTCTTGGTAAAGGTAGCACAGTTTAGCTCTCACAGCTGGGAACCATGAGGTAGTTTACAGAACAGTCTATTTTCTCATATCTGGGGAGTGGGGACCATGAGATAACTCCAATATAGTTCTCATAGCTGGGGACCTTGAGGCAGACCTCTCTAAATACACTGTTTTAGGGAGTGAGTAAGGGTCTCTACTCACAAGTCCTAGAGTACATTCTCAAAAACGATCCCTTGATAGAGAGGTCCAGCATTCAGTCCAGAGGTGCTTCAGGGGCAAGAAGCCCCCTGAAGCTCACATATCTATCCCTTGCAGGGGAAAGACATTCTCCTCAAGGCTTCAGGCTACTTACCACATCCCAGAACACCTTCTGGGCACACCTCCCCAGTGATTTGTTAGGAAGCTTCTCTCAGAGGCAGGGTGAAACACCCAAACTAGCTTGTGAAACCATGAACGCAATCAATGCAAATGATAACTGCTTCTTTGATTACATAGCAAATCAAAAACTAAATTTGCCCAGCATCCTGTACTCAGAGGGCGCTACAAAAGCAACTGGATTCTAATCATGTTCTTTATTGCAACATGCAAAGAAACAAGTTTCAGTCAAAACTCAATTTGCATTTTCTCTAGTACAAATTGACATTAAACAGGATACATCAGGCTAATAAAATTAAAGTTCATCTTAAGAGAAGAAATAATCTTCCCTGCAAGGGTTAAATGCTAGGGGACCAGGAACGGCAGTTTCATGTACATCCCCTCATAGCGCTCTCCTCTATTCACCAATGCTCCAGCAGTGGATTGCCCCTTGGCATCCTCACTTCCAGTGCAGGGCTATAAAATCTGCTTTGATATTGAATATTTCAGAGGACCTGTGACCACTGCAGCATAAGGGAGAAGAGGCTGCAGTGACCAGTCTTACACACTGGAGGGAGTCTGCAGGAACGAAAGATTGGGTAAATAAAATTGCTTTTTGTGGCCTGTTTGAACTAAATAAGCACTTCACCCTTGCAGTGCAAGGGCATCCCCCACTGCAGGGGAACATATTTCCTTTCCAGGGGGTTCTGCTTTAACACTCCCTGTATCTCATATGAGGGAATATATTCAATTGCACCACTTTAAAAGGGTCCAGTAGGACATTTTTTGGATGTTCTTCTTCTAAATAGTACTTGCACCTCCTCACATTATGATAGGCTCTTGATCTAGGCCTTTAAATGTTTTGAAGCTTAACTACAGTCAGCAATTCTAGCAGTCATTTCAGCAACAAGAACAGCTTTTGACCATCTAAATCCACTAGTTTTTTCCCAAAGGAGCTTTCTTCTGCATTATCACTAACAGACAGGTAACCAAACAGTGTACATATACAGTTTATTTTATGTTGCAGGGTTGTAGATTGTTCACAAAGCCAATGTGTTTTGAGGGGCTTTAGCTCAGCCTCATGCATCAGAGCTCGAAAAGACACATTGAAACAATGTGTGCTGATTTAGTAGTAAAAGTATTGAGAAATATGACAGTGTGGTAGGTTTGGGCAGGAAAGCATCCATGCTGCCAATCTCTTATGCCCCGTACACACGGTCTGAATTTCTGACGGAAAATGTGCGATCGGAGCGTGTTGTTGGACATTCCGACAGTGTGTGGGCTTCATCGGACATTTTCCATCGGATTTTCCGACACCAAAATCTGATCGCGTCAATTCCGACCGTGTGTGGCCAGTTCCGACGCAAAAAACAGCTCGGTCTGGTAAAATGAGCGTTCGGAATGGATACAGCACTTTTGTCATGCTGCAATGTTTTAAATAGTTAAATACAGCGCACTCTGTTCATCTTTATAATGTGAGAAGAATGAAGTAGTTTTGCTGCTCATATTCACACAGACTTCTCACAAACTTCTTTATTTATTCTTTATCGGGATTCCCTCAATAGATTTTGATTTGTCACATCTGACCAAATTTCTTTTTGGTTGTTTTTACATTTTTTTTTTTTTTTTCAAGGCTGTCTTTGGTTTTTTTTGGGGTTTGTATTTTTTTCAAGGCTGTGTTTTTATTGTTGTTTTTTTGTGTTTTACTACATAATATTTTTGTGTGTGTTTTGTGTGTCAAGTTACCACAGCACCATTGATATCTTGTATTATTTAATCTCAAGGAGATTGGTGTTGGTGTCTCTTGTTAATTTCACATTATATATTTGAAATGTACCTGCCTCCTCACAAACTGTCCTTTTTGAAGGAAAACATACATAGGCAAGTATAATTGAAACAAAAATTCCTTTATTAAGGGCTCATAACCAAAGAAAGAGGGAGGCAATGCTGGAGAAACAGCTGAAATTGGTGAAGCCTTTGACCCCCAGGGCACACATCAATTCTTTTCCAGCAAAATTGGTGGCCTGAGGAGTCCTTATCTAAGGGAGTGCAGTCTGGTCCAGAAGTCCCAGAGATCCGGAAAGCAGCAGATGACATGTATCTTCCCAGACTGTGGTACTACAAGAGGCTGCATATTTTGCCAGACCAGACTGAAACCAGGTCATCACTCTCTGGTTTTCCTTCCACGCTGTGGCTCTGGTGTTGGAGATGTGGCAGGAGGAGGAGTAGGACCTGGAGGAGGAGGAGGAGGAGGAGGAGTAGGACCTGGAGGAGGAGGAGGACCATGTGTGAGGTCACAAATGTGGGTAGCACATGTTATTTGGCCCCTCAACCCCTTATTGAGAGCTTCCAAAATTAGGAACTCACACAGGAGTCGTTGGCCCTCCTCCATCTGCATTATTTTGCAGGCAGTTATGCCAGCAAAGTCCTCCTCCACAGTGTGGAGTGTTCTCAGGGCCTCTGTAGCCTTCCAAAAGAGACCTATGGCAGCCTCCTCCAGGTTACTCCTCTTCCTGGCACTTTGTCTTTGCAGGTGTAGGGGAGAGACGTGGATATCAGGCAGCCTGCTTGGCCTGGCCACCTCCTGACTTAGACTTCCCTGTGTATGAAAAAGGGACATGGTTTTAGTTTTTGCTTCATCAATCACAATCATAAATTAGTACTCCTAACTAACATCTAGTCAACATCATTGATTGGACAACCAGAAATATTTAGAGGAATGCTATACCTGGCTCAATCTGGGCTCCTCCACATGTTGCTGCCTGGAAGGCCAAGGTTGGGCATCAGAAGCCTCAGCTGGGGGGGAAGGAAGCATGGAAGGAAGAGTGGAGAGTGCTGGCCTGAGTTTAGTCTGACCTGCCAGAAAATGCAGCCTGTCATAGTACCACAGCCTGGGGACATAAATGTCATCTGCAGCTCCGGATCTCTGGGAATCCTGGACCTTCTTGTGCTCCTCAGGCCACCAATTAGAACCTTCAAATAGGTGATGTCTGCCATGGGGATCACTGTCTTCACAAATTCCAACAAATTATCCAGCGCTGCCTTCCTCTTTGTTTGGTTTTTATATTCAGGGTGGTTTATCTGCCATAGACAAGGCAGCTCCCTGAACATATCAATGAAGATTGGCATAAAGTCTTTATCTTTCAAGATATCCATTTTCACTGCAAGACACAACACAAGACATACCCTAATGTCAGCCTAAAGTCTAAACTTGTGCAAATACAGGCCTCAATCTAGAAGCAGTATAGGCCCAATGTTAAATCTTACCTTCGCTATCACGATCGGCGCCTCCGTTACTCCTTCCTCCGCTCACAGATCATACGTACTACGCACGCGTGTTATCCTTTATAGACACTGCACATGCGTGAAACTCTGCCCGCCCCTGACGTTCTTTCTATTCTATTCCCCACCCCTTCTCATTCGTCGCAGTGGGGAAGAGCACATGGCGGAGACACAGCAGGTGTCTGATAATTACACCGAGGAGGACGAAAGCCCGGAGGCAGAAACATCCCGATCCAGAAGGAGACGATATAAGGCATCAAATATGTCCTTTGGGGAGATGTTGGAGACGGTCGAAATAATGAAAAGGGCAGACTATGATGGGAAGTATGGACCTTACCCCAACCCCAATGTCAGAAAGGCCAAGATCATGACGAAAGTGGTCAAGAGCCTGCACCGGAATTTCGGGGTACGACGATCGAAAGATCAGCTCAGGAAACGGTGGTCGGACCTCAAATTAAGAGAGCATGAGCAGTACAGAAAGATCCAGAGAGTGCTGCAAAAAAGTAAGTAGTTGTGCTGTGTTCCGATTCTTTTTATGTTTATTACGTTTGTGCTGCTCCATGTGCTTTTCTTAACTGTTATCCATTTCTAAATGTCAACTCTTATGTCCATGGGCACATTATTCGTTCATATCAAACATTTTTCGTGCGGCCTAGAAAACACCATTGTTTTGGCCATATGCATTTGCCCACATTTTTAGGGCCTACTTGTCTGAAACTAATTTGGTTGTGTAGATGTGTTTGTTACTAGAATGAAATGCAAACTAGATTCTGTGTAAGGAGAGGACACTCGGCAGCTGGTTACACATCTGGACGCTGGAGCACTAGTGTGGGACACAAGAACACCCTTTTTATTAGGGGTCCCACACAGCTGCTCCAGTGGATACTATAGGGGTGTCTCCATCTGTGAAGCTTGGACAAAACAGGTAAAGTATTGAAGCTTGACAAAGGAAACTAAAGAATGCTACATCTTGGAACTCTGCCAAAACAGACAATTGTACCCCACTTCCAAGCAATGTTTCATATTTATAGTTCTGCCATCAAATATCTGTGTGCTAAGTATACCAATTTTTTTTTTACATAGGGGAGAAAAGACTCTGAGGACACCCCTCATCCGAGGAGACCACAGACCCCCCACCTCTGGAAGAAGGGGAAATCCACCCAAGACAAGCAGAGCAGGAGGGGGAAGACGTGGTGGAAATTAGCACCACAAGAGGTGAGTGTCTGCGACCACAGGCTCAGGTGAGAGATGGATGCTGGCATATTTATAATACATGGTGTTTTTTGGTTTCTATCTTTTTAGGTGATCGTGATGTTGTGGATCCAGATCCTTTAACCTCAGAAAGTTCACAGATCCTGATCGGGAAGATCATGGGGTATAATAGGGACTTGGAAAACATCAAGAAAAACATCAATGATGTTCTTCAAAAAATGAAGAACATCATTGATGTTTTAGGGAGAGTTTAAAACCCTTCCAAATCCCTTTGTTTTTTTGTGTGCTACAAATTTTTTACATTTTTTGACAAATTGGAGAAAAGCCAAATTTTGAAGAGGCACACAGTATGTCAACATGTGCTATCTGCCATCACGGGAGATCAATGGATGCGTTTTGGGGGTGCAACCCCTTCCTCAATAATAAAGTAGCTGTGAGGAAGGGGTTGCACCCCCAAAACACGTCCCTTGATCCCCCATGATGGCAGGTCACACATGTTGACATTCGTAAATTTGTGTGCATCTTCAAAATGTGGCTTTTCCTGGGGTGACTTCACCTCATCTGAATGTAATATCAAACACAGTTTGTAAATACTCATGTCTGATATTGCCTTCAAGTTCTACCAAATGTGAACTTTGTAAGTTCAAGATTTGTGTCTTTCTTGTTGGTTTTAAACATGCCTGTTTTATCTTAAATGGACATTTCTACTTTTTCTAATGTGACGCCAAAAATTGTTATACAACAAACATGTTGGTTTGTTTTAAAAACCTTTTCTAAATGCACATGTGATTGTGCTGTTATTAAAAAGATTGTTAATCAAGATTGTGTGGATTATTGTCTCAATGCTACAACACTTTTGTGGTGCTCTAATTGGTGTTTTCTGTGACAATGGGGGTTATTTCCTAAGGGCAAATCCACTTTGCACTACAAGTGCAGTTTCACGTGCACTTGTAGTGCAAAGTGTCTTTGCCTTTAGTAAATAACACCCAACACTGCTTTTGTAAGGTTACACAATCACGCCATTTTCAGGACTCCCCACATTTCTGTCAGGGTCAGCTAAAACAAACACAAGCAGTAAATGTCACCAAAGATTTGCTTATTTTTTTTTATTTGAAAAAGGTTTTACATATTGTCTGGCAAATTGATAGCCCCCCTACCCGCAAAGAATTCAAGGTATCTTAGCCGGACATCACGGGCACTCAGGGGGGGCAAGCCAGGACGGTTGGTTCATTTTGAATTCCGGCCTCGGGCCAACTGAGCCAGTATAGTTGGCAGAATGTTGCCGTAAAAAGTTGTGTAGAACAGAGCACGCCAGGATAATGTGATTCAGTTTGTACTCCCCCATATGTATGGGTGTAAGAAATAGGCGGAACCGGCTGGCCATGATTCCAAACGTGTTCTCCACCACTCTTCTGGCTCTGGCCAGCCGGTAATTAAAAACCCTCTGGTCCGGGGTGAGGGTCCTCATCGGGAATGGCCGCACAAGATGGTCCCCCAGCGCAAATGCTTCATCCGCAACGAAGACGAATGGGAGTCCTTTCACATTGTCTTCTGGAGGTGGCAAGTCCAAGCTGCCATTCTGGAGACGCCTGTAGAACTCCGCCTGGGTGATGACTCCACCATCGGACATCCGGCCATTCTTCTCCACATCCACATACAGAAATTCATAAGTAGCCGACACCACCGCCAACATCACAATACTATTGAACCCCTTATAATTATAATAGTACGACCCCGAGTTGGGTGGTGGGACGATGTGGACGTGTTTCCCATCAATTGCCCCTCCGCAGTTAGGAAAGTCCCACCGCTGGGCAAAGTGGGAGGCCACAGTCTGCCATTCCTGTGGCGTGGAAGGAAACTGTGGAGTAAAACAAAAAAAAATAGTATTTTTGCACATAAACATGGAAAGCAGATTAGACGCAAACATTCTTGGCCAACATCAAGATACCATTTATTTATGGGAATTTTTAAAGACCAAAGTATAAGGTACACCTATCAGATTCCCCCTCTCCCCTCTCATGGGCCATTTCTAACATTATATGGGGGGGACTCTTGGACAGGTAACCCTCTCCACTTCATTGAGAGATGAATGCCTATATAATGTGTATTACTTTGAACAGACCTTCCTTAGTTACACTATTGACAGCCCACTGGACAGGTAAGAAGTGTCATAATACAAAGATATAAATACACATTGTACACATTTTAGCACATTTGGACATTCTGCTATTACCTATCAAGATAATAATAGGATACAAAAACTTTAAACAGTACCATTTGAAAGTATACAGGCAGGCCCTTGCACTACATGCTTTGGGGAATTCATTCATAAATCTGAGCACAAAAGAGATGAGTATAGTGTGTATGGGTTTGGCAAAGTCAGCAGATAGATGATTGAGGATAGATAGAGAATTGGTATCAGCCGACTTAGCAGTTGGGGGGAGGGAGGGTTCAAAATGATTTGGGGACCCCCCAAAAAAAAGCCTCTGGCACTCTGCCTGAATTTGAAACACCAATCACATTTCAAAACATTTTAGGGGTGTTTGGGGTAAAGCACTACTATGGAGCTGATAAAATACATTGTTAAGTGACTACATGAGGTGAATATAGGGCCAGGAGAGCATGCTGTGGGGAGGTAAGTGAAGGCAACTATGCATGAAGGAGCAAAAAAAAAAATTACATAAAAATCCAGCATGCATGAGAACAAAGGGGACATTCACAGCATATTACAATCATGGTAATTAGGGAATGAGGAAAGAAATACAATATATTATCAAACATTATATACAATAAAATGTGATATTAAAGGATAAAAATCTTACCTTAATATACTCCTTCTGCAGGACCTGGATGATGTCAGAACAGGTCTCTGGGATAATGATCCCCAGAGCCTGGGGGAAGATGCCTGTCGAGAACTTGAGGTCCTGCAGGCTTCTCCCCGTCACCAAGTACCGCAGGGTGGCGATGAGCCTCTGCTCCGGAGTGATGGCTTGCCTCATGCAGGTATCCTGCCTGCTAATATAGGGGGTCAGCAAAGCCAACAAATGGTGAAATACGGGGTCCGTCATCCGGAGAAAGTTCCTGAAATCATCAGGATTATTCTCACGGATCTCACGGAGCAAAGGCATATGACAGAACTGGTCACTCTGAAGCAACCAATTCTTGGTCCATGAACTCCTCCCCACCCTGTACATGGACTGGACTTGTGTCAAGGTCAGGACCCCAACACCAAGCCCCTGCACAGCACGAACTCTACGAGGAGTACGTATACGCAACATGGCTAGAAAACGGTCGGCTGCTCAGAACGAAGTAACAGAACACACTGAAGAACAGCAAGGCCTGTGAAGAGCGACCTGAAAAACAGTAACGAACGAACAAGAACACAATGACAAAGTCACGCGTAGCTTGCTTGCACGCACTGAAGAGCAGATAGAAACCCACAAGCACAAACTGAACAGCAGAAAAGGATCTGAAAACCACGAGTCTGAAAAAGCGCGAATCGTCTCTCACCAAACTTTTACTAACACGAGATTAGCAAAAGGAGCCCAAAGGGTGCCGCGGTTGGTTCTGAAATTGCCTTTTCTAGTCTCGTCATACGTGGTGTACGTCACCGCGTTCTTAGAGAGCGGAAATTCCGACAATTTTGTGCGACCGTGTGTACGCAAAACAAGTTTGAGCAAACATCTGTCAGAAAAAATCCATGGATTTTGTTGTCGGAATGTCCGATCAATGTCCGATCGTGTGTACGGGGCATTAGTGTGTTTCAGTATGATAGAACTCAATGTACTCTGTTTCCCCGAAAATAAGACCTAGCGTGATTGTCGGTGATGGCTGCAATATAAGCCCTACCCCCCAAATAAGCCCTACCCTGTTTCCCCAAAAAGAAGCCCTACCCTGAAAAGAAGACCTACAAAGACTTTAACTAGGGCTTATTTGGGGGGTAGGGCTTATATTGCAGCCATCACCGACAATCACGCTAGGTCTTATTTTCGGGGAAACAGGGTACATTGCAAGACACTGTAGGCATGTTTAGGTGTGGGTCCACTCGTTGTCTGAGATGTCCCTATCGCACAATACCCACAGCTTTTTGTTAATGGTCACTTACAGTGCCTTGAAAAAGTATTCATACCCCTTGAAGTTTTCCACATTTTGTCATGTTACAACCAAAAACATAAATGTATTTTATTGGGATTGTATGTGATCGACCAACACAAAGTGGCACATAATTGTGAAGTGGAAGGAAAATAATAAATAGTTTTTAGTAAATAGTGTAACCAGCGCGCATCATATCTTAGTGTGTATTAAATATAAGTGATCCCGATAGTTATGACTACTATTTGTATACCACACTTAAAGCCATTTCAATACGGTCAAAACTCATGAAAAACGTTATTACTATAGACATATGTTTAAAAAATCGTGAAATTAACTTATTTTCCTATATTAGGAACATTTAAATCCTATACTCACACCACGTGTTCAACAGTGAAACAAAACATGTGTTATTAATTACAATGTTACTTATGAAAATCAATCCGCAACAATGTAGTGAGCACCCTGAAACATATGTTGCTAGTAACAATGTTACTTGTGACTATCAATTCGCAACAATGTGGTGAACACCATACATATCCAAATTAGTGCTAAAAATGTTTATCAGTGGGACACTTATTCCCCTTGAACATCTTAGATGTAGAAACAATGATCAGTCCCTGATGGAAATATGCTAGGTTGATGTTAGCACCAATCTTCTTTATAGAAAGAGACACACCGATATTCCTCCTTTTCACAAATATGGTAAAAAAGGCCGCTTACCGGATCAGATGGATCTCAGGTTAGTGAGATCAGATGAGCATGTTGCATTAGCCTGCCGGCCTTAGATTATCACCTGGGCGTTTTCCAGGGAGATTTCCTTAGCCACTGTGCTCCAATTCACAGGCAGATCTGGGCGTTTTCCTGGGAGATTTCCTCAGCCACTGCAATCCAATACACAGGCAGATCTATCCTCACTGATACAATGTATCCGGTTTCAAAATATTAGTTCATCCATACAGAAGATACACCTCAGTGGGAATAAAACGAAAAGGGCTCCATAGAGCAAATGTTTTTTATAGATTTATTCAAAATCTCTTTCACAGTCACTTTAAAACAATTCTTTCCACTGCAAATGTTCACAGCAACACTCCACTGCACATCAGGAACTACAAATCAAAAAAACTCCCAAGTATACACCAAACGGAACTCAGATAAAAAATGGGAACCAGATAAAAATTAGCTAAAAATCAGCATACATGCAGAGCGGGAGCAAACCGGCTAACTGCATGGAGAAAGACCAGACAAACGTGATGGCGTCACAGCCTCTAGCTCCACCCGAAGCGTTTCCCCTAAACAGGCTTCCACTGGGAATGGAGACAATGAAGTGTATACTTGCGAGATTTTTTGATTTGTAGTTCCTGATTAGGGATGAGCCGAACACCCCCCGGTTCGGTTCGCACCAGAACCCGCGAACGGACCGCAAGTTCGCACGAACGTTAGAACCCCATTGACGTCTATGGGACTCGAACGTTCGAAATCAAAAGTGCTCATTTTAAAGGCTAATTTGCATGGTATTGTCCTAAAAAGGGTTTGGGGACCCGGGTCCTACCCCAGGGGACATGTATCAATGCAAAAAAAACTTTTAAAAACGGCCGTTTTTTCGGGAGCAGTGATTTTAATGATGCTTAAAGTAAAAAAAAAAAAGTGAAATATTCCTTTAAATATCGTACCTGGGGGGTGTCTATAGTATGCCTGTAAAGTGACGCGTGTTTCCCATGTTTAGAACAGTCCCTGCACCAAATGTCATTTTTAAAGGAAAAAATCTCATTTAAAACTGCTTGCGGGTTTAATGTCATGTCGGGTCCTGGCAATATGGATGAAAATCAGTGAGACAAACGGCATGGGTACCCCCCAGTCCATTACCAGGCCCTTTGGGTCTTGTATGGATATTAAGGGGAACCCCGCACCCAAATTAAAATAAGGAAAGGTCCCTATATACTCTGAACAGCAGTATACAGGCGGTGCAAACAAGACAGGGACTGTAGGTTTGTTGTTAAGTAGAATCTGTTTGTAATTTTGAACATTTTTAATGTGTTTAGCTCCAGCCAAAAAATCTTTTCTAAGCTTTTTGGAAAACATAGGGAAGGGTTATCACCCCTGTGACATTTGTTTTGCGTCTTTCCTCCTCTTCAGAAGATTTCACCTCACTTTTTTGTCCCAATGAAAAATGTTTTTTGAAAATTTGGGTTTTTTTGTGGAACAAGGATTGGAAAGCATCAGTGGAAAGGAGAAATTGTTTTCCCATATTAACTCTTACATGAGAGAATTTCCCTTCCTATGGGTAGATTTCATCTCACTTCCTGTTGTCTCCTTCCGTTTGCAAGTAGGAGTCGTTTGTAAGTTAGATGTTTGAAAGTAGGGTCCTGCCCTATATACTCAGCAGAAATTTGGGCCTTAGGTGTTGCTGTGGCCAAAACACTGTAAGCCCTCACAGGGCCCTGCTGTGAAATATTAGATCAAGAATTGTAATTACATGCCCCTGTTGAACAGGAGCTGAAAAATTAGGCCTTAGGCACTGGTGCTGGTGCCACAACACTGCAACCCCTCACAGACACTCTAGTTGGAACGCAGGAACGAGCCCTGCTGCAAAGTATTGCATCAAAAATTGTAATTACACGCCCCTGTTAGACAGGGGCAGAAAAATTGGGCCTTAGGCACTGGTGCTGGTGCCACAACACTGCAACCCCTCACAGACACTCTAGTTGGAACGCAGGAACGAGCACTGCTGCAAAGTATTGCATCAAAAATTGTAATTACACGCCCCTGTTAGACAGGGGCAGAAAAATTGGGCCTTAGGCACTGGTGCTGGTGCCACAACACTGCAACCCCTCACAGACACTCTAGTTGGAATGCAGGAACGAGCCCTGCTGCAAAGTATTGCATCAAAAATTGTAATTTCACGCCCCTGTTAGACAGGGGCAGAAAAATTGGGCCTTAGGCACTGGTGCTGGTGCCACAACACTGCAACCCCTCACAGACACTCTAGTTGGAACGCAGGAACGAGCCCTGCTGCAAAGTATTGCATCAAAAATTGTAATTTCACGCCCCTGTTAGACAGGGGCAGAAAAATTGGGCCTTAGGCACTGGTGCTGGTGCCACAACACTGCAACCCCTCACAGACACTCTAGTTGGAACGCAGGAACGAGCCCTGCTGCAAAGTATTGCATCAAAAATTGTAATTTCACGCCCCTGTTAGACAGGGGCAGAAAAATTGGGCCTTAGGCACTGGTGGTGGCGCCCAGAACCAAAAATGTTCTTACAAGCTATCAGCGTGATGATTGAGGAGGAAGAGGATAATTACTCAGGGATAATCACTCAGCATCAGCATAGGCAGTCTTTGAAGGGATCTGAAAAAAATTATTCAGTTACATCAGCATCAGGTGCTTGGTAGCTGGTGGTGATCCAAGACTGATTCATTTTTATGAAGGTCAGCCGATCGACCGAGTCAGTGGACAGACGCACCCTGTGATCGGTTACCACGCCTCCAGCAGCACTGAATGTACGTTCTGAAAGAACGCTGGATGCAGGACAGGCCAGTAGCTCAATTGCATACTGTGCAAGCTCTGGCCAGTGATCCATCCTCAAGACCCAGTAACCCAGAGGATTTTCGGTGGGAAAGGTGTCCAAGTCTGATCTTGCCCCTAGGTATTCCTGCACCATGTAAAACAGACGCTGGCGATGGTTGCTGGAACCGATCATACCTTGGGGCTGCGGACCAAAAAATTGTCTGAACGCATCGGTCAGACGGCCACCTTCTCCACCGCTCCTTCTTTGACTGACCGAAGCCTCAGCAACACGTTGTCCAGAAACAGGAGTTTGTAACCTCCCAGTCTCTGGGAACGCGTTGCACAGACCTTTCTGCAAGGCCTCCCGAAGATGTTTCATCCTCTGCTCCCTCTGCGATGGCAAGATAAGGTCCGCAACCTTACCCTTGTAACGTGGATCAAGGAGGGTTGCCAGCCAGTATTGGTCCTTCTCCTTGATACCACGAATACGAGGATCCTTACGCAGGCTTTGCAGGATCAGGGAGGCCATGCAGCGTAGGTTTGCTGAGGCATTCGGTCCGGAGTCCTCTGGGTCACTAAGGACAACAACGTCCGCAGCCACCTCCTCCCAGCCACGTACAAGTCCATGTGTTCCTTGGGACTGATCCCTTAAAGACTGCTGATGCTGAGTGCCAGGCTCCACCTCCATACTGACACAATCTTCCTCCTCCTCCTCCTCCTCCTCCTCGTCCTCTTCCTGTGTGATCGGCGGGCACGCAGGAACACTGTCTGGATAAAGGGGGCCTTGAGAGCTAAGGAAGTCCTCCTCTTCCTGCCTCTGTTCTGCCTCAAGTGCCCTGTCCATTATTCCACGCAGCGTGTGCTCCAACAGGTGGACAAGGGGGACAGTGTTGTAGTGATCTAATATATTTATTAATATATATTGGTTGATATGATGTAGAGTGGGTATGATAATGAATTAGTAAGTACTCTTCCGCAGCAACCCAATTCTTCCAGAGAGATGCACTTTATTGACTTCCAACACAGAACAAAGTCCAAAGTCCACAGATGACAAAGAAATCCGACAGAGGAGATATAATTCAGAGACCCATATTCCTAGGCCTGTGTGTTCCCAGCCATACACAGACAAGCCTCTCCTAAAACCTATAGACTGAATGCCGTGTTATATTCACTAAATATTGAATGGCTGAGCAATTTGATTGGCCGTTCCAATTTAGGACTTGAACAGCCGTGAACCATCCCAATTTGCACTCCCGCATATCAACATCAACAAGTCCCCTTTAGATATATTAATTAGATAAACAGAACACCCTTTTGAGCCCTTGGAATACCTACATTCCTGCATATCAACAACCCCCCTGATATATTAGCCCCACAGGAGGGAGCCTCCGCTAGGCCAACCTAAAACACTTCCTGATCCCATTGTTACCCCCTCAGGTCTAATTACCATCAATAAATATTTCTTCTATGGTCCTTTAAACAATGTACCCTTTGAAATGTTCAATTAGGTTAACAGCCCATACCTCACACCCCTAGGTAGACTTGCATGAGATTAGCACATCAAAGGATCTTCAACTGTTATCTTAAAATTGAGTTGGCTTGGACAATTTCTGCTCAACCCATACTCCAATACAATATTATACATTGGCCAATATTATACATTATAAATTGGCCAACATATTACAACATATACCCCCACTTGGGTCGGTTCTATCTACTAGAACTGACCCATAAATCAAACAACAAAAAATATCATTACGATTTAAGGTACTGGATGCTTTACAATGGCCCATATAAAATATGAAGTTGAAACTGGTTACATCTCTCTTCGCCAGCCTCTAAAATATCCCCATGAAACAGTTATTAGATAATATAACTTTTAGACCATGACTGGAAAAGGATTTGGTAAACGTCAGTGGCCCATACAGAGGTTAGGCCTTATTATATCACATCAAGATCTTGAATATTGCGCAAAGACGAGCTGATGTCACAGTCCATTCTTCGGTCTGACTTCATCACATCTCTCACCATCTCACTGAAAGTAAACTTGGTATGCTCTGGGAATTCCAATCCACAAGTCCAGGATTCTCTCATCTCCAGGCTCAAGCTTTTCATTTTTAAAGATGCTTTTACGCAAACACTCTACTTTCATCTTTATAGTAAGAAGAACTATCAATGTACCAGCACTCACTTTCAAGGTCAAAAGGTTTGGATATGGCAGTAAAAACTGTGCTTCAAACTATTTTCTTGCACTTGACATTCATGAGTCCATCTTGCAAGCATTTTACAATTCACATCTGCTTCTTTCCATTTCCTATTTGAACAATGATGACTGGGATGTGTACCTGTCAAGTATCAGAATTTGTTGATTGCCAGCCACAATTTGCTTTTGTAATTTGCTGTAGGCCGACCCCTCATTGTCTTCAATAAAGCAGTTACTTGGATCATTCAGTCCATAATTACACTTGAATGGTATACCAACATCCGGGTCACGGCACCAGTGTAGTGATCTAATATATTTATTAATATATATTGGTTGATATGATGTAGAGTGGGTATGATAATGAATTAGTAAGTACTCTTCCGCAGCAACCCAATTCTTCCAGAGAGATGCACTTTATTGACTTCCAACACAGAACAAAGTCCAAAGTCCACAGATGACAAAGAAATCCGACAGAGGAGATATAATTCAGAGACCCATATTCCTAGGCCTGTGTGTTCCCAGCCATACACAGACAAGCCTCTCCTAAAACCTATAGACTGAATGCCGTGTTATATTCACTAAATATTGAATGGCTGAGCAATTTGATTGGCCGTTCCAATTTAGGACTTGAACAGCCGTGAACCATCCCAATTTGCACTCCCGCATATCAACATCAACAAGTCCCCTTTAGATATATTAATTAGATAAACAGAACACCCTTTTGAGCCCTTGGAATACCTACATTCCTGCATATCAACAACCCCCCTGATATATTAGCCCCACAGGAGGGAGCCTCCGCTAGGCCAACCTAAAACACTTCCTGATCCCATTGTTACCCCCTCAGGTCTAATTACCATCAATAAATATTTCTTCTATGGTCCTTTAAACAATGTACCCTTTGAAATGTTCAATTAGGTTAACAGCCCATACCTCACACCCCTAGGTAGACTTGCATGAGATTAGCACATCAAAGGATCTTCAACTGTTATCTTAAAATTGAGTTGGCTTGGACAATTTCTGCTCAACCCATACTCCAATACAATATTATACATTGGCCAATATTATACATTATAAATTGGCCAACATATTACAACAAGTGTCACTGATGCATGCACTGTCAGTGCTCACCATCCTCGTGGCCTCCTCGAATGGTGACAGGACAGTGCATGCATCCCTGATCATGGCCCACTGGCGTGGGGAAAAAAAACCAAGGTCCCCTGACCCTGTCCTGGTGCCATAGTCGCACAGGTACTCATTGATGGCCCTCTGCTGCGTGTGCAGCCGCTGCAGCATGGCCAACGTCGAGTTCCACCTGGTGGGCATGTCACAGATTAGGCGGTTCTTGGGCAGGTTAAACTCCTTTTGGAGGTCCGTCAGCCGAGCACTGGCATTATATGACCGGCGGAAATGCACAGAGACTTTCCTGGCCTGCCTCAGGACATCCTGTAAGCCCGGGTACCTGCCCAAGAACCGCTGCACCACCAAGTTAAGGACGTGAGCCAAACAGGGCACATGGGTCAGTTGTCCCTGTCGGAGGGCAGAGAGGAGGTTGGTGCCATTGTCGCAAACCACCATTCCTGCCTTAAGTTGGCGTGGCGTCAACCACCTCTGAACCTGCCCCTGCAGAGCTGACAGAACCTCTGCCCCAGTGTGGCTCCTGTCCCCCAAGCACACCAGCTCAAGCACCGCATGGCATCTTTTGGCCTGCGTACTTGCGTAGCCCCTTGAACGCCTACGGAGCACCGCTGGTTCCGAGGAAGAGGCCATGGAGGAAGAAGAAGAGGAGGGGGTGGAGGAGAGAGGTGTGTCACAATCAGCATTTTGGAGGCGTGGTGGCGGAACAACCTCCAACACTACTGCACCTTGTCCTGCATCCTTCCCAGCTGCCAGCAGAGTCACCCAATGCGCCGTGAAACTTAAGTAACGTCCCTGTCCATGCCTGCTGGACCATGAGTCAGCGGTAATATGCACCTTACCGCTGACCGCCCTGTCCAGCGAGGCATGGACATTGCCTTCCACATGCCGGTAGAGAGCCGGAATCGCCTTCCGTGAGAAAAAGTGGCGTTTGGGTACCTGCCACTGAGGAACCGCACATTCCACAAACTCACGGAAGGGGGCAGAGTCTACCAACTGAAAAGGCAGCAGTTGAAGTGCTAGCAATTTTGCCAAGCTAGCATTCAACCGCTGGGCATGTGGATGGCTGGGAGCAAACTTCTTTCGGCGGTGCAGCAGCTGGGGCAGGGAAATTTGCCTGGTACAATCTGACGTCGGTGTACCAAAAGCAGATTGCCCACAAGTACTTGGCTGTGACACACCTAATTCTACACCTTCATTCCTCTCACTGCAGGTCTCAGAGAGGACTGAAGGTCTAGTGGGGTTGGAAATCTCAGCTGATGAGGAGCAAGGAGAGATCCTCTTTGTTCTTTGGTGTGGGTCTTTCAGATACGCTTGCCAACGAACTGCATGGCAGGTCAACATATGTCTGGTCAAGCATGTGGTACCCAAGCGGGAGATGTTTTGGCCACGCGAGATACGCTTGAGACATATGTTGCAAATAGCAGCGGTGCGATCTGATGCACTCGTCTCAAAAAAGGCCCACACCAAAGAACTTTTTGAATAACGCGCAGAGACTGCAGCGCCCTGCACATGTGGAGCTTTGGGGTGTGATGCAGTCAATGTGCTGCCCTTAGGCTGGCCCCTGGAGGGCATCCTGCCTAGTTGGTGATGTGCCACCTCCTCCTCCTCCTCCTCTCTCCTATCAGGCACCCACGTTGAGTCAGTGACCTCATCATCCCCTCCCTCCTCATCACTGGAGCAAACCTGGCAGTATGCTGCAGCAGGGGGAGCATGACTGCCAGATTGCTGTCCTTCTTGGGCACCCCCTCTGTCCGTGCTCATGTTACTGCCTTCATTGAGCTCAGTATCATCATCAGAGCCTTCCAAACGCTGGGCATCCTCCTGGAGCATGTACCCAACACTGTGGTCAAACAGTTCGAGGGAATCCTCATGAGGACATGGTGGAGCTAGGGAAGGAGTCACTGATGACATTGAGCTGAGGGAAGAGGCCGCTGCTTTGCCAGACAAAGCACCCTGGGCATGGGTGAGAGAGGATGAGGAGGATGAGGACGGCTTGGTCATCCACTCGACCAAGTCTTCCGCATGTTGTGGCTCAACACGGCCAGCTGCCGAAAAAAAGGCCAAGCGTGTCCCATGGCCACGTGCTGATGAGGATGCACCGTCTCCACGACCAGCACTAGACACAGAGCCTGCTTGCCCTCTCTTATTGGCTTGTGACTGTCTGCCTCTCCTTCTTGGCCTTCCAGACATACTAATGGCCTGTAGCTGCACTAAGCTGGGATAGAACACCTGTAATTTTCTTCAGGTAGCTTTATATACTGTAACCAGACAAGCCTGCCTGTCAGTAGGAAGATAACAGGAACGGATCTAGCTGAACACTGTGAGCAGGACGTACTGCACTAAATGTATATAGCAGGAACGGATCTAGCTGAACACTGTGAGCAGGACGCACTGTACTAAATGTAAATAGTCTAGCTGCCTGACCGTGGTACTAATAGGATCAAAAAGAACACCTGTAATTTTCTTAAGGTAGCTTTATATACTGTAACCAGACAAGCCTGCCTGTCAGTAGGAAGATAACAGGAACGGATCTAGCTGAACACTGTGAGCAGGACACACTGTACTAAATGTAAATAGTCTAGCTGCCTGACCGTGGTACTAATAGGATCAAAAAGAACACCTGTAATTTTCTTCAGGTAGCTTTATATACTGTAACCAGACAAGCCTGCCTGTCAGTAGGAAGATAACAGGAACGGATCTAGCTGAACACTGTGAGCAGGACACACTGTACTAAATGTAAATAGTCTAGCTGCCTGACCGTGGTACTAATAGGATCAAAAAGAACACCTGTAATTTTCTTCAGGTAGCTTTATATACTGTAACCAGACAAGCCTGCCTGTCAGTAGGAAGATAACAGGAACGGATCTAGCTGAACACTGTGAGCAGGACGCACTGCACTGAATGTAAATAGCAGGAACGGATCTAGCTGAACACTGTGAGCAGGACGCACTGCACTGAATGTAAATAGCAGGAACGGATCTAGCTGAACACTGTGAGCAGGACGCACTGCACTAAATGTAAATACCAGGAACGGATCTAGCTGAACACTGTGAGCAGGACGCACTGCACTGAATGTAAATAGCAGGAACGGATCTAGCTGAACACTGTGAGCAGGACGTACTGCACTAAATGTATATAGCAGGAACGGATCTAGCTGAACACTGTGAGCAGGACGCACTGCACTGAATGTAAATAGCAGGAACGGATCTAGCTGAACACTGTGAGCAGGACGCACTGCACTAAATGTAAATACCAGGAACGGATCTAGCTGAACACTGTGAGCAGGACGCACTGCACTGAATGTAAATAGCAGGAACGGATCTAGCTGAACACTGTGAGCAGGACGCACTGCACTGAATGTAAATAGCAGGAACGGATCTAGCTGAACACTGTGAGCAGGACGCACTGCACTGAATGTAAATAGCAGGAACGGATCTAGCTGAACACTGTGAGCAGGACGCACTGCACTGAATGTAAATAGCAGGAACGGATCTAGCTGAACACTGTGAGCAGGACGCACTGCACTGAATGTAAATAGCAGGAACGGATCTAGCTGAACACTGTGAGCAGGACGCACTGCACTGAATGTAAATAGCAGGAACGGATCTAACTGAACACTGTGAGCAGGACGCACTGCACTGAATGTAAATAGCAGGAACGGATCTAGCTGAACACTGTGAGCAGGACGCACTGCACTGAATGTAAATAGCAGGAACGGATCTAGCTGAACACTGTGAGCAGGACACACTGCACTAAATAGTCTAGATAGAAGATAACAGGAACGGATCTAGCTAAACTGAATACAGTGTATATATATATATGCAACACCTGGGATGCATATATATACACAATACACTGTAAGTGCAGCTAACTGACTGACTGTTCTGCCTAATCTATCTAACTCAAATCAAATGACACTGTCTCTCTCTCTCTCTATCTCTCAGCACACCGGAACACACACTACACAGGGCCGCCGTGCAGGCGGCCTTATATAGTGTGGGGTGTGTACTAAATCCCCTGAGCCATAATTGGCCAAAGCCACCCTGGCTTTGGCCAATTACAGCTCTCTCTACTGACGGCGCTGTGATTGGCCAAGCATGCGGGTCATAGTGCATGCTTGGCCAATCATCAGCCAGCAATGCACTGCGATGCCGCAGTGAATTATGGGCCGTGACGCGCCACACGAATTTGGCGCGAACGGCCCATATCGTTCGCAATTCGACAGACGGTCGAACAGCCAATGTTCGAGTCGAACATGGGTTCGACTCGAACACGAAGCTCATCCCTATTCCTGATGTGCAGTGGAGTGTTGCTGTGAACATTTGCAGTGGAAAGAATTGTTTTAAAGTGACTGTGAAAGAGATTTTGAATAAATCTATAAAACACATTTGCACTATGGAGCCCTTTTCGTTTTATTCCCACTGAGGTGTATCTTCTGTATGGATGAACTAATATTTTGAAACCGGATACATTGTATCAGTGAGGATAGATCTGCCTGTGTATTGGAGTGCAGTGGCTGAGGAAATCTCCCAGGAAAACGCCCAGATCTGCCTGTGAATTGGAGCACAGTGGCTAAGGAAATCTCCCTGGAAAACGCCCAGGTGATAATCTAAGGCCGGCAGGCTAATGCAACATGCTCATCTGATCTCACTAACCTGAGATCCATCTGATCCGGTAAGCGGCCTTTTTTACCATATTTGTGAAAAGGGGGAATATCGGTGTGTCTCTTTCTATAAAGAAGATTGGTGCTAACATCAACCTAGCATATTTCCATCAAGGACTGATCATTGTTTCTACATCTAAGATGTTCAAGGGGAATAAGTGTCCCACTGATAAACATTTTTAGCACTAATTTGGATATGTATGGTGTTCACCACATTGTTGCGAATTGATAGTCACAAGTAACATTGTTACTAGCATCATATGTTTCAGGGTGCTCACTACATTGTTGCGGATTGATTTTCATAAGTAACATTGTAATTAATAACACATGTTTTGTTTCACTGTTGAACACGTGGTGTGAGTATAGGATTTAAATGTTCCTAATATAGGAAAATAAGTTAATTTCACGATTTTTTAAATATATGTCTATAGTAATAACGTTTTTCATGAGTTTTGGCCGTATTGAAATGGCTTTAAGTGTGGTATACCAATAGTAGTCATAACTATCGGGATCACTTATATTTAATACACACTAAGATATGATGCGCGCTGGTTACACTATTTACTATTTATTTTTTGGGTCTTTTGTATTTATGGACTAACACGAGCAGCAGCACAAAAAAAAAAAAATATTTGTATGGTTAGCGCAAAATCAGGTTTCTTTATATATAATAAATTGTTTTTGCAAATTTTATCACAAATAAATATCTGAAAAGTGCGGCGTGCATTTGTATTCAGCTCTCTTTACTCTGATACCACTAACTAAAATCTAGTGGAACCAATTGACTTCAGAAGTCACCTAATTAGTAAATGGAGTCCATCTGTGTGTAATTTAATCTCAGTATAAATACAGCTGTTCTGTGAAGCCCTCAGAGGTTTGTTAGAGCACCTTAGTGAACAAACAGCATCATGAAGGCCAAGGAACATACAAGACAGGTCAGGGATAAAGTTGTGGAGAAGTTTAAAGCAGGGTTAGGTTGTAAAAAATGTCCCAGTCTTTGACCATCTCACAGAGCACTGTTCAATCCATCACCCGAAAATGGAAAGCGTATGGCACAACTGCAAACCTACCAAGACATGGCCGTCCATCTAAACTGACAGGCCAGGCAAGGAGAGCATTAATCAGAGAAGCAGCCAAGAGGCCCATGGTAACTCTGGAAGAGCAGCAGAGATCAGGTGGGAGAATCTGTCCACAGGACAACTATGCTCTCCACAAATCTGACCTTTGTGGAAGTGGCAAGAAGAAAGCCATTGTTGAAAGAAAGCCATAAGAAGTCCCATTTGTAGTTTACGTGTATGTGGGGGACACGGCAAACATGCTGGAAGAAAGTGCTCTGGTCAGATGAGACCAAAATTGAACTTCTTGGCCTAAAAGCAAAACGCTATGTGTGGCGGAAAATTAACACTGCACATCATCCTAAACACACTATCCCCACTGTGAAACATGGTGGTGGCAGCATCATGTTGTGGGGATGCTTTTCTTCAGCAGGGACAGGGAAACTGGTCAGAGTTTATGAGAAGATGGATGGAGCCAAATACAGGGCAATCTTAGAAGAAAACCTGTTAGAGTCTGCAAAAGACATGAGACTGGGGCGGAGGTTCACCTTCCAGCAGAACAGCGACCCTAATATACAGCCAGAGCTACAATGGAATGGTTTCACTCAAAGCATATTCATGTGTTAGAATGTCCCAGTCAAAGTTTAGACCTGAATACAATTGAGAATTTGTGGCAAGACTTGAAAATTGCTGTTCACAGACACTCCCCATCCAATCTGACAGAACTTGAGCTATTTTTCAAAGAAGAATGGGCAAATATGTCACTCTCTAGATGTGCAAAGCTGGTAGAGACATCCCCAAAAAGACTTGCAGCTGTAGTTGCAGTGAAAGGTGGTTCTACAAAGTATTGACTCAGTGGGGCTGAATACAAATATACGCCACACTTTTCAAATATTTATTTGTAAAATATTTGGAAAACCATTTTTCATTTTCCTTCCACTTCACAATTATGTGCCACTTTGTGTTGGTCTATCACATAAAATCCCAATAAAATACATTTATGTTTTTGTTTGTAACATGAAAAAATGTGGAAAATTTCAAGGGGTATGAATACTTCTTTAAGGCACTGTACAGTCTCATTGGGTGCTTAGCAAGTTTCCACACAAGATATGTAATCAAGGTTATTTCTTTTGTGGCCTGTGGCAAACAATATACTGACAGAACTGCAAGAGTGTTATGTGACAGCTTTAGAGAACATATGTCTAATATAAGGACCAATAAAATACCAAAGTAGCATGTCATTTAATAGATTATCATGGTTCCAGTATCAATTCTCCTAAAGTGATTGTGAAGGCAAACATTCCTTGTTTAATTAAAATAAAAAATACCTTACCTGCTTTGTGCAATGGTATTGCACAGAGCAGTCCTTTACCTCCTCTTTTGGAGTCCCCTGTCGATGCTGTCTGCTTCTCCTTTCTTTCTGGTGCCCTCTCAGCAAGCCATGTGCTATGGGGGCCCCCTGTAGGCACCTACATGAGCCGGGCTGTGTGTGTCTATAAACATACACACCCACTGCTCCCTCTTCACAGGATTTGACTGACAGCAACAGGAGCCTAAGGTTTCCATGGCTCTCAGAGTCTCCTGTTAGACCAGAAAGAGGAAGCAGATGAGAAAGCACCGGATCAAAACAGGAGCCAATTTGGAGTTTAGTGAATGAATGCTTAATGTCACAACCTAATAATTTTACGTATTGGCATTAATTTCAAGTGCTATATGTATTGATCACTTTGGGTTTATTATGTGTTAGATGTATTGATCACATTGGGTTTATTATTTATTTTACACATACTAACAGTGCAGCAACTACACTGTTTCACATATTGGATCTTAACGTTGGACCAAAACTCCAAAGCGTATGAAATATGAATGGGATGTTACCTGTTATTACAAATACATTTGAGATATATATTCTGGTTCTCTTTTTCTATCTTTTTGTTTATTTTTTCTATGTTCTAGCTCCTTTTCTCCAGATTTTCCTTCCCTTTTCCCTCCATTTCCCTTCCCTCCATTCGCCTTTCTACCCTCTCCTTTCCCCTTTTTCCTCTTTCCTCCTATTTTGTCTCTCCCTCTGTCCCTACACCGCTATTCCTCCTGCCCCCTCCACTCCCTTTTCTCTTTCTTTTTTATTTTCTCATATACCCCCTATTCTTCCCTTTTTTATCTTTCTCCTCTTTCTCCCCATCCATCTTTTTTCCCTTTTGACATGTTTACTCATTCAGCTCCTGATCTTTTGCAGAATAATAATATTAGAATTATTCTGTCTGTTTTAACCCATGTGTGCGGTTAGAATTGTTATTGGTTACTTGTGGTTGTTTTTCCTTTGTATTCATGTTGAAATTTTAAGGAGTTTTTCTATTACTTATGGAATGTTTTTTGGGCTGGTTTAAACCACAATTTCTGCCTTTTGAATGTGTTTCTGCATATGCGTTTTTGATCCATTCTGGTGTATTTTGATGTGTTTCTGATGATTTTTTATGCATTCCTGTGCATTTTTAATGTTTTTTACCATGTTCCTGGTGCGCATCATGCAGAATAAATGTAGTATGTTCTGCTTTTGTTGACTGCACTGGAATGCACTACACTGGATATTGGAATACATGGAAAATGTTGTGCATGCATTTTTGATGCAGAATAAAAACACACTGGACTGCATCTGGTCCAGTCCTAATTGTGCTTTTAATGAACTGGCAGCACAGCATCGGCACCTAGCAGCACAACATCAGGCAGCTGAAAGAACATAGAACAAACAACCAACTCCTAATGATGTCAGAGAAGAAGATGGATTTGTTGGGTAGGTTACAGTGATAATTTTGATAGGTAAGAACACAGTTAAAAACAAACAGAACAAAAAAATGGAGGACATAGTGGAGTAAAACTCCTTATTTAATTGAATTGATTGTATATTGCAAAAAAAGAAGGAAGGAACTGCGCTAAACCATGATGAATATGTGAGTGCATAAAAATCAATTAGTGCATATCAAAGTTCATAAAGTGTAGAATCCGAGAGCTCTTATAAGCAAATACCTACAAACAGAGAATAAAACTATACTGAAACATATGAATAATAGAATCATGAGTGCATAAAATCAATTAATGCATATAAAAATCATTGTAGTGTAAGTTCAACAAAATTATTTTTAAGGAAATAGAGAAAGTCCCAAGGAAAGTCCTTTCAATAATTCTCAGTGAAAGCTAACATGAAAAAACTGGAATTAAACACCGCTCACAGTGATCCTCCACCACACGAAATACACGCTTACCAAAGAGCTTGCAAATAAAGCTTGTATTGGGGACCCGGATCCCAATGTCCAGCTAGTGATGAGGCTTCTCTGTGTATGGCGTGCCTGCAGAGGTACGATGGATGGTGCACCAACCCGAACTCAAAGGCATGAGGACAAAAGAAAGGTGGCCATAGCGTAAATCTAGTATAAATGATTTATTAAAAAAGGTAAAACACTTACAGAAATGTAGTTAAAAAGAGCAGTTCGCCGGCTGGAATAGCGAGCGCCCGTTCTCAGCAAGATCGCGATGACATCAGAGCGTCATCATCCCGACGCACGTTTCGTCTATAACTGACGTCGTATGGGGAATGGGCCACACTCTGACTCATCGCAATAAATAGGTAAGTATAACCCTGCCTTGTTGTGACCTCTCAGTGGCAGGAAAAACGAACGGCCAATCCCTTGAGCAGATTGAAGCCAGGAAATCCAAACGGGTATTGAACGGTTCTCTCAAAAACCTGTATAACATAATCTGAATACAATGCGAAAAAATGAAATAAAAAAATAAAAATAAAGAGGACTAGAGCAAAATTGAATTATATGCAAACATATGATATTAGATACATCAAAGGTTGACCTATCGATATCAAGCCGGTGAATCAAAAACCACACCAGCATATATCCGTTTAGGCATAGAGTATATATTAAAAATCACTACGCCATCTTGTGGAAACAAGAAAAACCATCACTAGTATGATTTCTCAATAGTGATTAATTTGTACCAGATAGATACAAAGATAGTAAAGAACCTACAAGTTATAGTGTATGCTCAAAAAGGGTACCAATCTCATGTAGTACATAAAAATAATCGTAATAATGATAATAAAAATACGGACCCTAGATACAAAGGTCACTTAAATCACATGACAGACAAAAAAACTAAAAACCTAAAGATCAAATAGGATGTCAAAAATATTGTCTAATACCGCCACTGAGATGTCACACCGAGTTCACATCAACATACAACATAACAGTGTTAGGCATTATCAATAAATGCGTTCAGGTCTATCTCTACATTTAACCCGAATGGTGTGTAACACTTAATTTTATGAATCCATGCAATTTCAAGTCGTGAGATACCTTGCACTAAGGATATACCCCTCCAATGACAGGTATACTTATCTATCCCTTAGTCCTGCCCACATACTGCAGCCCGCAGGGGCATTGGAGCAGGTAAACCACCCCCTCAGTAGAGCATGTGATGAAAGGCCTGATCATGAACTCCACTTGAGTACTGGAAGACCTAAAGGTGTGAGTTCTCCTGTGTGCACATCCATTTAGTGAACAAGCCCTACATCTCCTGCACTGGTGGAATCCTGTAAGGTTGTCATAAAAACCTTTCTTAATGACAGGGGGGTCAATGATGTTAGTGGCAATGGTACCACTAAGGGAGGGTGCCCCTCTATAAACCACCTGTGGTTTTGCAGGGAGAATGGTATTGAGAGTAAGATCATTGGTAAGAATATGCAAATGCCTTTTAATCATTTGACCTACTGCCCAATGCTGGATGGAATAAGTCATTATGAATGGAATAGAAAGCACTCTATCAACATTGGGCATTCTCTCCTTAAGCAAATCACTCCTATTAATTGCTGATACTTCTTCAAGAGTGTTTTTAAGAAGCATGTCCGAATAACCCTTCTCCAAAAACCGTTTAGTCAGAACATCCGCCTGCAGGAGAAACTCGCTGTTGTCCGAGCAATTCCGCCTCAGGCGAATGTACTGACTTTTAGGTACCGACCTGATCCAAGCCTCATGGTGACAGCTATTGGTAGGGATGTATGAGTTGCGATCGGTACTCTTGAAGTAAGTGACAGTGGTGAATTGACCCTCCCTCATTCTAATGGTCAGATCTAAGAAGTTGATCTCATGCTGACTAGCTTCATAATTGAGGAAAATACCCCTGGTGTTGATATTAAGTTCCCCAAGGAAAGAGTCCAAGTCAGCCCTATCTCCATCCCATAGGAGGAGGATGTCGTCTATATATCTAGCCCACAGAACCACCTGGGGTCTCTGTTGGGCATAGACGACATTCTCCTCCCAAAGGGCCATAAAGAGGTTCGCCAAGCTGGGGGCGTATTTAGCCCCCATGGTGACCCCTCTATCCTGCTTGTAAAACTGGCCCCCAAACCAAAAATAACTCAGAGATGCGGCAAATTGAAGCAGCTCTAAGATTAAGGAGATTTGCTCATCTAGTAGGCCAGAATCGCGCCTCAGAAAATGTTCGATGGCAAAAAGACCAAGATTGTGTGGTATGACAGTGTAGAGGGACGTGACATGAGCTGTTACCATCCACAATCCAGGCCTAGGGGTGTATTCAGCCAATAGATTGATCACATGGCGTGAATCTTTTATATAAGAAGGTGTTTTTGTGACTAACGGTTGAAGATAAAAATCAATGTACCTGCCCACCCGGGACGTAACAGAATCAACGCCACTCACAATAGGACGTCCCGGGGGGCCGGTAGGATGCTTGTGGATCTTCAGTAAATAATAAATCACCGGTGTCCACGGTGCTCTTGGTACTAAACTTGGTAAACCCTTTTGAACAAGGACTTCTAATTCTTTTTTAAATCTGACTGAATCAATTGAATTGATTGTATATTGCATAAAGCTGATTTTGCATCCTGCACCCCTTGGCTCTGTGATCATGCCTGTACTGAGGGAAACAGAGAGGTACCACCCTAGGTCCATATATAATAAACCTGCATTAGATCTGACATCATTGGTGTGCAACTTTGAGCTTTCCTATTGAGTTCATAGAGCATGGGTGGGCTTTCTTTGGTAGGCACCTGGTAATCCGAAGGCAGATACTTTTCATACAGGCTTGAACTGGTGACCACTCACTTTCTGCTGCAGTGCATTGAAGTTTAATTCAAGGCAAAACCTTTTTTCTTTGTTTTGGATAGAGTGCAGAGTAATTAGAACTCCTGCCATTTTTTTTATTGCTTTCTGTGCCCCATTAAGGAGATTTACCCTCTCTATTTGTCCTGTTTACCATTATCATCAAAAGTGAAAGTAAAAGAAAATCCCAGATTTTGGGTTGTCTTCATAAAAGTAATAGAGGTGAATTCTTCCAATGGGGACACAAGTTATGGTAGCCCTGGGGGTCCCCAAGGAATTGCCTTAATCTCCTCTCACTTCCTGTTTTGGATATGGGACATGAAGTGAAAGGAAATCTCCACAATGGGACACAGATGGTGAAAAAAAAAAAATCTCACGGGGTTTATAACCATCCCTTACTCCATCCAAAATGTAAAAAAAAATGTTTTGCCTATAGTTCTCCTTTAAATACACCATTTCACTATCTACTTAAAATATTTTACCCAATGGTGGACATTCTTAAGATGTTTTATTTATTCCTTTTTTTCTTACTTGAAAAACATATCCCCCTTTTTCAGTGGACCTGAATGATTAATGTAAACTGTGGGATTTTCGTCTGTAAATAATTATTTGCAGATCTGATGAGCAAGAACATTTAGGTACCTGAAATCCTATCCTA
The DNA here is from genome assembly GCA_037952835.1 of Lithobates septentrionalis. Lineage (NCBI taxonomy): Eukaryota > Metazoa > Chordata > Amphibia > Anura > Ranidae > Lithobates > Lithobates septentrionalis. The sequence goes on along the minus strand of JBBDGP010001635.1, from coordinate 760,363 downwards.
TATCTCTGTAGAGTGTTCTATGAGTGTAAAATAATATAGTGCACTATAATGAAAATTGTAAACATAGTCTTCATGAAGCAACCTTCCTATAGGTCAATAAACATGATAGGACGCCCCACTAGCCAGAAGAATGGGGCAAACTCCATGTGATAAGGTAGGTTACACAGCAGCTATGCAGACTGTTGTAGCAATTTCCACAATATGGCACCTGAGATTTAAAGCCCCTGGTGCATTTTTTAAAGAAGCAAAATAGATGTGCAGGGGCATGGAGGTATCTGCTTACAGATTAGCAGCCAGCAGTGCCAGAAGGCTGGTACACTATAAATAATTCTTCTATTTAAATATTTACTGTACATATCTAATTTTCCTACCTTACAGAGTCTAAATGGGTCTATTTAGAAGTGTTATTTCTAATCATTGAATTCAGTGTGTGATATTTAAGAAAAAAAAATTGACAAATGAACACTGTTGCAAAAAAGTTGCACTGTAATGTCGCGTACATACGATCGGAATTTCCGACAACAAATGTTCGATGGGAGCTTGTTGTCGGAAATTCCAACCGTGTGTAGGCTCCATCGGACATTTTTTGTCGGAGTTCCCGACAACAAAAATTTGAGAGCTAAGCAACAAAATCCGTTGTCGGAAATTCCGAGCAGGTGTACACAATTCCGACACACAAAGTGCCATGCATACTCTGAATCAAGTATGAGAATGAAGCGCTCAGTCGGGTAAAACTAGCGTTCGTAATGGAGGTAGCACATTCATACATATAGTGCATACTGTGCATACTGACATCAAAATTGAATAATTGGCTGAAATCTCTAAAAAATAGAAAATTTTACATAGAATGTATAAGAAGAAAGTCCTTTTGTAAAAATGTGACAGCAACGTCCTAACATGCACACGTTGCAGTTAAAGTGCTGTAGTGAACCACATCAAGTGTTTTCTTCGTGTGCTAGACCACTCGGGTAGGTAATGGCCCCTTACCTTCAGGTAGTAGGGCAAAAGCATGTATCAGGAGAGCTGTTGAGACATCCACCTATAGATTCCAACGCGTCCCTCACTGTCCTGGATCCTGGGATGGGGTTCCCTCAGGTATGGTGCAGGGGGGTTGTATGTATAGGGGGTAATCGGCAGAAAAGAAGCCAATAGTGTAATCCCATTTTGATTAAAAATAACACTCTTTATTGTAAAGTTGTAGGTACTCACATAAAAATTTAAAAGCAGTGTTTGTGTATGCAGCCTGTCTCGTCCCTACGCGTGACGTCACACCACGTGACTTCATCAGGGGATAAATACAGGCTATAATCGTGTCCTTAAATAGTCTGGTATGGATCACTATGGGGCGGCCATTTTCCCGGAGTGTAATTGAGTTATATGCGGCGGCCATTTTCCAAGAGATTTTTCGCCGCTAGTTCCGCTTTGTGTATCTGTCTATATAGAGATGTCAGCTGACTTGTGGAGCCAATAGGCACCTTCTGGCTTGGTTAGCTTGTATGGTGCTGTCAGCAAAGGTGGTTACCCTGTCTTTTGTATGTGGGAACTAGCGGGGAGAAACTGAATGGAAATATCCCAGATTAGTTAATAGAGCTGGCTATAGCATAATGTTAGTATGATGAACTACCTCCCTGGTTAACAGGAGTGGCAGACAGAGCTTGTGTAGATGTGGGCATTAGAGTGTTCTACACTTAACCCGGGGGGGGGGGGGAGGGGGGACGGGAAGAGAGAGGCAGCAGACACTGACAGTGCTCATAATAGACATAGTGTAAATCATAAATCGAAATAGAATATTAGATCAATAGAGAATATATATATATTTGCCCAGAAACTTGTATTGGACCTATTGGAAGATAAGTTGGTCTGCAACAGTATAAATAATACTATAAATAATACTAATAAACTTGTATTGAATAAAAATAATAATCATGAAATATAATAAATTAAAATTAATAATAGCAGAGGAGCCAAAAAGGTCAAAATACGAAAAGTAAAAAATGTATAATAGGAACATTAAAGAACACAGATCTAGCATGTTATACATATTGTTAAGTGTGAGGATGTATATGTCTAATGGATACAGATTGTGTGTTGCAGAAATAACCAAGATATTCAATTGGGATGTCCTGCTAAGGAATATGTGCTGATTTTTTCACTAATGGGTGACGCATTGAGAGTCTGGTCATGGGCCATAGTGAGTTTATGACATGAGATAGGACAGTGACAGTGCATATTCGCTAAGAGGTATATATAGGAGGGAAAGTCTAAAATTAAGGGGTAAAATTCCGTTAAAATTGATAAAAGTTAAAAATCACTCAGGAAGCAGTTTAGGTCAAACTCAATGTTTAGACCACGGGGCCAGAAGGTGTCCAAGGTGAAGATCCACTTGGATTCTAGTTTACTTAGGGTTCTCACCTTGTGGCCACCCCGCCAATGTTTAATGTATGGGGTAATGCCCCAAAAACTCAGGTGTGTGGGGTCTTTATTATGGCAGGTTAAAAAATGTTTGGACACGCAGTGTTTGTCATAGCCGCGGAGGATATTTTGGACATGTTCCTTAATACGGACTCTCAGGGGTCTCTTTGTGCGGCCTACATATTGGAGGCCGCAACTGCATTCTAATGCGTAGACTGCCCCTTCGGTGTTACAGCAAATAAAATCTTTAATCGCATAATTCTCTCCTGTACTGGTTGAGCTGAAGTTAAATACTTTTTTATTTGGGCGTTTCGTCCTGAGACAAGCGAAACACCTTTTACAAGGATAAAAGCCATTGCCAGTGAAAAAGGAAAACAGTTTTTTGGGGGGATCTACTATATTTTTGACTACTATGTCCCTGATAGTAGGTGCCCGCTTATATATGAGTTTAGGTTTTTTGGGGAGGGTATCTTGTAGTTGCTTGTCTGCCAGTAAGATGTGCCAATGATCTTTGATTATTCTTTCGATTTGTTTATATTGTACATTAAAATCCAGGATGAGGGGTATTCCCTCGACTGTGTTTTTTTGTTGTGTAGTTTTCTCTTTGATCAATTGGTTGCGATCGAGTGTGGAGACTTCGGCAATTTTGGCCTCAATGAATTTATGATCATAGCCTTTTGATCTGAATCTTTCACCTAATTTTGCTGCTTGTTCAAAATATGTTTCAATTTTGGTACAGTTTCTTTTTATCCGCATCAGTTGTCCCTTTGGGATATTAAAAATCCAATTTTGGTGGTGACAGCTTGTGGTGGGGAGATAACTGTTTCTATCAACTCCTTTAAAGTGCGTTTTGGTGCTGAATACTGATTCATCTAGTGAAATCTCCAGGTCTAGGAAGTTGATTTTTTTCTTGCTGATGTCCCAGGTTAGTGAGATATTTCTATCATTAACGTTGAGTTTTTCAAGGAATTTGATTAGATCTTTTTCGTCTCCATCCCACAAAATAAAAATGTCATCTATATATCTTTTGTATATGATGAGCTGGCTAGGGCGGTCACCAAAAACATTATATTCTTCCCATTGTGCCATAAATAAACCAGCTATGCTTGGGGCAAATTTGGCGCCCATGGCTACCCCGGTTTGCTGGTGGTAGTAGGATCTATCGTACCAAAAGTAGTTATTTTTGAGACTAAATTCTAAACATTTGATCAGGAACTTCCTTTGTGAGCATGGGAGTTTGGTATATTTTCTTAAACCCCATTTTGCTGCTTCACACGCCTTATGATGGGGGATAATTGTATATAAGGCTGATACATCGGCTGTGGCCATGATCCATGCTTTATCTTCTCCTTGAATATTCTTAATCACTCGTAGCATTTCTTTGCTATCTTTCAGATATGCTTCGGTTTTCTGAACTACCGGCTGTAGGAAGACATCTATGTACTGGCCCATCCTTGATGTTATCGACTCGATGCCATTGACAATCGGCCTGGGGGGTGGGTCAGTTCTACTTTTGTGTATTTTTGGTACTGAATAAATGATTGGCGTCCGACAGGAGTCTGGTATAAGGTATCTGGCTTCCTTTTTGTTCAAGATTCCCTTCTTTGCTCCCAAGTGTACTACTTGTTCAAGCGCTTTGCGGCATCCAAAGACCGGATTCTTCAATAATTTGGTGTAGGTATTGTTATCATTTAGCATAAGGGTCATTGTGTTATGATACTGTTCTTTAGAGAGGATTACAATCCCTCCTCCCTTGTCAGCTGGTCGAATGACAATGTCCTGCCTCTTAGTTAGCTTCCGGATCCCACTTTTAATATGCTTCGGTTCTTCTTTTTTCTTAATTGGTACATCTTTTATTTCTTCTAAAACAATTTTTTTAAAAACATCAATGTATTTATTGTCTTTTGCTGGTGGGTTAAAAACGGATTTATTCCTGAGTTTTATTCCTAGCTTCCGGATCCCACTTTTAATATGCTTCGGTCCTTCAATCTATGGTTGCACACTGCACCTTTTTGTCTGCACTATACACTTTGCTGGTCTAATTATAGATGCACGTTGTTTACATTCACTATGCACTTTATCTTTGCTTAACCTAATGTCAGCTACTGGTGCTTTGGCAGCTCCACTATCACGTTAATGCATTTTAAATTAAGTAGTTTTTACTTCAGGTGATTTAAGCGACTATTTCATTTAAAATATATTTATGCCACTCTCTTACTTATTACCTAAGATATTGAACATTTAAAATCTTTTATTCTTTGTTATATGCAAAAAAACTTTTTTCTTTTATGCTATTTCACTCCATTTGCGTTACACGCATCTATCTATTATTTAATCTCATTTGCTTTCACACTAAGGATCAGCGCAGCACCACCCACTTATATATACACTACCGTTCAAAAGTTTGGGGTCACCCAAACAATTTTGTGTTTTCCATGAAAAGTCACACTTATTCACCACCATACGTTGTGAAATGAATAGAAAATAGAGTCAAGACATTGACAAGGTTAGAAATAATGATTTGTATTTGAAATAACATTGTTTTTACATCAAACTTTGCTTTCATCAAAGAATCCTCCTTTTGCAGCAATTACAGCATTGCACACCTTTGGCATTCTAGCTGTTAATTTATTGAGGTAAGCTGGAGAAATTGCACCCCACGCTTCTAGAAGCAGCTCCCACAAGTTGGATTGGTTGGATGGGCACTTCTGGCGTACCATACGGTCAAGCTGCTCCCACAACAGCTCAATGGGGTTCAGATCTGGTGACTGTGCTGGCCACTCCATTACCGATAGAATACCAGCTGCCTGCTTCTGCTGTAAATAGTTCTTGCACAATTTGGAGGTGTGTTTAGGGTCATTGTCCTGTTGTAGGATGAAATTGGCTCCAATCAAGCGCTGTCCACTGGGTATGGCATGGCGTTGCAAAATGGAGTGATAGCCTTCCTTATTCAGAATCCCTTTTACCCTGTACAAAGCTCCCACCTTACCAGCACCAAAGCAACCCCAGACCATCACATTACCTCCACCATGCTTAACAGATGGCGTCAGGCATTCTTCCAGCATCTTTTCATTTGTTCTGCGTCTCACAAACGTTCTTCTTTGTGATCCAAACACCTCAAACTTGGATTCATCCGTCCACAACACTTTTTTCCAGTCTTCCTCTGTCCAATGTCTGTGTTCTTTTGCCCATCTTAATCTTTTTCTTTTATTGGCCAGTCTCAGATATGGCTTTTTCTTTGCCACTCTGCCCTGAAGCCCAAAATCCCGCAGCCGCCTCTTCACTGTAGATGTTGACACTGGTGTTTTGCGGGTACTATTTAATGAAGATGCCAGTTGGGGACCTGTGAGGCGTCTGTTTCTCAAACTAGAGACTCTAATGTGCTTATCTTCTTGCTTAGTTGTGCAACGCGGCCTCCCACTTCTTTTTCTACTCTGGTTAGAGCCTGTTTGTGCTGTCCTCTGAAGGGAGTAGTACACACCATTGTAGGAAATCTTCAATTTCTTTGCAATTTCTCGCATGGAATAGCCTTCATTTCTAAGAACAAGAATAGACTGTCGAGTTTCAGATGAAAGTTCTCTTTTCCTGGCCATTTTGAGCGTTTAATTGACCCCACAAATGTGATGCTCCAGAAACTCAATCTGCTCACAGGAAGGTCAGTTTTGTAGCTTCTGGAAGGAGCTAGACTGTTTTTAGATGTGTGAACATGATTGCACAAGGGTTTGCTAATCATCAATTAGCCTTCTGAGCCAATGAGCAAACACATTGTACCATTAGAACACTGGAGTGATAGTTGCTGGAAATGGGCCTCTATACACCTATGTAGATATTGCACCAAAAACTAGACATTTGCAGTTAGAATAGTCATTTACCACATTAGCAATGTATAGAGTATATTTGTTTAAAGTTAGGTCTAGTTTAAAGTTAGCTTCATTTAAAAGTACAGTGCTTTTCCTTCAAAAATAAGGACATTTCAATGTGACCCCAAACTTTTGAACGGTAGTGTATTTATTTAAAAGGTCAGGTGTTTACCTTATCGGTGCATGCGGCTTTTCCATTTCTAGCCGCTTCCATATCAGATAGCGCGGGAATAACTCCCCTATTCACGAGGTAGCACATTCGTCACACTGCAAATTTTTTAACCAGTTGCCGACCGCCGCACGCCGATGTACGTCGGCAGAGCGGCACGGGCAGGCAAAAGGGCTTACCTGTACGTCCTTGCCTGCCCGCGGGTGGGGGGTCCGATCGGACCCCCCTCGGTGCCTGCGGCGGTCTGCAAATCTCCCCCGGCGATCGGTGGTGAGGGGGAGGCCATCCATTCGTGGCCCCCCCCTCGCGATCGCTCCCAGCCAATGGGATCATTTCCCTGCCTCTGTATTGTACACAGAGGCAGTGGAAATGATGTCATCTCTCCTCGGCTCGGTATTTTCCGTTCCGGGCCGAGGAGAGAAGACTGTAATGTGAGTGCACAACACACACACACACAGTAGAACATGCCAGGCACACAAAACACCCCAATCCCCCCCCGATCGCCCCCCGATCCCCCCCAATCACCCCCCCCCCCCCGTCACAAACTGACACCAAGCAGGTTTTTTTTTTTTCTGATTACTGCATTAGTGTCAGTTTGTGACAGTTAGTGTGGTAGGGCAGTGAGTGTTAGCCCCCTGTAGGTCTAGGGTACCCCCCTAACCCCCCCATATAAAGTTTTAACCCCTTGATCACCCCCCGTCACCAGTGTCACTAAGCGATCATTTTTCTGATCGCTGTATTAGTGTCGCTGGTGACGCTAGTTAGGGAGGTAAATATTTAGGTTTGCCGTCAGCGTTTTATAGCGACAGGGACCCCCATATACTACCTAATAAATGTTTTAACCCCTTGATTGCCCCTAGTTAACCCTTTCACCACTGATCACCGTATAACCGTTACGGGTGACGCTGGTTAGTTCGTTTATTTTTTATAGTGTCAGGGCACCCGGCGTTTATTACCAAATAAAGGTTTAGCCCCCTGATCGCCCGGCGGTGATATGCGTCGCCCCAGGCAGCGTCAGATTAGCACCAGTACCGCTAACACCCACGCACGCAGCATACGCCTCCCTTAGTGGTATAGTATCTGAACGCATTAATATCTGATCCGATCAGATCTATACTAGCGTCCCCAGCAGTTTAGGGTTCCCAAAAATGCAGTGTTAGCGGGATCAGCCCAGATACCTGTTAGCACCTGCGTTTTTTCCCTCCGCCCGGCCCAGCCCAGCCCACCCAAGTGCAGTATCGATCGATCACTGTCACTTACAAAACACTAAACGCATAACTGCAGTGTTCGCAGAGTCAGGCCTGATCCCTGCGATCGCTAACAGTTTTCTTGGTAGCGTTTTGGTGAACTGGCAAGCACCAGCCCCAGGCAGCATCAGGTTAGCGCCAGTACCGCTAACACCCACGCACGCACCGTACACCTCCCTTAGTGCTATAGTATCTGATCGGATCAATATCTGATCCGATCAGATCTATACTAGCGTCCCCAGCAGTTTAGGGTTCCCAAAAACGCAGTGTTAGCGGGATCAGCCCAGATATCTGCTAGCACCTGCGTTTTGCCCCTCCGCCCGGCCCAGCCCAGCCCACCTAAGTGCAGTATCGATCGATCACTGTCACTTACAAAACACTAAACGCATAACTGCAGCATTCGCAGAGTCAGGCCTGATCCCTGCGATCGCTAACAGTTTTTTTGGTAGCATTTTGGTGAACTGGCAAGCACCAGCGGCCTAGTACACCCCGGTCGTAGTCAAACCAGTACTGCAGTAACACTTGGTGACGTGGCGAGTCCCATAAGTGCAGTTCAAGCTGGTGAGGTGGCAAGCACAAGTAGTGTCCCGCTGCCACCAAAAAGACAAACACAGGCCCGTCGTGCCCATAATGCCCTTCCTGCTGCATTCGCCAATCCTAATTGGGAACCCACCACTTCTGCAGCACCCATACTTCCCCCATTCACATCCCCAACCAAATGCAGTCAGCTGCATGAGAGGCATTTTCTTTATGTCCTCCCGAGTACCCCTACCTAGCGAACCCCCCCAAAAATGATGTCGCGTCTGCAGCAAGCGCAGATATAGGCGTGACACCCGCTATTATTGTCCCTCCTGTCCTGACAATCCTGGTCTTTGCATTGGTGAATGTTTTGAACGCTACCATTCACTAGTTGAGTATTAGCGTAGGGTACAGCATTGCACAGACTAGGCACACTTACACAGGGTCTCCCAAGATGCCATCGCATTTTGAGAGACCCGAACCTGTAACCGGTTACAGTTATAAAAGTTACAGTTACAAAAAAAAGTGTAAAAAAAAAACACATACAAAAATATAAAATAAAAAAAAATAGTTGTCGTTTTATTGTTCTCTCTCTCTCTATTCTCTCTATTGTTCTGCTCTTTTTTACTGTATTCTATTCTGCAATGTTTTATTGTTATTATGTTTTATCATGTTTGCTTTTCAGGTATGCAATTTTTTATACTTTACCGTTTACTGTGTTTTATTGTTAACCATTTTTTTGTCTTCAGGTACACCATTCACGACTTTGAGTGGTTATACCAGAATGATGCCTGCAGGTTTAGGTATCATCTTGGTATCATTCTTTTTAGCCAGCGGTCGGCTTTCATGTAAAAGCAATCCTAGCGGCTAATTAGCCTCTAGACTGCTTTTACAAGCCGTGGGAGGGAATGCCCCCCCCCCAACATCTTCCGTGTTTTTCTCTGGCTCTCCTGTCTCAACAGGGAACCTGAAAATGCAGCCCGTGATTCAGCCAGCTGACCATAGAGCTGATCAGAGACCAGAGTGGCTCCAAACATCTCTATGGCCTAAGAAACTGGAAGCTACGAGCATTTTATGACTTAGATTTTGCCGGATGTAAACAGCGCCATTGGGAAATTGGGAAAGCATTTTATCACACCGATCTTGGTGTGGTCAGATGCTTTGAGGGCAGAGGAGAAATCTAGGGTCTAATAGACCCCAATTTTTTCAAAAAAGAGTACCTGTCACTACCTATTGCTATGATAGGGGATATTTACATTCCCTGAGATAACAATAAAAATGATTTAAAAAAAAAATGAAAGGAACAGTTTAAAAATAAGATAAAAAAATAATAATAATAAAGAAAAAAAAAGCACCCCTTTCCCCCCTGCTCTCGCGCTAAGGCGAACGCAAGCGTCGGTCTAGCGTCAAATGTAAACAGCAATTGCACCATGCATGTGAGGTATCACCGCGAACGTCAGATCGAGAGCAGTAATTTTAGCAGTAGACCTCCTCTGTAAATCTAAAGTGGTAACCTGTAAAGGCTTTTAAAGGCTTTTAAAAATGTATTTAGTTTGTCGCCGCTGCACGTTTGTGCGCAATTTTAAAGCATGTCATGTTTGGTATCCATGTACTCGGCCTAAGATCATCTTTTTTATTTCATCAAACATTTGGGCAATATAGTGTGTTTTAGTGCATTAAAATTTAAAAAAGTGTGTTTTTTCCCCAAAAAATGCGTTTGAAAAATCGCTGCGCAAATACTGTGTGAAAAAAAAAAATGAAACATATATAAATATAAAATATAAATATAAATATATAATGTTTGGGGGTTCAAAGTAATTTTCTTGCAAAAAAAATTATTTTTTTATGTAATCAAAAAGTGTCAGAAAGGGCTTTGTCTTCAAGTGGTTAGAAGAGTGGGTGATGTGTGACATAAGCTTCTAAATGTTGTGCATAAAATGCCAGGACAGTTCAAAACCCCCCCAAATGACCCCATTTTGGAAAGTAGACACCCCAAGCTATTTGCTGAGAGGCATGTTGAGTCCATGGAATATTTTATATTGTGACACAAGTTGCGGGAAAGAGACAATTTTTTATTTTTTTTATTTTTTTTTGCGCAAAGTTGTCACTAAATGATATATTGCTCAAACATGCCATGGGAATATGTGAAATTACACCCCAAAATACATTCTGTTGCTTCTCCTGAGTACAGGAATACCACATGTGTGGGACTTTTTGGCAGCCTAGCCGCGTACGGGACCCCGAAAACCAAGCACCGCCTTCAGGCTTTCTAAGGCCGTAAATTTTTGATTTCACTCTTCACTGCCTATCACAGATTCGGAGGCCATGGAATGCCCAGGTGGCAAAAAAAAACCCCAAATAACCCCATTTTGGAAAGTAGACACCCCAAGCTATTTGCTGAGAGGTATAGTGAGTATTTTGCAGACCTCACTTTTTGTCACAAAGTTTTGAAAATTGAAAAAAGAAAAATAAATATTTTTTTTCTCGTCTTTCTTTATTTTCAAAAACAAATGAGAGCTGCAAAATACTCACCATGCCTCTCAGCAAATAGCTTGGGGTGTCTACTTTCCAAAATGGGGTCATTTGGGGGGGTTTTATGCCATCTGGGCATTTTATGGCCTTCAAAACTGTGATAGGTAGTGAGGAGTAAAATCAAAAATGTACGCCCTTAGAAATCCCGAAGGCAGTGATTGGTTTTCGGGGCCCTGTACGCGGCTAGGCTCCCAAAAAGTCCCACACATGTGGTATCCCCATACTCAGGAGAAGCAGCTAGATGTATTTTGGGGTGCAATTCCACATATGCCCATGGCCTGTGTGAGCAATATATCATTTAGTGACAACTTTTTGTAGTTTTTTTTTTTTTGTCATTATTCAATCACTTGGGACAAAAAAAATTAATATTCAATGGGCTCAACATGCCTCTCAGCAATTTCCTTGGGGTGTCTACTTTCCAAAATGGGGTCATTTGTGAGGGGTTTGTGCTGCCCTGCCATTTTAGCACCTCAAGAAACGACATAGGCAGTCATAAATTAAAGGCTGTGTAAATTCCAGAAAATATACCCTATAACTTTTGCGCAAACCAATAAATATACACTTATTGAAATTTTTTTTACCAAAGACATGTGGCCGAATACATTTTGGCCTAAATGTATGACTAAAATTGAGTTTATTGGATTTTTTTAGAACAAAAAGTAGAAAATATCATTTTTTTTCAAAATTTTCGGTATTTTTCCGTGTATAGCGCAAAAAATAAAAACGGCAGAGGTGATCAAATACCATCAAAAGAAAGCTCTATTTGTGGGAAGAAAAGGACGCACATTTCGTTTGGGTACAGCATTGCATGACCACGCAATTAGCAGTTAAAGTGACGCAGTGCCAAATTGTAAAAAGTGCTCTGGTCAGGAAGGGGGTAAATCCTTCCGGGGCTGAAGTGGTTAATCTTTTAATGCAGCGCATTCTCTTCTTCTTTATAATGCTAGAATAATGAAGTTGTTTTGCTGCTGATATTCACACAGAGTTCTCACAAACTGCTTTCTTTATTATTTCTTGTGATCTCATAAATAATAATTTTTATTTTATCGCCAGATGTCCAGAATAATGTTTATAATTTTTGATAATAGTGATCTCCTTTTTTTTTTTTTTAAATCTAGATCTCCGTTTTTTTTCCTAGTGTTCTCTATAATATTTTTTGTCGTTTTGTGTGTCAAGTTACCACAACACCATTATGATCTTGTATTTTTTAACCTCAAGGTTTGGTGTTGGTGTCCCTTGTTAATGTGACATTGTATTTTTGAAATGTACCTGCCTACTCACAAAAAAAAACTGTCCTTTTTTAATTAAAACACATAGCCAATGATGTGTGAAAGAAATGACATTTATTAAGGGGTCATAACAAAATAAAGAGGAAGGCAACGCTGGATAACTGGTGAAATTAGCAAAGCCTTTGTACCCCAGGGCACACATCAACTTTTTGACATGCAAAATTGGTAGCCTGAGGAGTCCATTCAATAGGGAGCACAATCTGGTCCAGGACTCCAAGAGATCAGGAAAAGCAGCAGATGACATGTAAGCCCACAGCCTGGGGACATATAACAGCCTGAGTCTTTTGCCAGACCAGACCAAACCCAGGCCATCACTCTCTTGTCTTCCTTCCACACTTCCTTCCATGCTTGCTTCCAGGCTGTGGCTCTGATGTTGGAGTTGTGGCAGGAGGTGAAGGAGGTGGAGCAGGAGGATGGTCCAACTCACACAGGTGGGTTTTGCTTGTGAGTTCGCCCCTCAACCCCTTATTTAGGGTCATATATATATTACTTCCTCAAAAATGAGGCATTGACCCACCTCAATTTCCTGCATTTTGTTGGCAGCCATGCAGGCATAGGCCTCAAGAAGATGGGGTGGTTCTGAGGGCCACAGAAGCCTGCCGAATTAACCCAAGTGCTGACTCCTCCATATTCCTCCCATTCCTGGGTCTTTTTTGCTGAAGGCGGAGGGGAGGGACCAGGGATTCAGTCAGGCTACTGGGCCCGACCACCTCCTGGCTGCCACTTACCCCCGCCACCTCCTGGCTGCCACTTACCCTCACCACCTCCTGACTGCCACTTTCCCCTGCCACCTCCTGGCTGCCACTTTCCACAGCCTCCTCCTGGCTGAGGCTTTCCTGTGTATGAAAAAGGGACATAATTTTAGTTTCTTGTTCATCAATCACACACAATTTTGAGAAATATGTTGAACAATGCTATACCTGACTCAAGCTGAGCTCCTCCACATCTTCCTGGGTGGAAGGCCCAGGTTGGACGTCAGAAGCCTCAGCTGGGGTGGACGGAAGAGTGGAAGGAAGGGTTGAGAGTGATGGCCTTATTTCAGTCTGGTCTGACAGAAACTGCAGTTTCTCATAGTACCACAGCCTGGGGACATAAATGTCATCTGCTGCTACTCCTGATCTCTGGGAATCCTGGACCTTATTGTGCTTCCTATTATAAGTGCTCCTCAGGCCACCGATTTTGCACTTCAAATAGTTGATGTTTGCCGTGGGGATCTGCGGCTTCACAAATTCCAGCAATTTATCCAGTGCTGCCTTCCTCTTTATTCTTTTTGTATAAAAGGGGTGTTTTGTCTGCCACAGACAGGGCAGCTCTCTGTACAAATCAATGAATTGGGGGAAGAAATCATGATCGTTGAATCGATCAATTTTATCTGCAAGACACAACACAACACAAACCCTAATGTCAGGCTAAACTCGCACAATATTGTCACAATATAGGCCTCAATCTCTAAGCAGTATAGGCCACTGATGCCCCAAGTTAAAATTGTACCTTCGTTAGAACAATCGGCGCTTCCGCTACTCCTTCCTCCGCTCACAGATCGTACGTACGACGCGTGTGTGTTCCGCTTTATATACACTGCGCATGCCTTAAAATCCACCCACCCCTGACCTTTTTTCTAGTATATTCCCTGCCCCTTCTCTTTTGGCGCAGTGGGAGAGCACATGGCGGAGAAAGAACAAGTGCCTGAAGACAGCAGCAGCAACGACGAAGGCCCGGAGCCACGAACGTCCTGATCCCGGAGGATAATTAAGGCCTCAAATATGTTCTTTGTAGAGATGGTGGAGATGGTGGACATCTTGAAGAGGGCCGACTATGATGGGAAGCATGGACCTTACCCAAACCCAAATGTGAGAAAGGCCAAGATCATGGCTAAAGTTGTGAGAAGTCTGCACAGGAATTTTGGGGTACGACGATCCAAAGATCAACTGAGGGAACGCTGGTCAGACCTGAAATTGAGGGAGCACGATCAGTACAGAAGGATCAAGAGAGTTCTGCAAAAAAGTAAGTAGTTGTCGTGTGTTCCTATTATTATTATTACGTTCATGCTGCTCCATGTGCTTTTCTTTACTGTTGTACAGTTTAAAATGGCAACTTTCAGGTTCGTAGGCACAGTATTCGTTCGTAGTAAACATCGTTCGTTCGCCCACTAATACAATGTTTTTTACAGATGCAGGTTAACTACATTTGGTCATGCCTATTTGTATTAAAAGAAGTTTAGTACATTGTTGTCTAGATGGGTTTGGAACTAGAATGAAATGCAAACTTGATTCAGTGAAAGGAGAGGACACTCAGCAGCTGTTTACACATCTGGACGCAGGAGCACTAGTGTGGGACACCAGAACAAACTTTTTAGGGTGTCCCACACAGGTGCTCCAGTGGATACTAGCGGTCTCTACATGTGTGATACTTAACCAAAAAAGGTAAGTATTCCAGCTTTAAGAAAGGGAAAAAATCATGTCTTCAACTTGGAACTCTGCCAAAACAGACAATTGTACAACACTTCCAAGCAATGTTTCATATTCCTATTTCTGTCCTCAAATATCTGCGTGCTAAGTATCCTAAGTCTTTTCTCCCCTATGTGAATAAAAAAAGGTATATCAGGGGACATCAGAGGACACCAGGGACCCACAACCTCCTAAAGAAGGGGAAATCCCCACACCACAACCTGAGGATGTGGATGAAGGAGAGGTTTATGAATTGGGCGAAATAGTGAACACAACAGGTGAGTGTCTGAGACCACAGCTTCAGGTAATAGATGTATGCCTGCATATTTATAATACATGGTGTGTTTTTATTATTTTAGGTGATGTGGATGTTGTGGAAGAAGAAACTCATTTCACAAGTGCAAGTGTCCAGATCCTCATCGGGGAGATCATGGTGTGCAATAGGGATTTACAGAAGATCAAGGAAGACATCAATGATGTTGAAAAAAGATTTAAACAATCATTGATGTTTTAATCAGAATTTAAAACACCAAAATTATTCAAATTGTTTATATTTTTCTAACTTTATTAAAAAGTATTGAAAGCCAAATTTTGAAGATGCACACAGTGTGTCAACATGTGCTATCTGCCATCACGGGATATCAATGTACACGTTTTGTGGGTGCAACCCCTTCCTCACAACTAAAGTAGCTGAGAGGAAGGGGTTGCACCCCCCCAAATCCCCCATGATGGGACCTAGCACATGTTGACGTTAGGCATGGGATCAGGAGGGAAATCCCCATTTTGACTCTCAATTTGTGTACATCTTCAAAATTTGGCTTTCACAAGGTGACATCACCTCATCTAATGAAGGCAATATCAACACAGTTTAAACATACTGATGTCTGATATTGCATTCAATTTATCAAAGTTGAACTTTGTAAGTTCCTAAGTTGTGTATTGTTTTATGGTTTTAAACATGCCCAGTTACCCCAAAAAGGATATTTCTACTGTCCAACAAAAAATTTTTATTCAAAAAATATGTTGGTTTGTTCAAAAGCCCTTTTCTAACGCACATGTGAATGTGCACAGAGTAAAACGTTTTCTACTCAACAATGTGTTGCTTCTTCTTTCAATGCTCAATAGCAGTTTTTTGAGTAAGTTGGTGTTTACAGTGACAAAGGGGGTTATTTCCTGAAGGCAAATCCACTTTGCACTACAAGTGCACTTTCAGTGCCGTTTCAGTGCAGTTAAAAAAAAACATAGCTAAGACAGCTAAAAGAAACACAAGCAGTGAATCAAAAGTAAATATTATTTCAGTTTAAAATAAAAATGTATTTTAAAAATGTTTCTTAAACCATTTCTGGCATATCAATGGCCCCCCTACCTGCAAAGTACTTCATATATTTTAGACGGACCTCGTGGGCCCTTTGGGGGGGCAAGCCAGGACGGCCAGCTTCAAGTGACGTCAGGGTTTGGTCTTGAAATCCGGCCTCAGGCCCAACTGAGACCACATAGCTCATAGAAGTTCTACTTAAAAAGTTGTGTAGAATGCAGCATGCAAGGATTATATGGTTAAGTTTATATTCCGCCATGTTGATAGGCGTAAGGAATAGGCGGAACCGGCTGGCCATTATCCTGAAAGCATTCTCCACCACTCTTCTGGCTCTGGCGGTAGTTAAAAACCCTCTGGTCCGGGGTGAGGGTCCTCATGGGGAATGGCCGCATCAGGTGATCACCCAGCCCAAACGCTTCATCAGCGACAAAGATGAACGGCAGACCAGCCACGTTGTCTTCCGGAGGTGGCAATCCTAAGCCACCACTCTGGAACTGTCCATAGAACTCGGTCTGGGTGATGACTCCACCATCCGACTTCCGGACATTCTTCCCCACGTCCACATAGAGAAACTCATATGTCGCCTACACCACCGCTAACATCACAATACTATTAAACCCCTTATAGTTGTAATAGCATGACCCCGAGTTGGGGGGTGGGACTATGTGGATGTGTTTTCCATCTATTACCCCTCCACAGTTGGGAAAGTCCCACCACTGGGTAAATTGGAAAGTCTGCCATTCCTGTGGCGTTGAAAGAAACTGTGGAGTGAAACAAAAAAAAAAGTACTTTTGCACATAACATTGCAAGCAGATTAGACACAAACATTCTTGGCCAACATAAGTATAAAACATTTATTTTAAGGAGTATTTAAAGAAAAAATCTAAGGTCCACTTATCAGATTCATCACCCCCTCTGATGGCCCATTGTAAAAAATTTAGGGGGGGGGATGTTTTGGACAGGTAAACGTCTCCACTTCATTGAGAGCTGAAGAGCTGAATGCATAAATAATGTGTGTTACTTTGGCCAGCCCCTCCATACTTACACTATTGGCAGCCCACTGGAAACGTAAGAAGTGTCATAATACAAAAATATAAATACACACTGTACAAATTGAAGCACATTTTTACATTCTGCAATTACCTATCAAGATAATAGGAGAACAAAAATTTAAACAGTACCATTTGAAATTCAGGCAGGACCTTTCACTACATGATTTGGTGAATTCATACAGAAATCTGACCACAAAAGAGGTGGGTATAGTGTGTATCAGTTTCGCAAAGTCAGCAGATAGAGGATTGGTATCGGTTGACTTAGCGGTTGGGGGGAGGGAGGGTTCCAAATGATTTTGGGACCCCAAAAAAAGCCTCTGGCACTCTGCCCGAATTTAAGCACACAAATTACATTTGTACACATTTTAGGCGGTGTTTAGGGTAAAGCACTACCATGGAGCTGACAAAATACATTATTAGGTGACTAGGCTAGGTGTGTATGGGCCCAGGATAGCATGCTCGGGAGGTTAGTGAAGGCAAATATGCATGAAGGACAATAAAGGAACTTTAAAAACTTCCAGCATGCATGAGCATAAAGAGGACATTCACAGCATATTACAATCATGGTAATTAGGGAATGATGAAATAAATACAATACATTAGCAAACATTAAATACATATAATGTGATGTTAAAGGAGAAATCTTACCTTAATATAGTCCTTCTGCAGGACCTGAATGATGGCAGAACAGGTCTCTGGAATAATGATCCCCAGAGCCTTGGGAGATGCCTGTCGAGAACTTGATGTCCTGCAGACTTCTCCCTGTCTCCAAGTACCGCAAGGTGGCGACTAGCCTTTGTTCAGGAGTGATGGCTTGCCGCATGCAGGCGTCCTGCTTTGTAATAAAAGGGGACAGCAACAGACAGTGAAAAACGGGGTCCGTCATCCGGAGATAATTCCTGAAATCATCAGGATTATTCTCATGGATCTCCCGCAACAAAGGCATATGAGAGAATTGGTCACGCTGGAGCAACCGATTCTTCGTCCATGAACTCCTCCCCGCCCTGTTCATGGACTGGGCTTGGGACAAAGTAAGAACCCCAACACCAAGCCCCTGCACAGCATGAACTCTACGATGAGTACGTACCCGCAACATGGCTTCAAAATGGTCGGCTGGTCAGAACAAACTAACAGAACTCTCTGAAAATCAGAAAGACCTGAGAAGAGCGAGCTGAAAATCAGAAATGAGTGGACTAAAACGCAATGTAAATCAAATATGTACTATATAACTATGCACTGAAAACCAGATGCAAACTGACTGCACACACTGAAAACCAGATATGAACCCACAAGCACAAACCGAAGAGCAGTAACGATCTGAAAAGCACGAGGCTGAAAAGCACGAATCGTCTCTCACCAAACTTCTACTAACATGAGATAAACACGAGATTAGCAGAAGGAGCCCAAAGGGTGGCGCACTGGCTATTGAACTTCCTCTTTATAGTGCCGTCCAACGTGTTGTACATCAGCGCGCTCTTGGCGATCGGAATTTCCGACAACATTTGTGCGACTGTGTGTATGCAAGACAAGTTTGAGCCAACATCCGTCGGAAATAAATCCAGGATTTCGTTGTCGGAATGTCCGATTGTGTGTATGCGGCATTACTCTGAGCACACTTGCATACAATTAAGTTATTACAACAGCTTTAAAAATTAATTTAGCCATTCATATGAGGACACACAGTAGCTTGTGAATTTCCAAAAAAGACCTTCCACATCATGATCAAAGAACAATCAAAACAAATTCAAACAGAGGTTAGAAAAGCACCAATTATAGGAATGACATAAGATCTCAAAGACTTTTAACATCTCCTGAAAGACTCATTTATTCATCTGAAAGATAGAGAGAGAATATAACACAGTTATAAATCTTTTTTTAAGGGTAATGCTCTTACGCACTTGAAATACTTATGTACACTGATGTGGTGTCAAGCAAGGTCCTACAATCACAACTAAAAAACAAAATTACCACATCAAATTTAGAAAATATATCTGAAAATACCTTAAATTGTCTATTCTATTATTAATTTTATTAAGACTTTGCAGAATAGTTACTGTAAGTGTTTGCTCTCCTGCAATCTGCAGTCTCTCTTCTCTCACATTGTGTGTGATCTTCCATGCACAGAAGTAACTGTGGCTCAGCTGAGTAAGACCTGGGGTTCACTATAGAAAATGATAGTGAAAACTCACAGCAGGGAAAAATCAGGGGCAACATGTAATATCCGGGAGAAAAATGGGTATTGCATAGTTGAAATTGCTATAATTATATAGCTATGGATTGATGTGTGCTGTTTACTTTTAATAAGTGTGATATAAAGCAAATATTTTGTGGAAAACATACTTTTTGATTGCAAATGCTTTAATTATTATTATATCAGGTGAAAAATGTATCTCTAGTCTACTATTACTACTGCCATGCACCAAGATTTTGCTAGAAAAACATATGTTTAAAGAAACTGCTTGTATGTTACAAAACCTTTATAATTTGCTAACAATATGTATTTAGATATTGACAACTTGTATGTAAAAATTGTTGTAGTCTGGTAAAATAAACATACAAATATTTGTATAGCCCTGGTTGGCAGGCCCTTTAAGCTTTACAGCCCTGCCATTTTTGTGGCTGCCCCACCATAGCTATTCTCTCTCACCTGCCATGATTGGACAGTGCAACAGGGAGAGAGAATATAGTATTCCACTTGGGGCTCAACCACACCCTCCGGACCCAGGGAGGAGAGCAATAGGGAGCAGGAGGAAACAGAAAAGAGCCTATGGGAGAGCCTGGAAGCTATGAGTCTGCAGAGAAAGCTGGCAGGAGTCCACAGGGGGAGAGAAGGAGCTAGAATAACCAGAACTGATTAAGCCTGGGGAACATCTGAGCTGCCCAGAGACTAGAGGGAGGATGTACAGCCCTTTCTGCATGAGGGGAGTCATACTGAAGAAAGTGCGTGTAAAGGGTGAGCAGCAGGGGGGGGGGGGGACAAAAAAACTCCCCACAGACATTAGTACAGACCCAGGGTGAGCCCAGGAAAAAGAAATGCTGCTGGGGAGCCTACAGATAAAATGACTGTACATCAGGGATTAAGCCAGGAGAAAGCTGCGATGCATAGCGTAGAGAGATTGATTGCTGAGCCAGTGGATCCATGTGGACTCAGGTTCCGGCTTGGGAGGAGGCCCAGAACATTGTGGGCTACCTCTTTCCTGGCTCCTAGAGACATGTGAACAAAAAGGAGGTGTTCAGAGAAAAAAAGGCCTGTCCTGCTTCTGCATTTACCCAGTCTTGATAAAAAAAGTCAAATAAAACCAGTCAAATAAAAAACATCCAGCATGTTTCAGGGGCAATACCATCACCCCTCCATCATGACTTAAAACTAAACAAGATAAAATTTGGATGGACTCAGGGAAAACAGTGACTTCACAGATCTATATCAGAACCAGTATTGACCCGGAGGGTCAAAACCTGGTGGTACTGCCTCCTGCACTGCAAATACAACTGCTAGACAGTACTTGGCACAATCCTTCTCTTTGGACTCTTGATGGAGCAACTCAATCCCGCTGTCCCTGGGAGAGCTCTTGTGTGGGACTTGCTCCACCTGTGGCACTAGTTTTGGAAAGCCCAGGTGCATCTTCTGCACCTCCTCCAGCTGCTGTTCAGGTTTCTTACTGTCCCTAATTATCTCCCAGGTGGTGCTCCCTGGCCATGGTACCCTCGACTCACATGGTGCATCTCCAGCTGGAAATATCTTGAATAGAAAGGCTCTGCATCCTCCACAGGCCCAAGGCGATAGTCCAAAAAATAAGGCACCACATTCAGTGCATGCCAGGACCACGGTCTTAGTTGTCCCTGTGGGATACACAGCCAGTCCAAGCCTTTGCATTACCCGCAGCCCAGTGTCTTGCATGATGTCTCCGATGTTAGGCGTCACAAAGCTTGGTGGAGCCACTCTGGCCACAGCATATCTTAGGGCTTGCATAGTGTAGCCTTCCACACTTCTAGTCACTGCACTTCACAGTGTCTGCAACAGACTGTCTTCACACCATCTGGCCTCTCTCCACCTTCTGGCTCACTGGCCAATTGCACAGTCTAACAAATGTTGCAGAAGGTGACGTGTCCTATCCTGCCGACTATGCCAAGTGAAAGGTTGGTCTGAATTCATTGGCACCATGTGGATCCTGAACCCACCCCACTTATTTTTATATAAAACAGTCATCCACCTGTTTTAGAGGAACAACTCCATATTGTGTCATTTTCTCCTCGCCCGAAGCACACACACACACATATATTTCTGCCTGAGGCATGTTACCCTGAATAAACAAATGCCCAGACAAGTTGCAATTTCACTGCTCTACTGCATAAACATCACTCCAACACAATTATTCAGTTACAGGAACATTGCAGCACATTGACAGTACAGACTCACCGATAACAGTTCACAGTGCAGAGCACTCACCTCTTTCTCATAACTTGCTATCCAGTGATTACACAAGTGCAGACCACTTAATAGTCTCCCAAGTCAGTAAAGCCATCTTCTGCAGATGTTATAGTTTATTTAGCAAGGTGTTACTCACTTAGGGTATCCCCCCCAAATGAGATCCTCCAGGGGCTCATCCAGTCCTAGCCACAAACCTGCAGCTGTGGGTCATCGGTGGCAAAGTTTCCCTCTCTCTGCTCCAAAGGTTTTCTCTCATCACCCTGGCAGTTCAGCCCTGTGGATTGACCTTTAGTTCAGCTCCTGCTCAGCACTACATCTCTGCAGATCAGGGGTGTCCAGCTCCTTAACTCCAAGTGCACAGGGCTCCGCCCACAGCTGGCATTTAAAGAGGCACTATCTCTACCCATTACATCACTTCACCTGCCAACAGACTGAACTGCCCAATATGACCTAGCACAGCTCGATTACATGTATATGTACAGCTTCTAAAAAGTGGGTGTATCAGCACTTTAGTCAGGGGTTTCTACTTCCCCTTGTAAGTCACAAAGATGAAGAATATCAGCAGGGCAACATTTACATGTGTTGCCTGCCTGCTCCATTTCTGTACCAGCAAGGAAAAAAAAATTCCAGGAAAACTGGAAGAACAAGAGGCTGCTTTTTCTGCTTCCTCTGCACTCAACCTGTCCATGTTCACTGCCTCCCGAATCCTTGCACTCCCCTACAACATAAGGCCCATACACACGTTAAGAAAATCAGACAAAAATGGCCATACAACGAATGGTCTGCCGACTATCTAATCGTTAGTATAGTGCTTGCGACAATTTAGACTTTTTTGATGACAAAACCTAAAGGTGCATGCTAGAAAATTGTTATCGTAAGTGAACACAACGTCTGATTTTCATTTAATTAGTACAGTTTTCATTCGAAAAAAAAGCTAAAGAATACATTACAAAACAATTCAACACATTACATCACTTCTGAAGTTGTATTCTGTTGTAGGAGAATTTTCATAAGTAGAGTAACTTCATTTTTGATATGAGACTAGCATGCAAAAAAAAAAAAGGACAATTATTTGTCCGATATTCTCATTGTGTGTACCAAGCTTTAGTAAGCATGAATGTAATGGGGAGTAGAAGTCTAGGACATGCAGCTGTGGGGGTTTCTAATGATAGACTGTTTGGTTTCTTTAAATGTGTCTTACTACACATGAGCATATGCCCTGGTTTGGATGGGGATTGGTATTTGTGTGCCCATTCAAATCTATTGGCTGTTGGTGACATCACCCTTGGGTGCAAAGTTTTTTTGAAAGTGAGCATAGAATGCCTAAAAATTGGCTATACGGGTTTTGTGCCTTTTCAAATGTTCCCTGTGTAAACTTTCCTAATGTGAGCATTTCACTCTTTAGCTATTTATATCTAATATGGGGGCTTACAAGGTTTACAGGAAAAATACTGGAATAATTTGTAATGCATTGTGTTACAGTCTTACTCAGGCTGGCCGTTAGCTCAAAAAAGTTTAAGCTGAAAAAAAGTTGAGCACTTTGTTTTTGCCGGCAGCGTACTTCCAACATATTGCATTCATGCTGTCAGAGCAATGAAAAATGTTAAAGCTTCACATCACTACGTAGGGGTTACTTGATCCACGTATGGCTATTTTGAA
Source organism: Lithobates septentrionalis (assembly GCA_037952835.1). Lineage (NCBI taxonomy): Eukaryota > Metazoa > Chordata > Amphibia > Anura > Ranidae > Lithobates > Lithobates septentrionalis. Next base: position 737,433 of record JBBDGP010001635.1, on the reverse strand, counting down.
AGTATGGTTCTTCTTGCACTTGGAGTATAACGGTCAATCATGTTGGCAGGCTGAAGAAGTGCCTAGTGCCACCCTTGAGCTGTTTATATACACCAAATGTTATTGAGTTTTTGAGCCTTCTCCAAGGGTTATTGGTGTTGAGAACCACGACTGGCTTCATAGTCTCAGCTGGAATTCATTTGCAACCTAACCATGTTGGAACTCTTCCCAATAATAGTTGCCATAGGGTTATAGGTAAAACAATGCAAATCAAGTGTTTGGACAGATAATCAGTCTTGTAGCTCTCCGTCGATGCTGTCCTTGCTACTTTACCTGGTTCATAAATGTCCTTACTTATATTTTGTTTAAGTCAAAAGATTTATAGAGGTAATAATGTTATTGCTGATACCTTTTTGCGCATCATTCTATCAACCTAGCTTGTCTACTGACAAATATGGTGTGAGTGGTTATCGTTGTCTCAAGGTCTTGTTTAGGTCTTGGTACTCACCAAAACAGATAACTTTTCCTATCTACTTCTCTTACAGAGCAAATACAACAATGGATCTGAATCTAGAATGCATTAGAAAAAAAGAATAATATTTTCTCTGCCAAGCCTTGCTTTACACTTTTGACCTAAGTTGGCCACATCATTTTTGCTAATTTTCACTTTATTATGTGAAGTGGTTAAATGCTCGACGCTCCCGCTGATACCACTGCTTGTGGAAGAGAATTCCGCATCCCATACCGCTCTGACAGTAAAGAACCCTTTATGCAGTCTAGGTTAAACCGCTTCTCTTCCAATTTCACTGAATGGCCGCTTGTCTTTTTAAATTCCCTTTCACTAAATATTTTTTTCCCTCTGCTAGGGTCATCACCAGTAAGGGATTTGTACGTCGCTATCATGTCCCCTCTCAAGCGTCTCTTCTCTAGAGAGAATACGTTCAATGCTTGTAGTCTCTCCCTATAGCTGAGATCCTCTAGTCCCTTTATTAGCTTTGTTGCCCTTCTCTGGACTCTCTGCAGTTCCAGCACCTTCTTCCTGAGGACTGGTGCCCAGAACTGGATGATAAACTCAAGATGCAGCTGGACCAGAGTCTTGTAGAGTGGAAGAATTATCGTTTTATCTCTGGAGTGAATCCCCTTTTTAATACTGTACATGCCAATATTCTGTTGGCTTTGCTTGCCCTTGCTGAGCCTATCATCTACTAGGACCCCCAGGTCCTTTTCCATCTTAGATTCCCCCAAAGGTACTCCTCCTAGCGAGTAACTTAACTCCTATTTTTAGCACTCAAATGCATTACTTTACATTTTTCAATATTAAACCACATTTGCCATGTAGTTGCCCACCCCGTTATTTTATTTAGGTCTTCTTATAAGGTTTCCACATCCTGCGCAGAAGTTATTGCCCTGCTTAGCTTTGTAACGTCAGCAAATACTGAGATTGAGCTGTTTAATCAATCCTTTATGTCGTTTATGAATAAATTAAATAGAATTGGTCCCAGTACAGATCCTTGGGGGACTCCACTTACCACACAGGACCATTCTGAGTACTCGCTATTTATCACCACCCTTTGGACTCGCCCCTGTAGCCAGTTTTCAATCCAGGTACTCACCCTATGGTCCATGCCCACAGACCTTAGTTTGTAAAGTAAACGTTTGTGAGGAACTGTATCAAATGCCTTTGCAAAATCCAGATACACCACATCCACAGGCCTTCCTTTATCTAGATGGCAGCTCACTTCTTCATAGAATGTTAATAGATGTATCTAGCAGGAACGATTTTGCATGAATCTATACTGACTACCACTAATGATACCGTTTTTTATTACAAAGGGTGAATCTCCCTAACGGAGGTACAGAGGGTAATAAAAACCCCTGACAGGTGTTCTATTCTTTCCTCACTATTTCCAAAACTAAAAAAATGTTGCCCTTAGTTATCCTTTAAAATGTGCTAGCTGGAGTTTGGTTTTAATTTGTTAATTACTTATTCAACCACTTCCTGCCCGGCCCATAGCAGATGACGGCCAGGCGGTGGGTCCGTTATCCTGACTGGGTGTCATATGACGTCCAGCAGGATAACATGCCGCCGCGTGCCCGCATCGCGGCGATCGGTGGAGCGGTGTGTCAGTCTGACACACCGCTCCACCAATCTTGGTAAAGAGCCTCCGGCGGAGGCTCTTTACCACATCATCAGCCGTGTCCAATCACGGCTGATCACGATGTCAATAGGAAGAGCTGTTGATTGGCTTTTCCTCACTCTCGTCTGACAGGCGAGAGTAGAGGAGAGCCGATAGGTGGCTCTCCTGACAGGGGGCTCTGCGCTGATTATTTATCAGCGCAGCCCCCCTCAGATGACCACACTGGACCACCAGGGATCGCCACTAGGGCCACCAGGGAGAGGGGCAACATGTGGATGGGCAGGTATGTACCCCATGGCCATCCACATGTGCCCAATCTGTGCCAATCAGTGCCTACAAAGGGCACTGATTGGCACCAGTATATTGCAGTGATGCCCAGCAATGCCACCCTTAGGGGCATCAGTGCCACCAATCAGTGTCCATCGGTGCCACCTGTCAGTGCCCATCCATGCCCATCAGTGCCCACCTATCAGTGCCACCCATAAGTACCCATCAATGCCACCTACGAGTGCCCATCAGTGCCGCCTATGAGTGCCCATCGGTGCCACCTATCAGTGCCCATCAGTGCCGCATACCAGTGCCACCTATCAGTGCCCATCAGCGCCACCTATCAGTGCCCATCAGTGCCGCCTCTCAGTGCCCATCTTCAGTGCCCGTCAGTGCCACCTCATCAGTGCCACCTCATTGGTGCCACCTCATCAGTGCCCATCAGTGCCATATCAGTGCCCGTCATTAAAGAAGAAAACATACTTATTTACAAAAAATTTTAACAGAAACAAAGACAAATGTGTTTTTTTTTTCAAAATTTTCGTTTTTTTTTATTTGTTGCGCAAAACATAAAAAACGCAGAGGTGATAAAATACCACCAAAAGAAAGCTCTATTTGTGGTAACAAAACGATTAAAAAATTGTTTGTGTACAGTGTAGCATGACCGCGCAATTGTCATTCAAATCGCTACAGCGCTGAAAGCTGAAAATTGGTCTGGGTGGGGAGTTGTCTAAGTGACTTGGTACTGAAGTGGTTAAAGTCAATCTAAATCTATTAGTCCATCTAACACTAACCACTGCAGACAGTGCTATTGTCCAAGGGTGCCTTTGTTGCAACTCCACAGATAGAGAAGCCACCCAAAAACAGGAATTGTGTTACTAGATGGATCATCAGATGAAAATAAAGGAAAAAATAACCTAAAAACAGAAAACGAATGCAATTGACACATCTAAGGAATTAAGGAAAAGTAACCTGCAATGTATTACATTTTTGGTTTTGGGTTTAAAAATGCTTTAAGGGCTCATGTGGCAGGTACAGCCAGGTATTTCCAATCAGCCATGGACAGGAAGCTTGTACAAATCAATGATGGGCTGGCACTGTTCATGGCTGTCTGCAGACAGTTCTTGTCTACGGGCACACATCCATCCCTAATCACTCCATGTGTGATAACATGCCAACAGCTGTGGACAGTGTCAATCTGTCATTGATCTGCATGAGCATCATTGATGTACATAAGCCCTAAACTTTCACATCCTAATTGTCATTTTATAGTGAATGTTTGAGCATGACTGGTGGCTATGAGGCATTGCAGAAAGTTCTTGCTTATGACACATTAATATATAAGCCAGCATGTTATGAAGACTTTTCCTATCTTTCTCATGCATTAGGGAATTTTTAATTTGGTTTTGTGTGTATTATCCTCCCACTGTCTACAGATTTAACATATTCAAGACTATTGAAAATGAACTGATGTCTCAGCTCGCCTGCATTTTATGGAAACGTTTTAAAATAATGGAAGGTGCATTACTGAATAGGTAAATTATAACAGAATTCTGGGAAAAGTGCTACTTTAGCAGCACATTAGTTCAACATGATTAACATGGTTATAATGAACACTAAATGAGATTCTAATGATGTGAAGGAGTAAGGAGTCGCTGAGAAAGAAAAGGAGAGGGCGGGCTGGCAGTTTTATGAGAACAGTTCATGTGAGCAGGAGAATATGAACTGCATTGTTGAAGAAATAATAATTTAGATATAATGTGGCCTGCAGTACCACACTATTCATTGTCTGATCCTTTCACTAAAACCTAAAACCTTATGTAACAAAGGGCTCCTCCACCAGGTCACAGGGTTAACACTTGCTCCACTGAATGAAATAACAATTCTGAAATATATGATAAAAATCCAGTCAAATAGCTCAATTTTCTGGACAAAGCGTCTTTTATACTGGACAATATAATAAGGTGATTTGGTGTCAGACAGTTTAAAAAAAGTGAGGTCCATACCTGTCCTTAGATGCCACTAACACACTTTCTATCTCTTCCCAAAGTCAATGGTAAAAAAAAAAATAATGAGATTCTTTAGAAATGTTCTGATTACTGACTGTACTTTTATCTGAACATTTAGAGAGCAAGACTTGTGAGAGCTATATGAGAAAAGGCTTGGAAAAACTGCAGTCTGCCTAAAGCAACTCTACTGTCTGAAAAATCCACAGCATCTGGAATGTTGGATGCCTGTTTGCTTGTTCCCCCTCAGCAGTTTGGGATTCCTTTCTTTGACCTCTCTGTCACTACATGACACAGTGCTTAGCGGACGACTAGGCAACAAACAAACTCAGAGTCTGTCTAGTTGCTGAATGTCTTTAATCCAGTAGAGCTTCTGAAAACAGCAGGAACTGGTGGTATAGGCAGTGGTAAATATGAATTATTTTTTGCAGGTAGGACTTTCATTTGGAAATTTTAAAAAGCTGTCACTGTAAGCAGGCTATTTTTTAAAGTGTTACTAAACCCACAACAGTAAAATCGGTTTGTGTATGCAGTAAAGCGTGCTTGATATACTCACTATGGATCTTAGGGTGTTAATCCTCTGCATTGTGTAAAAAGGCTGTTTGATCCTGTTTTCTCTGATCCTCCCCTTCTTCCACTGTCTCCAACCAATATCCTGACAGAACAGAGGCTTGGGGACAAGCTGCATATGCTCCATTTGGTGTGTATTGCTAGAGTTTTTTCATTCACAGATCCCTATACAGCCCTGTTGATTTTAAATGTGACAGCGGCTGCGGGAGAGAGCAACCCCACTTGCTGTTGTGGTGAGATCTTATGGGTTGGGCGGTTGCTAGATCATCCTAAATACTGGTGTAACATGTCTTAACAGTGAACTTATCCTTTAACCACTTGACGACCGCCTCACGCGATATACGTCGGCAAGGTGGCACGGACAGGCAGAATCACGTACATATACGTGATCTGCCTTCCGCAGGTGGGGGGTCCGATCGGACCCCCCCCGGTGCCCGAGGCGGTCGCCATTTCTTCCCGGGCGATGAGAGGTGAGGGGGAGGCCAACCATTCATGGCCACCCCCTCCCGATCACTCCCGGCGAATGAAAAGCTACCTTTCCCTCTGTAATGTAAACAGAGGGAGAGGAAGTGATGTCATCCCTCCTCGAGCCGGTCTTTTCGAACCGGCGCCGAGGAGAGAAGACATCCAAGTAAGTGCACCAACACTACACTAACAGTAGAACACGCCAGGCACACTTTTCACCCCCCATCACCCCCCGATCACCCCCCTGTACCCCCTGTCACACTGACACCAATAGCAGTTTTTTTTTTTTTAGCATTGGTGTGAGTTTGTGACAGTTATAAGTGTTAGGGCAGTTAGGTTAGCCCCCTTTAGGTCTAGGGTACCCCCCTTTAGGTCCAGGGTACCCCCCTAACCGCCCCTAATAAAGGTTAACCCCTTGATCACCCCCCATCGCCAGTGTTGCTAAGCGATCGTTTTTCTGATCGCTGTATTAGTGACACAGGTGACGCTAGTTAGGGAGGTAAGTATATAGGTTCGCTGTCAGTGTTTTATAGCGACAGGGACCCCCATTTACTACCTAATAAAGGTTTTAACCCCCTGATTGCCCCCTAGTTAACCCTTTCACCAGCGATCACCGTATAAGTGTTACGGGTGACGCTGGTTAGTTAGTTTGTTTTTTATAGTTTTAGGGCACCCGCCGTTTATTACCTTATAAAGGTTTAACCCCCTAATTGCCCGGCGGTGATATAAGTTAAGTTTTTAGGGTCAGATAAGGTCTGCGTCGCCCCAGGCAGCGTCAGGTTAGCGCCAGTACCGCTAACACCCACACACGCAGCATACACCTCCCTTAGTGCTATAGTATCTGAACGGATCGATATCTGATCCGATCAGATCTATACTCCCCAGCAGTTTAGGGTTCCCAAAAACGCAGTGTTAGCGGGATAAGCCCAGATACCTGCTAGCACCTGCGTTTTGCCCCTCAGCCCAGCCCTGCCCAGCCCACCCAAGTGCAGTATCGATCGATCACTGACACTTACAAAACACTAAGCACACATAACTGCAGCGTTTGCAGAGTCAGGCCTGATCCCTGCGATCGCCAACAGTTTTTTGGTAGCGTTTTGATACAGTCGCTGACAGTCAGGAGCTTTTTTGCCTGTGAGTCTCACTAGTGTACCCCTAAATTTAGAGCCCAAAATGGCAAATCGAAGGTACACTAGTGAAGAGGCCTACACGTTTCTGAGCATGACAGATAGTGAAGAGGAAGTCACTCCTCTGTCAGATTCAGGCTCAGAATACGATCCTGTAGAGGACAGCGGCTCCATGACAGATAGCTCTGACGATGGAGTCAGAGGTGTATTTAGGTTTTGTGCTGCCCTAGGCTTGACTAAACTTGTGCACCCCCTAATTTAAATACGACCCACCCTTTCCTGTCAATGCCAAGCCCCTTCCTGTTTAAGACCCTCCCTGTCATCTGTAAACCACACCCTTTCCTCTTTAGGCCCCACCTTTTCTTTTTAGAGCTCCACCTCTTTCTCTCTGTACATCAACCACCTCCCACCCGGCCACTGCACATAAACGGCCGGGTGGTCATTTCCTTGTCCTGAGTGGAAGTTCAGGAACGTTCCTCAGAGCGAGTGCTTGCAGCATGGCCACAAGGCACGCTGCGGCTTGATCCTGTGATCATTATGATCACGGAATCCAGCTGAGCAGAGATCGAGATATGGGTGCTGTGATCGGCCCTCCCGATCACGTGACGGCTGTGTCCAATCACAGCCGTCACAATGTAAACAGAGACGCATGTCTCTGTGACAGTTCTCCCCGCCGAGCTCAGTGCAGGGGGGGGGGACTGCAGATCTGTGACAGCTCTCTGTGCGAGAATGATTTTACACAGAGAGCTGTTACAGATCACCCCACAAACAGTACACCAAGCACCCCTATCCCCATACACATGTCTGTGTCTCCATAAAACATCTGTCTGTCCCTCATCACTGCCAACACCAAATAAACACTGATTTGGGTTATTTTTACCAAAGAAATGTAGCAGCATCATTTTTGGTCAAAATTTATCAAAAGAAAATACTTATTTGCAAAATTTTATAACAGAAACTAAGAAAAATGCTTTTTTTTTTTTTAAATGTTCAGTCTTTTTTTATTTGTAGCGTAAAAAATAAAAATAAAAATCCCAGCGATGATTAAATACCACCAAAGAAAAGCTCTATTTGTGTGAAAAAAAACATAAAAATGTAATTTGAGTACAGTGTTGCATGACCATGCAATTCTCATTCAAAATGTGACAGCGCTGAAAGATAAAAATTGGTCTGGGAAGGAGGGGGGTGAAAGTGCCCAGTATTGAAGTGGTTAAAAGTGAGTACCAAGTGCAGCCTCATCAGTGCCCATCAAAGCAGCCTCATCGGTGCCCATTAAAGCAGCCTCATCGGTGTCCATCAAAGCAGCCTCGTCAGTGCCTATCAAAGCAGCCTCGTCAGTGCCCATCAAAGCAGCCTCGTCAGTGCCCATCAAAGCAGCCTCGTCAGTGCCCATCAATGCAGCCTCGTCAGTGCCCATCAATGCAGCCTCATCAGTGCCCATCAATGCAGCCTCATCAGTGCCCATCAATGCAGCCTCATCGGTGCCCAGCAATGCAGCCTCATCGGTGCCCATCAAAGCAGCCTCATCAGTGCCCATCAAAGCTGCCTCATCAGTGCCCATCAAAGCTGCCTCATCAGTGCCCATCAAAGCTGCCTCATCAGTGCCCATCAAAGCTGTCTCATTAGTGCCCATCAAAGCTGTCTCATTAGTGCTCATCAGTGCAGCTTCGTCAGTGCCCATCAATGCAGCCTCATCAGTGCCCATCAAAGCAGCCTCATCAGTGCTGATCAGTGCAGCCTCGTCAGTGCCCATCAAAGCCAGTGTGAACTTAGCCTAAGCCTAGGTTCACATTGGAGCAATTTGTCATGCGATTTGAGAGATCAAATCGTATGACAAGTCGCAAGCTATTGGAGGAAATGGCACTGCTCCAATCGGGGGACACTGATTTTGCAGCATCGCACCGATTTGCAAAAGTAGTTTCTGTACTACTTATGCCGATTTCAGGTGCGACTTCAATAGACATCTGTGAATGAAGACACACAAATGTCTATCAAGTAGCACCTGAAATCGCACTGACCTTGCTACTTTAAAATTGCTACTTCAAGTGAAATAGCGTGATTTCAAAGTAGCATCAATGTGAACCGGGGCTTAGAGATACAAGTAGCTATGAAAGGTTAACCACATATACAAGCAGACACTAAGGTGTTAAATGCCATTGATTCCAGAATCACCAGACTGCAGATATTGAGCTGTAAAGAGTTAACCATATATGTAAGCAGCAGTGTGCATGTGTCCATTGAAGCAGAGTAGTGAAGCACAGCAAGGACACAAAGGGTTAATTATCAGAGAGTCTGTATTTCAGATCACAGAGAGATGATAAGAGAAACAAAGTCAGAGCACAGATAAGCCCTGTGTGAGGTTTAAGGAGAGAGTGAAGAGGATCAGGATTTTATTCTCACCCTCCAGGATATACAGACTGTAGCTGAGTCTGCCCACTGAAGACACAATCTGACCGCCGGGAATCACAACACCGGAGGAGACACTGACAAGTTCTCTCTCCTGTGCAGAGGGGAAGGGGAGGGGGGGACTGTGAGCACACGCTGTGTGTGCTCCATGTGAGAGACGCTTGGCCAGCAAAGCAATGGACTGACTCGGGAGGCAGAGGGGGGGCTTTTTTCGTGCAGGGGGGGCGCGGCCGCTGCCCCCCCCCACAAAGTGCCACCCTAGGCCTGGGCCTTGTTGGCCTAGGCCAAAATACAGCACTGGATGGAGTTGTGGTCCCTGCCAAGGTCAGGCGTACCAGACCCCAATCTTCTTCTTCTGTCCTTGAAGTGCAAGAACCGCAGGGCTCTCGTATGGAGCAGAGAAGTACTAGTGCCGCTATTCCTTCTGGTGAACTGGCAAGCACCAGTGGCCTAGTACACTCTGGTCTTACATCCAGCACTGCAGTATCACGTGGTGACGTGGCGAGTCCCATAAGTGCAGTTCAAGCTGGCGAGGTGGCAAGCACAAGTAGTGTCCCGCTGCCACCAAGAAGACAAAGACAGGCCCGTCGTTCCCATAGTGCCCTTCCTGCTGCATTCACCAATCCGAATTGGGAACCCACCACTTCTGCAGCACCCGTACTTCCCCCATTCACTGGCCAACCCGGAATTCAGGTGGAAACAGTTGATTTTACGCGCCTGGATTTTTATTCGCTGTTTTTCACCGAAGATCTCTATAGATCTATTGTGGACCAAAGCAATTTATACGCTGGTCAACACATCGCCGCTAATCCCAGTCCTCCCTTGCCAGAGATTGGAGACCAATTACAGTCTCTGAATTTAAGATCTTTCTGGGCCTTTCCCTCAACATGGGCTTGAATAAAAAGAGTAAGTTGCGGTCATATTGGTCCACTGACCTAATTTACCATGCGCCCGTGTTCTCTGCCTCCATGGCCAGGGCACGATACGAGCAGATTTTGCGGTTCATGCACTTCAATGACAATGAACTCTGTCGTCCTCGTGGAGACCCTGGATACGATCGGCTCTACAAAATTCGGCCCCTCGTAAACCACTTCAACCAACGTTCTGCAGACTTGTTTACTCCCCATCAAGTTGTCTGCGTTGATGAGTCCCTGATTAAATTTTCTGGCCGCTTGTCATTCAAACAGTACCTTCCCAGCAAGCGTGCCCGATACGGGGTCAAGATGTATAAGCTCTGTGACAGGGCCACAGGCTATACATGTAGTTTTATGGTTTACGAGGGCAAAGATAGTCACGTAGAGCCGACAAACTTCCCTGACTACATAGGAAGCACTGGCAAGATAGTGTGGGACTTGGTGTCACCCTTATTCGGAAAGGGGTACCACTTGTACGTGGACAATTATTACTCGAGCGTGCCACTTTTTAGTCACTTGTTTGATCAGCAGATTGGAGCATGTGGCCGGGGCTTTCCCCAGCGGCTTGTAGATTCCTGTCTTAGGCTGGGGGAGAGAGCCTGCTTGAAGTGTAATAACTTGCTATGAAGTGGAGGGATAAGAAGAATGTGTTCGTTCTCACCTCCCTACATGCAGACACGACGACCCAAATTACTACGGCGACTGGTGTTGTGGAGAAACCCCTCTGTGTCCACGAATATAACCAAAATATGGGAGGGGTGGACCTCAACGACCAGTTGTTGGCGCCGTACCTAGTTGCCCGTAAGGCCAGACGCTGGTACAAAAAAATGTCTGTTTATTTATTTCAATTGGCTTTGCTGAATGCTTATGTGCTATACAGAGCTTCAGGACAGACTGGATCCTTCCTTAAATTCCAGGAAGAGATCGTCAGAGCCCTTCTGTATCCAGACGGTGCTCCACCTCACCATCCCCAACCAAATGCAGTAAGCCGGCTGCATGAGAGGCATTTTCCTTATGCCCTCCCGAGTACCCCTACCCAAAAAGCCCCCCAAAAAAGATGTTGTGTCTGCAGCAAGCGCGGATTTAGGCGTGACACCCAGTGTTATTGTCCCTCCTGTCCTGACAATCCTGGTCTTTGCATGGGTGAATGTTTTGAACGCTACCATTCACTAGTTGAGTATTAGCGTAGGGTACAGCACTGCACAGACTAGGACACACTTTCACAGGGTCTCCCAAGACGCCATTGCATTTTGAGAGACCCAAACCTAGTACCAGTTACAAAAGTTAAAAGTTACTAAAAAAAGTGCAAAAAAAAAAAAAAAATAAAAACACAAAAAAAATATAAAATAAAAAAAACAAAAATAGTTGTTGTTTTATTGTTCTCTCTCTCTCTATTCTCTCTCTGTTGTTCTGCTCTTTTTTACTGTATTCTATTCTGCAATGTTTTATTGTTATTATGTTTTACCATGTTTGCTTTTCAGATATGCAATTTTATTTATACTTGACTGTTTACTGTGTTTTCTTGGTAACCATTTTATTGTTTTCAGGTACGTCATTCAGCTGCAGAGCGGATTTATTTATCTTGACAGCAACAGCGTTTGCTCCCACGATACATAAAGCCGTGACTCCAGTGCTGTCGGAGGTGATTTCACCACCACAGTTACATACTTCAGCATATATGCCGAAGCGTGGGGGCAGCAGTGAGTGGAGGAGCGATTTGCTCTTGCCTTTTGTGGGAGGATGCCCCCATGCTTCGGCATATATAAATGGTGCATGTATGCCCATCATTAGAAGTGGGTGGATGAAGGGAGGTATTCTAATGGTGGGCATACCCACCGATCAATATCTTTTTTTCGTTCAGCCCACAGGCTGCATGAAAAAAAAGTTTACAATATATGCCCAACAAGGACCAGCAATGTACTGGTATGTTGCTGGACTTTGAGTGGTTATACCAGAATGATGCCTGCAGGTTTAGGTATCATCTTGGTATCATTCTTTTCAGCCAGCGGTCGGCTTTCATGTAAAAGCAATCCTAGTGGCTAATTAGCCTCTAGACTGCTTTTACAAGCAGTGGGAGGGAATGCCCCCCCACCGTCTTCCATGTTTTTCTCTGGCTCTCCTGTCCCAACAGGGAACCTGAAAATGCAGCCGGTGATTCAGCCAGCTGACCATAGAGCTGATCAGAGACCAGAATGGCTCCAAACATCTCTATGGCCTAAGAAACCGGAAGCTACGAGCATTTCATGACTTAGATTTCGCCGGATGTAAACAGCGCCATTGGGAAATTGGGAAAGCATTTTATCACACTGATCTTGGTGTGGTCAGATGCTTTGAGGGCAGAGGAGAGATCTAGGGTCTAATAGACCCCAATTTTTTTTAAAAAGAGTACCTGTCACTACCTATTGCTATCATAGGGGATATTTACATTCCCCGAGATAACAATAAAAATAATTAAAAAACATAAAAATGAAAGGAACAGTTTAAAAATAAGATAAAAAATCATAAAATAATAAAGAAAAAAAAAAAGCACCCCTGTCCCCCCCTGCTCGCGCGCAAAGGCGGACGCAAGCGTCGGTCTGGCGTCAAATGTAAACAGCAATTGCACCATGCATGTGAGGTATCACCATGAAGGTCAGATCGAGGGCAGTAATTTTAGCAGTAGACCTCCTCTGTAAATCTAAAGTGGTAACCTGTAAAGGCTTTTAAAGGCTTTTAAAAATGTATTTAGTTTGTCGCCACTGCACGTTTGTGGGCAATTTTAAAGCATGTCATGTTTGGTATCCATGTACTCGGCCTAAGATCATCTTTTTTATTTCATCAAACATTTGGGCAATATAGTGTGTTTTAGTGCATTAAAATGTAAAAAAAAGTGTGTTTTTCCCCAAAAAATGCGTTTGAAAAATCGCTGCGCAAATACTGTGTGAAAAAAAAATGAAACACCCACCATTTTAATCTGTAGGGCATTTGCTTTAAAAAAATATATAATGTTTGGGGGTTCAAAGTAATTTTCTTGCAAAAAAAAAAATGTTTTCATATAAACAAAAAAGTGTCAGAAAGGGCTTTGTCTTCAAGTGGTTAGAAGAGTGGGTGATGTGTGACACAAGCTTCTAAATGTTGTGCATAAAATGCCAGGACAGTACAAAACCCCCCCAAATGACCCCATTTTGGAAAGTAGACACCCCAAGCTATTTTCTGAGAGGCATGTCGAGTCCATGGAATATTTTATATTGTGACACAAGTTGCGGGAAAAAGACAATATTTTTTTTTTTTTATGCACAAAGTTGTCACTAAATGATATATTGCTCAAACATGCCATGGGGATATGTGAAATTACATCCCAAAATAAATTCTGTTGCTTCTCCTGAGTACGGGGATACCACATGTGTGAGACTTTTTGGGAGCCTAGCCGCGTACGGGACCCCGAAAACCAAGCACCGCCTTCAGGCTTTCTAAGGGCGTAAATTATTGATTTCACTCTTCACTGCCTATCACAGTTTCGGAGGCCATGGAATGCCCAGATGGCACAACCCCCCCCACCCTCAATGACCCCATTTTGGAAAATAGACACCCCAAGCTATTTGCTGAGAGGTATAATGAGTATTTTGCAGACCTCACTTTTTGTCACAAACTGAAAATTGAAAAAAGAAAAAAAAATACATTTTTCTTGTCTTTCTTCATTTTCAAAAACAAATGAGAGCTGCAAAATACTCACCATGCCTCTCAGCAAATAGCTTGGGGTGTCTACTTTCCAAAATTGGGTCATTTTGGGGGTATTTGTGCTATCTTGGCATTTTATGGCCTTCAAAACTTTGATAGGTAGTGAGGAGTGACATCAAAATTTACGCCCTTAAAAATCCTGAAGGCGGTGATTGGATTTCGGGGCCCCGTATGAAGCTAGGCTCCCAAAAAGTCTCACACATGTGGTATCCCCATACTCAGGAGAAGCAGCAAAATATATTTTGGGGTGTAATTCCACATATGCCCATGGCATGTTTGAGCAATATATCATTTAGTGACAACTTTGTGCAAAAAAAAAAATTGTCACTTTCCCGCAACTTGTGTCAAAATATAAAATATTCCATGGACTCAACATGCCTCTCAGAAAATAGCTTGGGGTGTCTACTTTCCAAAATTGGGTCATTTGGGGGGGTTTTGTGCCATCTAGGCGCCTCAGATGACGTCTTGATGACAAAACGCGTAAGGCATGGCATCTTGGTACGCATACGTCCTTTTTTCCTTCTGTTTTTGTCCTGCACTTCTGGTTTCGGCAGACGGCTGTGGAACGCACGCCGCTTACACTGCACTGTCTGCGGCTTCTCACGTGGAGCCAGCCGGCAGAGTGCTGTTTGTTTTTAGCTTTTGAGTTTTTTATTTTATTTATTTCTTTCATTTGTTGTAAGCTTGAGCTTAATAAATTTATATTCGGAATCACACTATGAGGCTCTTCTCTTCTCCCTGCACATGGTAATTGGTCCGGATGGATGACTTTTGAAAGCGATCTGGTGACACAGGTGGAAAATAGGTGGTGAGGGGGACACCGACCGATTGGATCATCGGATTCACATCTACATGCTCATTACCCCTGCAGGGGTTGGGCGCTCCGGTGAGTGGGGGCACTAGAGGGGACTCCACACAGGACAGTATACAATCATTGGGACGGACTTACCTGCAACCTTTGAAGATGCACTAGCTTGTTGCACAAGAACTGTTTATTTACACTGAACGATAGATTTAATATTCACGGCATTTTTTGTTTTGTTTTTTTGAAAAAAATAATTTTTTTGGTTGCTTGGACTTTTCATTTTTTATTTTTGGCTCTTTTTCACTTTTTTCACTTTTTTGATTTTCTTTGTGCACTAAGATTGTTATGCACACTACATGTCAGTAGTTCTTTTTTTCAGCTTATATATTTTTTCATATTTCATCCAACACCATTCAGCTTCACTAGTATATACACTAATTTATAGTGGGCAACATTGTGTTTGTCCTCTTTCCTAGGTATAACTCACTTATACCTTTCATTGAATATATATTATTTTTTGTGGATTTTGTAAAAAAAACTTTTTATATACACCTGATTGATCATTCACTTTTATTATTGCTTGGAGTTCTATTTACTATTTCATGTATTATTTTTAATTTTTTCACCTTGGGCAGTCTGCACATTTTTGTGACCATTTTCAGCACGTATATTTATTTTCAAACATTATTTACACTGTGTTACACTTCTCACCCATCTAGAATTGGGGTGTAATGCTTCCCTTGTGTTAGTAGTTTGTTTATAGTTTATTTATTTATTTTACACTAGTGAACAGCGCCAATCCCCTATTTCTTCAGATTTTATAATTATTGGATCGCACCTTTGGTGCTTTATTTATCTGGGGGGCTGCAGTTCGGTCACAAGCCCGTCCTAAGCGCGGAACACCACTATATACATTTTGGTCTAAATGTATGACTAAAATTGAGTTTATTGGATTTTTTTTATAACAAAAAGTAGAAAATATCATTTTTTTTCAAAATTTTCGGTCTTTTTCCGTTTATAGCGCAAAAAATAAAAATGGCAGAGGTGATCAAATACCATCAAAAGAAAGCTCTATTTGTGGGAAAGGACGCAGCATTGCATGACCACGCAATTAGCAGTTAAAGCGACGCAGTGCCAAATTGGAAAAAGTCCTCTGGTCCTTAGGTAGCATAATGGTCCGGGGCTAAAGTGGTTAAATTGCTGTTAACCAAGGCCTTCAGAGCACGATTAAACATATTTAAGAATTTAAATATTTTGTCTTAATCTGTCCCTTTATTTATCCTAAATTGGAACTGAACTCTGCCTTCTGCTTGCTTTTTATGGCATGGGGGAACCTACTTTGTTCCCCCTTGACATCCATACCAGACCAGACCCATACCATACACCCATACCATACCAGACCTGATCCTATTCAAGGATAAGGATCAAGTATGTATTTTTAGAGAGAACTTCATGCCATTTTTTGTGGGGTCCCCCATTAACATCTACACACGACTCTCATCTAAGATAAGGGTCTGGTATAGATAAAGTGAATTCCTGGCCACTTTGTTTACAAACAGAATTAAGCAGCTAAGATCAGTCATTTACCTGCTTTAAGCATTTATTATGCATTAATAAAATTGCTGCACCCTGCCCTGCCAGACAGAACTTAAAAAATTGCTTTGGTACAAGTTACTTAGGGAAGTGCCCCACCCCATGCCAATTTTTACAATCCCTTGGTTATTAGCCTAGAAAATGGACATCACTTTTTTTTTTTAAACATTCAGCTCCTATTGAGTTCAGTGGGGTTTAGATTCAGTACTCAAAGCTCAGTAATGTTTGGCAAACCCACCCCGAAGCATTCTGCTCAATAATACTAGTCACCAGTATTTACTGTGCTCTTTCAGCAGCCGATTCTTTCTCATTACTAACTCACCATGCATTGTTCTGCACTGGGTATCCACATGGAAGTCGGCAGGATTTTGCTTATTTGCATCAGATCCTCCAGGAAGGAGAGTAGTGAGCGGCACAGTAATAACATCACCAAATTTCGCTCCAAATCTACTGACACTAGTAGTCAGAAGAAGCAATGTTTCTTACCTGAAGCCCTGATATTTTTCAAGAGGAATTCTAGATAATAGGTACATTTCCCTGAGAACTGTTTAGGCACAGAAGACTGCTCTACCAACTGCCTGACCTCCTGCTGATAATATACTGTCTCCTGAGTGTGCATGATATAACAGAGCCCAAATAGCCATTTAGCCATGTTATCACAGTTAATGGAAAGCAGCCCTCAAGACCCATCCTCAGAATAAATGATATAATTTCATAATTGCTCACATTCTTGCATAAATCTATTTGTAACTAGTTAACAGCAGGACTCCAAAGAAAAATGTCTTCCCTACTAAGTCTCCTGAGACATCTTGGCCTTTTATGACGTGGGCAATGTTATAGAAAATTGTTCAGATTAAAATATTATAGGTAACAAAAGAATTTTGGTAAGAGTGTTGCTTAATTGTTTTTTTATTTTTAAAATACTTTATTTGTTGGGTATTCTACTGATGACACTGGAGGTATAAGCTAACAGAATGTTTTTTTCTTAGGTGTACCAGCAACAAAGCTGTTAAAAAGGTTGAATTTCTATGGTCTGCAAAAGCAAGCAATTGGCATATCTTTCTGACCTCTGCTTAGTGCACTTAAACTGACTGCCAGGTGGGACTGTGTACACTGAGCTAAACACTTCTATGTTCACTGAGCATTACATTTCTTTATATTAAACAGAACAGGCTGCCATAGGCTATTTATTCACAGCCAAAGGCCTTAGGAGTAGACCTGGCACACACCATGGATGTAGAATGTCCTGCTTTGCATTCATCTCCTTTGCAGATCCAGCTTTAGGTAAACATTTAGTATGGGTATAACACCAGCTATTTGTTGAAATTGTAAATTGTGGGTATAAGCTAAAGCAGAACAAAATTCAGTAATTTGGAAAGGTGGCAGACATATTTGAAAATAAATAGCATGCTGAAGGATAGAAAGAAGAAGTCCTATATAGTATATGGCAAACTGGGCCACTTTCGACTACTGAACTGAAACATAAAGCCCTCTTATTGGGCAGTTGGAACAGTGACTTAAATACAAACATCTATAATCTCATGTGGCAGCTGTGGTTGTTTTTGCCCATGCTGACAGAGGTGATGAAGCACTAAAACAATAGTGAGTTGAAAGGGGTCACATCTTCAGAATCATGAATTAGGAAAGTTCACTTTTTAGGTTGGGTGCAGTGAGGAAAACATTTTACCATTAGTTTGCTGTGTCTCCCACATGGAAATAACATGTGGACATGGGCATCCTCAGTATATATTGCCTCCACCCCACCTGATTTAACCCAATAATGGCCATACGGTAGCCACATTGAACTACATTATTCTTTTTCCCAGCACCAGCCACTAAAACCAGTTTAACCAGTTCTTTCAGTGCTGCCAATCAGTGCCCCCTACCAGTGACCATCAGTGCCACCTCATTAGTCCAGCCTATCAGTGCCCGTCAGTGCAGCCTCATCAGTGCATATCAGTGAAGGAGAAAAAACTACTTATTTGCAAAAATTTGTAATAGAAGCTAAGCAAACCTTTTTTTTTTTTTTCATTGCCAGTCTTTTTTGTTTAGCAAAACATAAAAAAACAGTGGTGATTAAATACCACCAAAAGGAAGCTTTATTTGTGTGAAAGAATGACTGCACAATTGTCATTCAAAGTGCGACAGCGCTGAAAGCTGAATATTGGTCTGGGCAGGTACATTCTCCCTCTCATTTGTGGATCTCTGCAGCTCCTTATTGTTAGTCTATTAGTTCTTATTGGATTAGTTCCTTGCTTGGTCAATGAGTTTTGATGAACAGCCATCTCTAGATCATGATTAATCAATTATCCATTTTTAAATAATGGATTTACCTTGTCCTCTAAAGGATTTTGTTTGGTGTGTTTTTCCTTATAACCTAACCCTGTCTGGTAATTATTTTTTAATTGTTTTGGTATTTATTTAAGATGCTGTTTGTATACTAGAGTCCAACTATAGCAAATATTGATTTTTTTGGTTTTGGCTAGAATGTAGAAGAGTTGTGTCTGTATAATTAATGCTCCGACCAAATGTAACAGACCCCCGTACTCAAGAGGACTATGTCCGCCGTATGCGCTTCCTTTGTCCAGTACCAGAACTATCCAAGACCCCTTAGCCCACCCAGTCACTAGCCATAACTCAGTGTAGGGTGAAAGAAAACATAAGACTGTTTATTCAAACACATGTACCAACAGATATACACTCAGGGACACCCCCCCCCCCCTCTTTGCATAATGACACAGGGTGGGGTAAACTACATTCAGTAATAAGAGACACACACAGGTGTATTCAAACTTACCTCAGTAGACTGTCTTATCAGCAGGGAGGGCTGTTGGAGGAATTTCCTCCTCCCTGCCCCCGGTCTACATGCTAGGAACAAATACATCCCATAATAGGTTGCTTCCAAGGCAGACAAACATTAATGTTCCAAGTGAATGAACCCCTTCCTTCTTTCAACACAAACCACACATATAGAACCCTGGATAACACAGTTAAATTGAAATGGTGAGTCAGATGTAGTTGTACGGTGAGTCTGGTTAGGACAGACTCGACTGGGTTTCTCGGCCACCCAGTGCCCCTAATAAACATAGGAGGGGCTGGGGAAGCTGGGCAAGGAGTTGCCGGATCTTTCAAAGGTAAGCTGGGTTGCACAAGCCCCCCGCCCAAAGTGACTCCCATCACACATCTCCCCTTTCGGCAGAAGACTAACACAGGAGTAGACCCCAAACAGGTTGACTTCAAAGTTAGTCCGTAGCTTCAGTCCCTCAATGCCTGTACCCACACAGTACCCCAAACAGTCAGCAGGGAGGGCTGTTGGAGGAATTCCCCCCTCCCTCCTCCCTGCCCTCAGTCTACATGATAGGAACACAAATACATCCCATAATAGGTTGCTTCCAAGGCAGACACAAACAATAGAACAATGGGATACAGCCATCTAGCAAACACATAACAACCCCCACCCTACCTCTAACGATGTAGTAGTCTGAAAGGTGAAACCATCCATCTTCATACATTTCTTGAGGGATATTGCTCACAAACATTAATGTCCCAAGTGAATGAATCCCTTCCTTCTTTAAACCCAAACCACCCTGGATAACACGATTAAAGTGGAATGCTGAGTCCAGTGTGGTTGTACGATGAGTCTGGTTAGGACAGACTCAACTGGGGATCTCGGCCACCCTGTGCCCCTAATAGACACAGGGTAACTCACACTTTGGAGGGGCTGGGGAAGCTGGACAAGGAGTTTCCAGCGCTCTCCATGGTAAGCTGGGTTCCACAAGCCCCCCCCCCCCCACCCAAAGTTACTCCCATCACAGCCCCTATTGACTAAGATATGCTTTACTTTCTGTCCCAATGACCACACATGGAAATCTTTACAATAAGGGCAAAGATGACAAAAAAGAAACCCTTCCTGACTCTATTTTAATCCTTTTATTACTGTCTGTGCCCCATCTGAAAGATTTACTGTACCTAACATTTTTACATCCTCTCCTGAACGATTTAACTTGACAGATAGTAACCCACATTTAAAACGTCCGTTTTGCGTTTACATGCCGCGTTTAGTGGCGTTTTGCCGAGCTTGAGTTTAGAAGCATTTCAAAAACAACATTTTTTTTTTTTTCAAAATAGCCAAAAATGAAAAACGCCTGTAAACAAAACGCGATTAAACATGAGTTACTATGTTTAGAAGCATTTGGCACTTCAAATGCCTCTAAACTCAGTGTCTAAACTCATTTTTTTGCTTTCCAAAAAAGGCCTCTAAACTCAACTGCCTAGAAAGGATCTAAACGACCCTGTGTACATGTACTGATAAGATAACATAGAGGAGAGTTCAGGAGCAGTTAAAAAAATGCCCAACTGTGCTTCAATGCACACATTTTTGTGTACTGTTAAAGGCAGCCTATTAATTTTGAATGGACTGTCAATGACTTTCAACCCACAAAAAAAGAGGCCCTGCAGGATTTTTAGAATTACAATGCATAACAATATATATATAGAAAGAGAGAGCATTTACATCGGCACATCGTCTGTGCTGTAGTACAGGTACACTGTTATGTGCACTGGGATACAATAAACAACGAATGGCAATGTACCACAGCCTACAGTACATTAAACTAAACGTGTTGAAAAGAGGCTTGAACATCCAAGTTCTAAATGTATAAAGTGGTGTCTGTCATTCAGCCCCTGTACATTACCCAGCATTGCTATAGCATGCTTTATAATAAATGTTAGGATGTTAATAATTTTAGAGTCTACACAAGAAGTAAGTGGGACAATGGCCCCAATGCCTAGAGAAAAAGTAATACAAAAATTCCAGAGGCTCTAAAAAGGAAAAAAAAAAGTAGGGGTGACCTGATGGTTCAAACTTAACACAGGTAAGAACTGAAACGTTGTATGTTTTGACATATGTCCGAATGCCAGACTGTCCAACTCCCACTCATTCGGTGGGAGTCAAGCATCATATATAGTAGCAGCCTCTCAGTGGTTCTTAAGGAATCAGCAAAGGCAGCACTGGCCACAACCTTAGCAATCGGTGATGTCACCTGACCCAATTAATTTGCTGCCCAGGAATCCCTGACCAAATATTACCACATACCCATATTTAGTTACCATTATTTGGTCAATTACATCACTGGTTATACCCCCTTTGTTTAGATTTAGCATTGAAGACCAGAGCTGTCATTTGCAGGGAGTGTAGCGACGGGATAAGACCTGACCATCGGTAATCAAGTTTGTCACGATTGACATGGATCTGCATCACTGGATCAATGTGATCCGTTAAGGATTTACACTGCAGAACTTTTTTGCTCTTTTTTTTTCTAAAAGGACTTGTCAAAAAGTATGTCCGTTTATTGACAATTCACATTTGTTTTATTATTGAGTATGGGTACTATGTACCCCATACTCATTGCCATAGGGGACCATAGGTCACCTTATTTTTAACTTTCTTGAGGATATGCACATACAGGTGAGGTAAATTTTACCCCAAAGGGAAGTATATATACACAGTGCCTTGCAAAAATATTCACCCCCTTGGCTTTTTACCCATTTCATTACATTACAGCCTTTAGTTCAATTTTTTTTTTATCTGAATTATATGTGATGGATCAGAACAAATAGTCTAAGTTAGTGAAGTAAAATTAGAAAAATATATACATAAACTATTTTTCAGAAATAAAAAACAGATAATTGGCATGTGCCTATGTACCCCCCCCCCCCCCCCCCTCTTTGTTATGAAGCCCATAAAAAGCTCTGGTGCAACCAATTACCTTCAGTCACATAATTAGTGAAATGATGTCCACCTGTGTGCAATCCAAGTGTCACATGATTTGTCATTACATATAAACACCTTTTTGAAAGGCCCCAGAGGCTGCAACACCTAAGCAAGAGGCACCACTAACCAAACACTGCCACGAAGACCAAAGAACTCTCCAAACAAGTAAGGGACAATGTTGTTGAGAAGTAAAAGTCAGGGTTAGGTTAAAAAAAAAAAAATATCCAAATCTTTGATGATCCCTAGGAGTACCATCAAATCTATCATAACCAAATAGAAAGAACATGGCACAACAGCAAACCTGCCAAGAGACGGCTGCACACCAAAACTCATGGACCGGGCAAGGAGGGCATTAATCAGAGAGGCAGCACAGAGACCTAAGGTAATCCTGGAGGAGCTGCAGAGCAGAGATTGGAGTATCTGTACATAGGATGACAATAAGCTGTATGCTCCATAGAGTTGGGCTTTATGGCAGAGTGGCCAGAAGAAAGCCATTACTTTCAGCAAAAAATAAAATGGCACGTTTTGAGTTTTCGGAAAGGCATGTATGGAGGAAGGTGCTGTGGTCTGATGAGACTAAAATTTTACTTTTTGGCCATCAAAGAAAACGCTATGTCTGGCGCAAACCCAAACACATCACATTTCCACAGTGAAACATGGTGATGGCAGCAACATGCTGTGGGGATGTTTTTCAGCAGTCGGGACTGAGAAACTGGTCAGTGTTGAGGGAAAGATGGATGGTGCTAAATACAGGGATATTCTTGAGAAAAACCTGTACCACTTTGTGTGTGATTTGAGGCTAGGCCGGAGGTTCACCTTCCAGCCGGACAATGACCCCAAACACACTGCTAAAGCAACACTTGAGTGGTTTAAGGGAAAACATGTAAATGTGCTGGAAAGGCCTAGTCCAGGCATGTCCAAAGTCCGGCCCGCGTTCCGGTTTCGGGCGGCCCGCCTGGTCATTTTGACATGTATATGTTTTGTGGCCCTCAACGAATCCCCGATCGCCAGGGGCCACAAAAGATGTACATGTTGGCTGCCTTGGAGGGGACAGGGAGGGAGCGGGACGAGTGCCATACAGGAGTATTTCCTGTTTACACGGCAACCTCTGTAAAAGGAAGTCCCATCTCCTGCACTGCCATTGGACGACTGTTCTGTCCATCACAGGAGGCTGAACTTTCTATTAAAGAGGCCACCGATAAAACATTCAGGACAAGGGGTGTGCTGCATTCAGGACAAGGGGGGGGGGCTGCATTCAGGACAAGGGGGGGGGTGCTGCATTCAGGACAAGGAGAGTGCTGCATTCAGGACAAAGGGGGTGCTGCATTTATGGCACTTGTGAGGCTGCATTGATGGGCACTGACCCTTATTTTGCTTCACAGTTCTTTATTTAAAATTTAAGATTTTTTCCTGAATCTTCCCTCTTAAAGTGAAGGTGCGTGTTATACGCCAATAAATACCATATATCCAAATAATATGCCCAAGCTCATCTCTTTACTCACACATAGCCACAAAGGCAAGAGAATTCTTGTTGGGCCGTGTATTAGTGCTCGGATGAACACACTAATGCCCCGTACACACGGTCCGATTTTCCGACGGAAAATGTGTGATAGGACCTTGTTGTCGGAAATTCCGACCGTGTGTAGGCTCCATCACACATTTTCCATCGTATTTTCCGACACACAAAGTTTGAGAGCAGGCTATAAAATTTTCTGACAACAAAATCCGTTGTCGGAAATTCTGATCGTGTGTACACAAATCCGACGGACAAAGTGCCACGCATGCTCAGAATAAATAAAGAGATGAAAGCTATTGGCCACTGCCCCGTTTATAGTTTCAACGTACGTGTTTTACGTCACCGCGTTTAGAACGATCGGATTTTCCGACAACTTTGTGTGACCATGTGTATGCAAGAAAAGTTTGAGCCAACATCCGTCGGAAAAAATCCTAGGATTTTGTTGTCGTAATGTCCGAACAAAGTCCGACCGTGTGTACGGGGCATTAGACTGAATTTTAATGGTTCACAGAATGGCAGGCGAAATGGTCGGCCCTCACGCATGTTCACTTCATCAAATCTGGCCCTCTTTGAAAAAAGTTTGGACACCCCTGGCCTAGTCAAAGCCCAGACCTCAATCCAATAGAAAATCTGTGGTCAGACTTAAAGATTGCTGTTCACAAGTGCAAACCATCCAACTTGAAGGAGCTGGAGCAGGTTTGCAAGGAGGAATGGGCAAAAATTCCAGTGGTAAGCTCATAGAAACTTATCCAAAGCGACTTGGAGCTGTGATAGCTGCAAAAGGTGGCTCTGCAAAGTATTGACTTTAGGGGGGGGGGGGGGTGAATGGTTGACATTGACTGTTTCTGTTATTTTGTCCTATTTGTTGTTTGCTTCACAATAAAAAAAAACATCTTCAAAGTTGTGGGCATGTTCTGTAAATGAAATGATGCAAATCCTCAAACAATCCATGTTAATTCCAGATTGTGAGGCAATAAAACACAAAAAAATGCCAAAGGGGTGAATACTTTTGCAATGCACTGCATGTATGTATATACAGTGGGGACGGAAAGTATTCAAACCCCCTTAAATTTTTCACTCTGTTATATTGCAGCCATTTGGAAAAATCTTTTAAGTTTCTTTTTTTTTTTTCTCATTAACCACCTCAATACAGTGCATTTTCGCCCCCTTCCTGCCCAAGCCATTTTTCAGCTTTCAGCGCTGTCGCACTTTGAATGACAATTGCGCGGTCATACAACACTGTACCCAAATGAAATTGTTATCATTTTTTCCCCACAAATAGAGCTTTCTTTTAGTGGTATTTGATCACCTCTGCGGTTTTTATTTTTTGCGCTATAAACAAAAGAAGAGTGAGAAGTTTTAAAAAAAACACAATAATTTTTATCTTTTGCGATAATAAATATCCAATTTTTTTTTCTTTAAAACAAATTTTTTCTCAGTTTAGGCCGACATGTATTTTTGTACATATTTTTGGTAAAAAAATCGCAATAAGCGTATATAGATTGGTTTGCGCAAAAGTTATAGCGTCTACAAAATAGGGGATAGATTTATAACATTTTTATTTTTTTTTATTTTTTTACTAGTAATGGCGGCGATCTGCGATTTTTATTGTGACTGCGATATTGCGGCGGACACATCGGACACTTTTGACACATATTTGGGACCATTCACATTTATACAGCGAACCGTGCTATAAAAATGCATTGATTACTGTATAAATGTGACAGGCAGGGAAGGGGTTAACACTAGGTGGTGATCGAGGGGTTAACTGTGTTGCTAGGGAGTGATTCTAACTGTAGGGGGAGGGGACTCACTAGGGGAGGAGACCGATCGGTGTTCCTCTGTGCTGGGAACACACCATCGGTCTCCTCTCCTCTGACAGGACCGTGGATCTGTGTGTTTACACACACAGATCCACGGTCCTGCTGTGTTACCGGTAATCGCGGGTGCCCGGCGGACATCGCAGCCGCCGGGCACGCGCACCGGGTGCCTAGTGACACGGCGCGCGCGCGCGATCGCCGGCGGCGGCGCGCGCGCCCTCTGGTGGCCTAGGAATGCGAGGCCGTCATATGACGCCCGCCCGCAACGAGAGCTGCGCCGCCTGGGCGTCAATAGACAGCCGGCGGTCAGCTAGCGGTTAATGTACACACAGCACCCCATATTGACAGAAAAACACAGAATTGTTGACATTTTTGCAGATTTATTAAAAAAGAAAAACTGAAATATCACATGGTCCTAAGTATTCAGACCCTTTGCTCAGTATTTAGTAGAAGCACCCTTTTAAGCTAATATAGCCATGAGTCTTTTTGGGAAAGATGCAACAAGTTTTACACACCTGGATTTGGGGATCCTCTGCCATTCCTCCTTGCAGATCCTCTTCAGTTCTGTCAGGTTGGATGGTAAACGTTGGTGGACAGCCATTTTTAGGTCTCTCCAGAGATGTTCCATTGGGTTTCAGTCAGGGCTCTGGCTGGGCCATTCAAGAACAGTCACTGAGTTGTTGTGAAGCCACTCCTTCGTTATGTGCGCTTAGGGTCATTATCTTGTTGGAAGGTAAACCTTCGGAACAGTCTGAGGTCCTGAGCACTCTGGAGAAGGTTTTCGTCCAGGATATCCTTGTACTTAACCGCATTCATCTTTCCCTCAATTGCAACCAGTCATCCTGTCCCTGCAGCTGAAAAACACCCCCACAGCATGATGCTGCCACCACTATGCTTCACTGTTGGGACTGTATTGTATAGGTCATGAGCAGTGCCTGGTTTTCTCCACACATACTGCTTAGAATTAATGCCAAAAAGTTCTATCTTGGTCTCATTAGACCAGAGAATTTTATTTCTCACCATCTTGGAGTCCTTCAGGTGTTTTTTTTAGCAAACTCCATGCAGGCTTTCATGTGTCTTGCACTGAGGAGAGGCTTCCGTCGGGCCACTCTGCCATAAAGCCCCGACTGGTGGAGGGCTGCAGTGATGGTTGACTTTCTACAACTCTCTCCTATCTCCTGCCTGCATCTCTGGAGCTCAGCCACAGTGATTTTTGGGTTCTTCTTTGCCTCTCTCACCAAGGATCTTCTCCCCCGATAGCTTGGCCAGACGGCCAGCTCTAGGAAGGGTTCTAGTCGTCCCAAATGTCTTCCATTTAAGGATTATGGAGGCCACTGTGCTCTTAGGAACCTTAAGTGCAGCAGAAATTTTTTTGTAACCTTGGCCAGATCTGTGCCTTGCCACAATTCTGTCTGAGCTCTTCAGGCAGTTCCTTTGACCTCATGATTCTCATTTGCTCTGACATGCACTGTGAGCTGTAAGGTCTTATATAGACAGGTGTGTGGCTTTCCTAATCAAGTCCAATCAGTATAATCAAACATAGCTGGACTCAAATGAAGGTGTAGAACCATCTCAAGGATGATCAGAAGAAATGGACAGCACCTGAATTAAATATATGAGTGTCACAGCAAAGGGTCTGAATACTTAGACCATGTGATATTTCAGTTTTTCTTTTTTAATAAATCTGCAAAAATGTCAACAATTCTGGATTTACTTGTCGCTGCCTGTAGGGAGTTGTGTAACTGTTTGATGCAAATATATTTCTTTACAGAAGCTTTATCATTGAAGAATAAAATTGTTTAAATAATAGTACAGAAAGACCTTTCAAAAATAAACATATAGTTGACATTTTCTACCCAGCAACAGCAGCAAATTATTATTTAATGATTTCATATTTTAATTTAGTATTTTTGAAAATGACTAGTAGTAAAAAATAATACATTTGAAGTAGAATGGAAGGCTTTAAAATGTCTCTTTCAGTAAATTCCTGAAATCTCACAGAATACAGCAACTGTATAATGTTTCAGTAAAGCTCTACCTTCTCTTTAAAGTGTCATTGAAACCATTGTAGCAATGTCATATGTATGATCAGAAAATCTAAAATTAGAAGCAATAATCTCCAGCAAACATATAAATGTTCCCAAATATTTTTTTCCATGTGACATAAACTTGTTTCTCCCTAATGCAGTGTGAGACCAGAGGATGGAGCAAGCCAAAAGGCTCTGTCAAAGCTTGCAAATGTCACTCTCTATTCTATCCATTATCTCATTCTGCCTCCTTTCAGCTGGAGTTTCACTTAATTTCTTGGGTCCCCCCCAATCCATACCAGGCCCGTTGGATAAATTTATGAAGGACAATTATTTATTTGCAAAATTTAATAACAGAAGCGAAGAAAAATGTGTGTTTTTTTTCAAAATTTGTGGTGTTTTTTTGTTTATTTAGCAAAAAAGCAAAAACCTGGTGGTGATTAAATACCACCAAACAAAAGCTCTGTTTGTGTGAACAAAATGATAAAAATGTCATATGGGTACAATGTTGTATGACCGGACAATTGTCATTAAAAGTGCAACAGGCCATTTTTTGCAATACGGCACTGCGTTACTTTAACTGACAATTGCGCGGTCGTGCAATGTTGTATCAATATATAATTTATGTCCTTTTTTCCCACAAATAGAGCTTTCTTTTTGGTGGTATTTTATCACCTCCGTAGTTTTTATTTTTTTCACTATAAACAAAAAAAGAGGATTTTGAAGAAATAACAATATTTTTTACTTTCTGCTATATATATATATTTTTGGTAAAAAAAAAAACAATAAGCGTATATTGATTGGTTTGTGCAAAAGTTATAGCGTCTACAAAATAGAATTTTTTTTTTGTAACGGGGGCCGCCCACTTGGACTTTTAAGGCAGAAATAGAGGTAACAAAGTGAGTAAAAGGCAACCGAGTGCCACTTTTATTAAGTACACAATATGATAAAATCTGTGGACATAGCCATAAACAATATGATATTAAAATATACAAAGTATACCAATGATCCAATTAATACATATATGTATATATCAAACTCAGGGCGAATAATCCAGGTTAGAACAAGATTTAGAACAGGTAACCCAACATGTTTCAGAAATGATTGGTATGTATTTTCCTTCATCAGGGGTGGTTTACATTTAGGTGACTTTATCTTTATCTAAAAGATAGATATAGTTACATAATGTTTACGTTGTAGTACACAAGAACAGATAATTTTACATAATGAGCTATATAGTATTTGGCTTTAAGGTACTTACATACAAAATTGGGGAAAGATTTATGGCATTTTTATTATTATTTTTTTATTACTAGTAATGGCGGTGATCAGTGATTTTTAGCGGGACAGCGACATTGCGGCGGACAGATCGGACACCTAGCAGACATTTTTTACACTTTTTTGGGAACCAGTGATATTATTACAGTGATCAGTGCTAAAAATATGCACTGACATTGTACTAATGACACTGGCAGGGAAGGGGTTAACATCTGGGGCGATCAAGGGCTTAAATGTGTTCCCTCAGTGTGTTTCTAACTGTGTGGGGGGATGGGCTGCCTGGGACAACACACAGATCCATCTTCCTGCATAGCAGAAAGACAGGATCTCTGTGTGATCCCCTGTCAGAACGGAGATCTGCCTTGTTTACTATGGCAGATCCCCATTCTGTCATTGTGGTGAACTATCACGGGCAACCAGCAGACATCAAGTCCTTTGGACACGCTAATTGGCTCCCCCACTGGCCAGTGGGCGCCCTGGCCACAGAACCTCATGCACGAACCGACGTACGCCTACGGCGATTCTCACAGCTAAGCCAAGCTGGTCGGCAAGAGGTTAAGAGAAAAATAAGGTAATTTTAAATTGATAGCAGCAACACATCTCAAAAAAGTTGGGACAGGGCAACAGAAAGCTGGCAAAGTAAATGGTAGTAATAGGGAAGCGCTGAACGAAGAAATGTCCCTCTATGTTCAGAGAAGGCCGAAATCCAATACTGGATCTCAATGATCTTGGGGCCCTCGGATGGTACTGCATTAAAAACAGGCATGATTCTGTGATGGACATCGCTGCATGGGCTCAGAGATAGTTCCAAAATTCACTGTTTGTGAACACAGTTCACCGTGCCATCCAAAAATGTAAGTTAAAGCTGGACTAAAGAGGAAAGGGACCTTCTGGCTTGTACTAAGCACTCAGTTCAAAAGTCTGCATCTCTGATGGTATAGGGGTGCATTAATGCCTACGGAATAGGCAGCTTGCACATCTGAAAAGGCACCATCAATGCTGAAAGATCTATCCAGGTTTTGAAGCAGCATATGCTCCCATCCAGACCACGTTTTTTTCAGGAAAGGCATTGCACATTTCAGCAGGATAATGCTAAACCGAATACCACATCTATGACAACAGTAAAGCTTTATAATAGAAGAGAGCAGGTGCTTATAACTGGCCTGCCTGCAGTCCAGACCTTTCACCAATTAAACATATTTGGCGCATCTTAAAACGAAGAATATGACAAAGAAGACTCAGGACTGTTGAGAAGTTAGAATGCTATATCAGGCAAAAATGGGGCATCATTCCTCAGTTCTAATTCAATTTTTCTTGAAATGGTACATTTTCTCTGTTTAAACATTAGATACGTTTTATATTTTCTATTGTGAATAACATCCCAGCTTTTTTGGAATTGGCATTGCATTCCTAATTACTGTACAAGAACTGACAGCCTCACAAAAACAAATAAACCAACACTTCCGGTTCTGGCGCCGCATGGAGAGGAGCTAGGAGACTTCAGCTCCCGCCGCGCTCCTCCAAATCCTGCTATAAAGCCTGCTAGCGCCGAGGTACCCCCTCTCTACATACCCCTCTCTCTTGGGGCAACACCATGGATCGCTTTGTGGAGCCTTCCACGGCCCGAACAGCCCCTGCTCCCTCCCCCCGCAATCAGGGGACACAGCACATGCTGCAGCCAGCAGCCTGATGATTTTAGCGCTGTGAATACAGCATGAGTGCCTGCTCTCACTCTGGAGCCCTCCACACTCACACAAATGGACCCTGCCTCTCCTGTCAGCATAGCCCAGGCTGTGGTAGCGCTCCTCACCCCAATGGTCACGAGGCAGTGGATCAGGCGGTCCTTAAAGGGCTAGAGCATCTACATAAGGAAATTCAACTGCAAACCCACAGAATTGACCAGGCTCAGGACCCGATTTCCTCCATAGAAGACAAAGCAATATCTGCTGCCGTAGCCAGGCTGCTCAATCCAACGGGAACTCCAGGACAAAGTGGACGATCTCGAAAATCGTTCCAGACACAACAATCTGCGTATCATAGGTCTCCCTGAATCTTTTTTTTTTTTTTTTTTCAAAAGGTTTTTATTGTTTTCACATAAGTAAGGTTACAGAACGGTTGTGAACATACATATTTCACATAAACAGTATGAACATGAACAGGGAAAACAAGCAGTCAGGCATACAATAGTACATTGTTCACACATGTAACTGTAATAATATTGCAGAAATTGAACCGACAGTATGTTTATAAGCAGTTACAGGCTTATTGAGACTGAATGTCATTAAGGGTTCCCGTGTTAGATTCTTTTCATGGGAAAATCCTTAATTGGGGGTATAGTCAGAGTGGATCGAGTTATGTATCTATGTATTATCCCGGAGGTATCATCATTTGCCTCTCCTCTCAATTTTATGGTGCTGCGATGTTTGGTCTAAGTTTGCTCAGGATAGGATATAAGTGGGTTGTGTTGTCGGTGGCATCCTGTTCAGGTCATTAATCTTAGGTTATGTATTAACTTCTGGGGAATGGTGGGTGGGTAGGAAGTTCGGGTGTATCCGAGGATGGGGGAACTGATGATATGAGTTTATGAAAGTGGAGAGTATGGTAAAGGGGGTGAAAAGTAAGGGGGGGAGAAAGATTTCAGAATGATTAAGATTTGGGGAGTATTCAGTGACATGAAGGTAGCTGTGCATCTCTCTTGCCTCCCTCCTCAGAAGGGGGCTTGCATTAGATCCATACCAGCTGATCAATGTCATGGGTATCTGTCGAGCCTATTCACATAGTCGTTTGGGATTGTGGGAGAAAAAGTAGTAGAGTTGTGCGTATATTTACACTGTGGAATGGTAGGACAGTTTATGTCAAATCTTTACTAGTTTGGAGAGAAAAGGAGGGCGTAGTCTGACGTTGAATTGAAGTGTGTCCAACATGCCCATTTGTTATTAAATTTGTGTGGGGAGTCTCTCGCTATATGTATTAATTCTTCCATTTCAGCGATTCTGTTAATTTTGTTGAGCCATTCTTTGATGGAGGCGGGTGTCTGGGATTTCCAGTGTGTGGGAATGCACTGTTTTGCTGCATTGATCATGTGCATTGCAAGCGATTTATGGTATGTTCTGTGTGGTAAGCTTGAGTGATGTAGTAGAAATTGAGCGGGGGTTCTATCCAAAGTGTAGGTGGTGACACGTGTGATTATCTTGTGTACTTCTGTCCAGAACATTTGGATAGAGGGACAATCCCACCATAAGTGAAGTAGGGTTCCTGGTTGATCAGTACATCTCCAGCATTCCTCTGGGATTGCAGGATTCATTTTATGCAGTAAGGCGGGTGTGCGGTACCAGCGAGTTTGGATTTTGAATCCATTCTCTTGAGTATTCACATTGATAGATCCCTTGTGGATGTTGAGATAAATTCTTCCCCATTCTTCCAGCGAAAGAGATATAGACAGGTCTCTTTCCCAAGCAGTGCACATTGTCGAATTATTAGGCATACAGTCTATGAAGAGAAGGGAGTGTGCAGTTGATATCATGTGTGTTTGCAGTGTTTTCTGGGAGCATAGGTGTTCAAAGGGAGTCAGTTGTCTAGAACAGGAAAATTTCCTTTCTAGGTTTCTCAAGTAATGAGTAATCATGAGATATGTCCAGTCTTGTATCTGGGGTTTATCAAGCCTGGAAGAGAGTTGAGATGCTGAAAGGATTTTCTCTTGGTTGTAAAAGTTGTGGGCTAGGATCTTTCCGTCGGTCCAGTGTTGCATTAAGAAGTTAGTGTGCATGTCCAGGGTTCAGTCTGAGTGGGGTCATTGGGCCTTGGATTGTCAAGATGGAGGAGCGTTTGCAAGTCATGTGAAAGCTTTGAATTGTTGGTCTAATTAGAGGATGAAGCTTCAGTTCGGTGGGAAAGTGACGTTCTAGAATCCAAGGTAATGATGCTAGGGAGAGGTTCATGAAAGAATCCTCCAGTCTAACCCAATCTTTTGTGGTTCCTTGAAGATTCCAATCTAGTATTCTGGTCATATGTACAGCTTTGTAGTAGTTGGTAGGGTCTGGCAAACCTATGCCTCCTAGGTGTTTAGGTAAGGCTAACTGTGCATATTTAATTCTAGGTTTGCGGCCCCCCAAAGGAAGGTGGAGCTGATGTGTTTGTAGGATTTGAAGAAGGTCAGTGGCACGTGGATCGGGACAGTCTGCATTATATATAGGATTTGTGGAAGAGCATTAATTTTTAGAATTGCAGCTCTCCCGAACCATGAGAACACCGGCCTATTCCAACTTTTAAGGTCTTCTGTACGTTTGTTTAGTATTGGTAAATAATTTTTTGTATATAAGTTGGATAGTTTTGCGGGTAGTTGTATGCCTAGATAGGTGATCGCCTCTGGCTGCCACTGAAAGGGGAAATTTGTTTTGCATTAATCAACTATAGGTGAGGGAAAGGAGACATTAAGGGCAAAGGATTTAGTAAAGTTAATTTTGAGGTTGGATATCAGGCAAAATTTTCGAAATTCTTCGAGTAGGACTGGGAGTGTGATCTCCGGACGTGTGAAAGATAGGAGTATGTCGTTCGCGTAAGCAGCTAATTTGTATTCTCTTTGGCCAGTGGATACCCCTCTTATGTCTGGGTTTTGACGTATGGAACACAGGAGAGGTTCAAGTGTGAGGACAAATAGAAGGGGGCAAAGAGGACACCCCTGCCTCATTCCGTTGCGGATGGGGAAGGCATTCGACAGGGACAGCGGCCATATAGTCCCAAGACACCCTGTCGAATGCCTTATCCGCATCTAAAGCGAGGAAAAAACCTGCTTGTTTTGAGGATATCATGAGGTGGTGCAGGTTGATCGCTTTTATAGTGTTGTCCCTG
Organism: Lithobates septentrionalis; assembly: GCA_037952835.1. NCBI lineage: Eukaryota > Metazoa > Chordata > Amphibia > Anura > Ranidae > Lithobates > Lithobates septentrionalis. The sequence continues at coordinate 704,184 of JBBDGP010001635.1, read as the reverse complement.
CCCTCCCTTCCAGGGACAAAACATACTTGGTCTCGGGAGATGATTGATGGGAGTAGTGTAAGAAGTCTATTGGCTAAAATTTTGGAGAGGATCTTAATATCCACATTCAGTAATGAGATAGATCTATAGTTTGCCGGTTGTGATGGATCTATGTTGTCCTTGGGTATGACTGTAATGTGTGCTTGTAGCATTTCTGGAGTGAGTGGTCTGTATGCTGATAGGGAGTTAAAAGCTTTTAAGAAGGGAGGGCTAAGCGTGTCAAAGAATGTTTTGAAGTAGGCAGCGGATAGACCATCAGGGCCTGGACTTTTGCCGGCCTTCAGGCTTTTAATTGCATCTTTAAGTTCCTGTTGAGTAATCGGGCATTCTAGTATGTTGGAGGATTCTGGAGAAATCCTTTTGGGGCAGTGCTGTTCTAGGAACTTTTCAATTTTAGTTTGGCGGTCCTCATCAGAGGGTGTGGGTGTATTAGCCTTATCTATATTGTATAGTTTTGTGTAGAATTTCTCAAATTCCTGGGCTATAGCTGTATTGCTTGTGTGTGTTTGACCTGTTGGGGAGCATATCTTATGCATCATTGTCTTAGCTTTCTTCAAATTCAATGCTTGGGCAAGCAAGTGCCCACTTTTGTTACCTGAACCGTAAAAAAGCTTGTGAGAAAGCATACATTTTTTCCTGGTGTTGCGATTCAGTTCTTCCTGGATTAGTTTGCGAGTGTCTGTGAGGTCCTGGTAGGATTGTTGGGCCAAGGTCTGTTTGTGGTGGGCCTCTAATGTCTTGAGTTTATGAAATAGGCCTGCGAGATATCATTGTTTTTCTTTTTTAATTGTCGCCGCTATTGAGATAAGTCTGCCTCTTATCACACACTTGTGTGCTTCCCATTGGGTCAGACTGGAGGTCTCTGGTGTGTAATTTTCTCGAAAGTAATCGTTTAGACATTTGGTAAGAGTTGAGACTCTGGTTTTGTCTGTCAGTATCATAGGCTCTAGTCTCCAAATATTGGTATGTGTGATTTTGTCAGGGAAGGTCAGTGTTATCGTAATCGGATGGTGATCTGATATGGTCATAGGTTCGATTGTCGCATTCGATAGGAGAGGAAGATCTCTCTGAGTGAGAAACAGATAGTCCAGTCAGGAGTATTTTTTATGTGGTGCTGAAAAAAAGGTAAAATCCTTTTCCTGTGGTCTGAGGGTGTGCCATGTGTCATGAAGAAGAAGAGATTGGATGCTCAATTTTATTTGGCGTAGTGCCCTATATGGTAGACTGGATGTTCCTGAAGATGTATCTAGGAGAGGATCGAGGGGAACATTGAGATCTCCTCCCAGTATAAGTATGCCATTTTGGAAAGAGGCGAGGGTCCGCAGAGTTTTATGAATGAATGGGACTTGAGAAACATTGGGACAGTAGATGTTTGCTAGTGTGATTGGTTTGTTATGGATAGTTTCTTTTAGGAAGACATATCTCCCCTGAGCGTCAATTAGTGTGTCTGTTATTTTGAGAGAGAAATTCTTAGATATGAGGATTGTGACTCCTTTAGTTTTAGAATTCGGTGTAGATGCATGGTAGCTTGTCGGAAAGTCTTGATTAGAGAAATTAGGGATTGCTATTGAGGAGAAGTGAATCTCCTCCTGCAGGAATACAACATTCGCTTTTTTGCTTCTCATGTAAGTCAGTACCTGGGATCGTTTTTCGGGTATATCAAGGCCTTTGACATTAAGTGAGATGAATTTTGGGGGAGACATTTTTGGTTGTGGTTTTGGTATCTGCCATGGTGTTTTGGGGGGCCACTTCCTCAGGGGCAGATCTCCTAGAGGAGGGAAGTAAGAGAGAGACTAAAATAAAAAAAAAGGGGGGTAATGGGTAATAGTGGAGGGGGGGGGGGGGTGAGGGTGGAGGTATAGGGTAGAGAAGGCGGAGGGAGGTGGAAGGTTGTTTGAGAGCTGTTGATAAAAAGTGTGAGTAGGGAGTAGGTAAGGATTTGTGATCTTAAGTTAACTGGTGGTGATTAAGAACTTTTTCTCTAATCACTTAAAGTGAATACAGTAGAGGTCAGCCGGTACTCTGCTAGTGTGGTTGGGTGAGGTTCCTAGATGGAGAAGCACTCAGGTTCTCAGGAGGTCTTGGTGTTTGGTGTGGTTGTCGCTTAGTCTGTGAGGGTAAATGATCCAGTGTGTAAATGGATGTTTTCTAATTGATACACGCGTGTAGGTAGAAGGAAGGTGGGGAGTGAATTTTGGATAACAAATATGGTTTGAGATCCTAGACTGAGTAGTTTGAAGCCATATATGTGTCATGTGATGTGACATCTGCAATGTTTGTGTGAGGAGTAGGTGTGGTCAACATTGTATTCCATAAAAAAGAAGAAAAAGGCATAAATGTATACAACAGATAAATGGTATAGTATATTAGAAGCATTAACTGTACAAAACTTCTGTAATTAGAAAACCAAACTTAAAACTCATGAGGACAGCCCTGCTGCAGCTTCTCTATGATGGTAACCCCGGAGAGAGGTGGTAGGGAGGGGTGGGGGGTTGTGAACCGATGTCCCTGGTATCAGTTCCTGACTTTAGGATTATCATATCTGCAATGGGCATAGCAGATCTGCTTGAGGAACTTTTAGTGAGTATGGAAAGTTTGTCTTGACGTCTTTTGCATCTAACAGGCTAAGTGCTCATGGTATTAGAGCAGTATGGGCTCAATATTAATATTAACATTAGTGTCGGGCAGTGAGGGGAGTAAATCTTGTGGTAGCACACTTGTGTTCTAGGTGTGGGAGAAATATAAGGTGGAATGATGTCAGATGATGGCGGCATTAAGACAGAGTGAAGAGTTATTAGGAAAAGGATTTGGAAAAGATTTTAGTTCTGCCATGTTTACTGTAAATAGTTCAGTTAAGTGCGTGATAGCTCCAATTCATCAGTCCCACGAAGGGTTCTATAGTAATATGAGTCTATAAAGGAGAATGCCGCCATCATCTGTGTCCCCATAACACATACATTTGATATATTTTTAAGCATGACATTATCATTCCGACCCAACTCTAGTCGTTCTGATAGTTTACCGCCAGGAGAAATAGTGGCAGTACATAGCGGGGGATTAGTGATGCTAGTTGGTATGTTCTTTCTTGTCCGAGGGATGAGAAACATTCATTACTGGTTACCTTATGCAACAAATCCACCCCCAGTTCAAACAGTAGAGAGAAAGGAAAACAACAAAAAGGGGAGAATTTGAGGTGGTTGAGTATTTGAAGATTTCGATCGGCATCTGAGGTTTTACTAGTATTTCCAGTTCCTGAGTGTAGCAAGGGAGAGGTAGTCAGTTGAAACCGTCTGTGTTCCATTTCTTTGCCTGTTGCGGTGATGTTCCATGGGGGTGTGTAGATCCGGATGGCGTGATGAGGGGATCAGTGGAAGAATCGTTCGTTCTTCTGAATACTGGGTGATATAAGGCACATATGCTCATGTCCAGTTTGGTACATATATGGTTTCCCATTAACATACAGCATGGCTACCATTGGGCAGGTAAATCATGGCTAGATTTTCTGATGTAACTTTATGTTAAAAAGCCATTTTGCTAACCGTGGAATATTTTGTCCTCTAACTTATTATTTCCAGATTTTGACCATCGATTGAAGGTGTAGGTGATTAATCACGTTCACAAGTGGCGAGCTCTGCGGTGATCTGGGGATGCCGTAGGACTGCAATTTTTTGGGATCCCCGCTGTCTTGACCGGTGAGTATGGGGGATGCTGAGGTTTCTCGCTTCAGTGATGCCATCCATAGAGGTGGCTCTGCAGAGTGGAGGAAGACGGAAGTCATTGTACCAACCTGGCAGGTCCACTGAAGGAATGTTAAGCGCAGTACAGAAAGATTCTAGGTCTTCTGGTACTCTGAGGTGTGCAGTGTGACCATTGTGGGAAGCTGACAGGCAAAAAGGAAACTTCCAGCGATAGATTATATTTCTAGCTCTCAGTATATCAAGCATAGGTCTCATTTCTCTTCTCCTCTGGAGAGTTATGTTAGATAAATCTTGGAATAGTTTGATGTCAAAACCTTGGAAGGAGAAGCGTATGCGGCCCCTAGCTTTGCGGAGGATTTCTTCCTTCAGGACAAAATCAGTCAGGCAGCAGATTATGTCCCTGGGTGGGTCAGTATCCCTTCCTCTCGGACGTAACGCTCTATGGATGCGTTCCATAGCTATAGGGGTGTCTTTGGGTCTTTCTAGAAGTTCATTAAAGAGGGCAGTAACCGTGCGTGAGAGCTGGGCAGAGTCAATTGATTCAGCGAGTCCTCTTACCCTTAAGTTGTGGCGTCTCCCACGACTGTCCAGATCCTCCATGTGTCTGTTTATGTCTCTGAGGTGAACTGCATGAGATTCTGTCACTTGCTGTATGTGGCACAACGAGGCATCATGGCGGGCTTGAGTCTCCTCTACCTCTTCCAATCTCAGGGACATTGCTTGTATGTCTGATCGTAGGTCAGAAATGGCAGCAGACAGCGTATTTTTAATGTCTGGTATAGGGATGAGCTTCGAGTTCGAGTCGAACTCATGTTCGACTCGAACATTGGCTGTTCGCAAGTTCGCCGAACAGCGAACAATTTGGGGTGTTCGCGGCAAATTCGAATGCCGCGGAGCACCCTTTGAAAGTCTATGGGATAAATCAAAAGTGCTAATTTTAAAGGCTAATATGCAAGTTATTGTCATAAAAAGTGTTTGGGGACCTGGGTCCTGCCCCAGGGGACATGGATCAATGCAAAAAAAAGTTTTAAAAACGGCCATTTTTTCAGGAGCAGTGATTTTAATAATGCTTAAAGTCAAACAATAAAAGTGTAATATCCCTTTAAATTTCGTACCTGGGGGGTGTCTATAGTATGCCTGTAAAGGGGCGCATGTTTCCTGTGTTTAGAACAGTCTGACAGCAAAATGACATTTTGAAGGAAAAAACCCATTTAAAACTACCCGCGGCTATTGCATTGCCGACAATACACATAGAAGTTCATTGATAAAAACGGCATAGGAATTCCCCAAAGGGGAACCCCGAACCAAAATTTAAAAAAAAAATGACGTGGGAGTCCCCCTAAATTCTATACCAGGCCCTTCAGGTCTGGTATGGATATTAAGGGGAACGCCGGCCAAAATGTAAAAAAAAAATGACGTGGGGTTCCCCTAAATTCCATACCAGACCCTTCAGGTCTGGTATGAATTTTAAGGGGAACCCCACACCAAAAAAAAAAAAAAAAAAAAAACGGCGTGGGGTCCCCCCAAAAATCCATACCAGACCCTTATCCGAGCATGCAACCTGGCAGGCCGCAGGAAAAGAGGGGGGGCGAGAGTGCGCCCCCCCCTCCTGAACCGTACCAGGCCACATGCCCTCAACATTGGGAGGGTGCTTTGGGGTAGCCTCATCCCCACAACCCTGGCCGGTGGTTGTGGGGGTCTGCGGGCAGGGGGCTTATCGGAATCTGGAAGCCCCCTTTAACAAGGGGACCCCCAGATCCTGGCCCCCCCCTGTGTGAAATGGTAAGGGGGTACTTACCCCTACCATTTCAATAAAAAACTGTCAAAAATGTTAAAAATAACAAGAGACAGTTTTTGAAAATTCCTTTATTTAAATGCTTCTTCTTTCTTCTATCTTCTGGTTCTTCTGGCTCTTCTGGTTCTTCCTCCGGCGTTCTCGTCTAGCATCTCCTCCGCGGCGTCTTCTATCTTCTTCTCCTCGGGCTGCTCCGCACCCATGGCATGGGGGGAGGCTCCCGCTCTTCTCTTCTTCTTTTCTTCTCTTCTTCTCGTCTTCATTTTCTTCTCCGGGCTGCTCCGCACCCATGCTGGCATGGAGGGAGGCTCCCGCTGTGTGACGGCGCTCCTTGTCTGACAGTTCTTAAATAACGGGGGGACGGGGCCACCCGGTGACCCCGCCCCCTTCTGACGCACGGGACATGATGGGACTTCCCTGTGGCATTCCCCGTGATGTCACAGGGAAGTCCCGTCAAGTCACCGTGCGTCAGAGGGGGCGGGGTCACCGGGTGGCCCCACCCCCGTTATTTAAGAACTGTCAGACGAGGAGCGCCGTCACACAGCGGGAGCCTCCCTCCATGCCAGCATGGGTGCGGAGCGGCCCGGAGAAGAAAATGAAGAAGAGAAGAAGAGAAGAAAAGAAGAAGAGAAGAGCGGGAGCCTCCCCCCATGCCATGGGTGCGGAGCGGCCCGAGAAGAAGAAGATAGAAGACGCCGCGGAGGAGATGCTGGACGAGAACGCCAGAGGAAGAACCAGGGGAGCCAGAAGAACCAGAAGATGAAGGAAGAAAGAAGAAGCATTTAAATAAAGGGATTGTCAAAAACTGTCTCTTGTCATTTTTAACGTTTTTGACAGTTTTTTAGTGAAATGGTAGGGGTAAGTACCCCCTTACCATTTCACACAGGGGGGGGGGGCGGGATCTGGGGGTCCCCTTGTTAAAGGGGGCTTCCAGATTCCGATAAGCCCCCCGCCCGCAGACCCCCACAACCACCGGCCAGGGTTGTGGGGATGAGGCCCTTGTCCTCATCAACATGGGGACAAGGTGTTTTGGGGGGCTACCCCAAAGCACCCTCCCAATGTTGAGGGCATGTGGCCTGGTATGGTTCAGGAGGGGGGGGCCGCACTCTCGCCCCCCCCTCTTTTCCTGCGGCCTGCCAGGTTGCGTGCTCGGATAAGGGTCTGGTATTGATCTTTGGGGGGACCCCACACCGTTATTTTTTTTTGGCGCGGGGTTCTCCTTAAAATCCATACCAGACCTGAAGGGTCTGGTATGGAATTTAGGGGGAACCCCACGTCATTTTTTTTTTAAATTTTGGCCGGTGTTCCCCTTAATATCCATACCAGACCTGAAGGGCCTGGTATGGAATTTAGGGAGACTCCCACGTCATTTTTTTTTTTTAATTTTGGTTCGGGGTTCCCCTTTGGGGAATTCCCATGCCGTTTTTATCAATGAACTTCTATGTGTATTGTCGGCAATGCAATAGCCGCGGGTAGTTTTAAATGGGTTTTTTCCTTCAAAATGTCATTTTGCTGTCAGACTGTTCTAAACACAGGAAACATGCGCCCCTTTACAGGCATACTATAGACACCCCCCAGGTACGAAATTTAAAGGGATATTACACTTGTATTGTTTGACTTAAAATCACTGCTCCTGAAAAAATGGCCATTTTTAAAACTTTTTTTTGCACTGATCCATGTCCCCTGGGGCAGGACCCAGGTCCCTAAACACTTTTTATGACAATAACTTTCATATAAGCCTTTAAAATTAGCACTTTTGATTATTCATGTTCGTGTCCCATAGACTTTAACGGTGTTCGCGTGTTCGAACAAACTTTTTTCCTGTTCGCATGTTCTGGTGCGAACCGAACAGGGGGGTGTTCGGCTCATCCCTACTCTGGTATACTGCGGTTTCGCTGAGTGTCGGTGTCTCTGGGAGAGTGGGATTGGGTTGCAGAGGCATCCTGTGTTGGCTGTATGTTCTCTGTAGTCTGTTATCTTTACCTCAGGGAAATGGAGAAATGGAGCAGCTCAAGAGTCCATCTGAGACCGGATCCAGGCCACGCCCCCCGGTCTCCCTGAATCTTATTCCTCCTCCTCGCTCACCACCATCTGCTCCACCACCATCCCGGAGCAGCTGGGGCTCTGCACCCCTTGCCTGGTGGAACAGGCACACCGTATCGGACAGCCATCGGAGTCCCACTCCAAGCCCTGTCCTGTGATCGTCAGGTACCTAAATTATGCGGATAAACAAGCCATGCTTCAAAAATTCCACCGTCAATGTAACCTTTTTGCGGATGACCACCCATTACAACTATTTGCTGACTACTCCGTTGAAGTCATGCGACAGCGTAAGGCTTTCTCAGGGATATGTTCGTCCCTCTACAACAACCACATCAAATTTACTCTGGCGTACCCAGCGATCCTGCATGTCTAACCTGCCTCAGGTGAATGTGTCTCCTTCACCTCTCCATCTGAAGCGGAGTACTACCTCAACGCGACACAACCCTCCGACATAGAACAGGAGGACCCCTCTGCTACTAACCAATCCTCTCTGTACAGGAAATCTCCTCTGCCCTCTAGGGGCCAGCAAAGTCCCCCAAAACCCCCTACAAAAGGGTGCACGTCGGCCTTGCAGGGGGCCGCTCTGAACACCGCTGACTGCACGCTCCTGCTAACTCACACGGTTTGCCCTTTCTCTATTTGAGACTGATGGTTTATGGCCTCTCTGACCTAGTTGTCCCAGCCCGCCATTTCGGACTTACCTCATTCAGTGGGCCCTAATATTAATATTAATAACAATGTTTGCCACATCTGGCTACTCCTATCTTGCTTTATATGGGTCATCCTTGATTGATCTCAGGTTCCCCCTTTCCTTCTCCCCCCCTTTTTTTTCTCCTCTCCCCCTCATTCTTCTCCCCTTCTTATCTCCCCCTCCCCCCTCTCCTGATCTCCTTTCCCTTCCCTCTCCCCCTGGACGCCCCCTCGGAGCTACCTCATGCTGGCATAAGGGGAGGAGGCGCTCCTTGGCGGGGGCACTTTAGCTGGTGGCTCCATGGGGAAAAAATTGAAGTTCACGGAATGTTTTAGGAGGCTTACTCTCTTGTTTGTTATTGTTTTTATGTATCTGGTCATTCACTATTCTATCTCTCAACTTACCTCTAGGATTCTGCCGAGATTCCAATGGTTCCGGATTCCATGGGGCGATGACTGTGGTGGCGCTACCCCTATTTGGGCCATTTCACATCTATCTATTACTGCCTCAGCCATGGCTCCTTCGGATGATGGGAATCACCTAAAGGTAATCTCGTGGAATGTCAAGGGGCTACGCTCCCCTTATAAGCGCATGCAGATTTTAAGACACCTTAAGCGCCTGCGAGCAGATGTCGCTCTTTTACAAGAGACCCATCTGGCCGCAGACAACTTTTCTCATCTCTGCAAATTATGGTAGGTGAGGTTTATGGCTCACCAGCTGTGGGACGTAAAGCTGGGGTAGTAATTTTGCTCCACAAAAATCTCCATTATACCATTTGCTCCTTTGAGACGGATTGGGAGGACCGTAGAATCACCCTCCACCTGACGGTTGCCTCACGTGACATCGCTATATCTAACATATATGCCCCTAATTCCCCTGGACAGCCCTTTTTTTCACGATCTTACCTCCTGGGTCTTACAAATCCCTGAACACTTTCATCTTATTGGGGGGGGACTTCAATACTGTCATGCATACGGCTGAAGACCTTCCCCCGGGCCCTGCAAGTCGAGGTCACATGGGCGACACTCCCACCCTTTTAGCTCAAACGGCTTCCTCACCTCACCTTACAGACACTTGGTGTGTCTCCCACCCCACTGATCGTGAATTCACCTTTTTCTCCCCTTCCCATAAGTCATTTTCCCGCATAGACTACCTTCTATGCTCGCCGGGTATACTCCCCTTCGTCTCCTCATTGACCATTGAAGACATGGTCATCTCTGACCACTCCCCTTCTATTGTCCAGTTGTCTGGGTTCTCAACCCCTCGCAATGCAGGCACCTGGTGCTTCCCATCTTTTTTGGCTAACAACAACAACACAATGATCTCTTACACAGCCTCCGCACTTCCTGGGCTGAATTTGTAGAAACCAACAGGGCCCATCTCTCCACCCCAATTTTGTTCTGGGAGATGGGGAAAGCTTTTCTGAGAGGATGCATTATTTCCTATACAGCTCAATTTAAGAAACAAACTCGTCTCCACTATTATATAGGCACACAACAAGGCTGCCCCGTATCCCCTCTTCTTTTTAACATAGCCATTGAACCACTCTCCAGACTTTTAAACTCACCGTCAGGGGTCAGTGGTGTCACGGTAAGCAACCAAGCCCTACACTTGGCTCTATTCACCGATGACGTCCTCTTATTCTCAACCAACCCCTCCGCAGATATTTCACTCCTCCTAGACCTATTCACGACCTTCCGGGCCTGTTCGGGGCTCCGGATTAATTTTGACAATTTTACCTCTCAACCCACAGCTGGCTCGAGTTTGGATGGGCTCATCCCCATTCATAGTAGCGAAACATCATATCACCTACCTGGGCGTTCGCGTTGGCAGGGAACCCTCATCTCTATATAGCCTGAACTACCACCCGGTGATAGCCAAGATTGTACAGGAGTTGGAAGCATGGGCAGACCTACCCCTTTCACTATTTGGGAGATGCCACCGCTTTAAAATGGTCTCGTTCGCTAGATTGTTGTATCCATACAGACCTTACCTCTATTAATGAAACATACTGACGTCCAAAAGATACACACTGCACTGCTTGCATTCATTTGGCGTGGCAGAAAACCTTGCATTGAGCTTCAAAAACTCTGTCTCCCGAAGTGGAAAGGTGGAGCGGACCTGCCCAGTATTAGATTCTATAATCTTTCTTGCCTATTGAGACAAGGTATTGACTGGTTGTCTCGTTACTCTAACTACATGCTGGAGGGCACCCTTGTGTCTCCGTTTAATCTCCACCGTCCTCCACTCTAGGCTACGCACCCTTCCCCAGCCCCTGAGATCCAACCTCTTGATTAGAGACACTGTGATTACCTGGAGAGAAATACGGAGACTCCTGGGCCTACCCTTCACCATCTCAAATCACCTTCCCAAACTTGGCAGCCCAATGTTCCCCCCTTCTATGAATCACAAGGCCTTTACTTAATTGTCATCCTCAGGCATAACAACCATCTCTAAAGTCCTTGATCCTGGCCAAGGTACTTTTAGACCCTTTTCGGAACTAACCAAACAGTACTCCCTTACGCCATCGCAAGTGTTTCACTATCATCAGCTAACCAGCTACCTCAGATCCTGCTTCAGCACGAGCCAAAACCCTTGTCAACGCTCTTTTATTGATGCCCTAATAGATCGGGACCAATACTCTATATCAGATATATACTCCAACCTCATCACCCATCAGGCTACAGTAAAGGGGAATACTGTGGACTGTGATGTAATGGGGAATGCTGCAGACTCTGGTGTAAAGGGAAACTCTGATGTAAGGAGGTCTCTTATCACCAGAGCCCCTGGTACATCAGCAACAGCAGTCACTCTATGGCCTGGAACTGTCACACTCTGACTTCCTGCAGCAGTAAATTGTTTGATTCCATTCAGGGCACTGAGGAGAGGCTCAGACTTTTGGTCCTCCTCTCCTCCTACTTCCCCTCGATGCATTCTCTTTCAAACATTTGGAAAAGACACCTGAACCTGCTGGCCCACCCCCCTGTCCGAGTTGAGGTTGAGCCGAGACTAAGTTCAAGACAAGCTCAGCCAATTATTAATAGACCAGACCCAGAACTGCACATGCACAGTTCAGAGTTGGGAGATAGGCAGATTTTTTATGGCCACTTTCTCCTTTTCACGGAAATTTGCAGACAGGAGAAAAGTGCCTTTTTTTTACAAACTGTCCTCAAAAGTCCTCACTGAATATGGGCACAAAACAACAGAAGATCAGAGTTTGTAATGATAAGACCAATAATAGTAAATAAAAAGAAAGAACAAAAAGGAGAAAAACAGGCTTTAGATGCACACTTTGCAGAAATATCAAGGGTATGTAAAAGGTAAAATCAGAGTCGAGGACTAGCTTAGTATTCACTGCTATACAAAACAAGCCACCCATATGCTATTATTGTATATCCGCCCTTTTGTGAGCGTATTATTTGATTTAGTATTTTTTCAAGGCCTGCCTTTGTCTTTCTTTTTTAACTGAAAGCTTTCCATGAGGATGCCTACTGGTAAATGCACCAAGCTGAAATCAAATTGATCCACAATGTGATGCCCATAAAACCGTGCTTTGAACTGGAACATAAACAACCTTTTTTATGAGACAATGACATGAGAAAATGTGTTTCTCCAGGCTTCATAAATGTGCAAGATGGAAAAGTAGTATTGATGTTGGGGTTAATATTGGCATAGAGGAAAATTGACCATGCTTCACTTTGAGAATTGCAAATCTAATTGATCTGCTGCAGCAAGCTTTCAATTCCTGAGCAACTGTACAAGATGGGACGTGCATGAGTTGCTAAAGCAGGGCTGGGCACACTGCAGTTTGACTCTGAATAAAACAACTCAGCAAAATACTTAATTATGAAAACAATAATGTAAGCAATAAAGGTTCGTAAAGGTAGGTGCACCTTTGCGTGATCAGATACGTGCAATCAGGCACATCACAATAAATAAAATGCCTTGCTGCTTTACAAATTATCGTCACTGTCTTATTTTAATCATTTGATATCACTGCTGACACATGCTATGTTTTTCCTGTACGCTTCATTAGGCCGGCTTTTTTTCCCTTTACCTCCACTGCTACATATAATCTGATTATCATTCATAAAAGGATGTCTGTAGGCAAAGAGAATCATTCATGTATACGTCTTTGTTTTCAGCTGCTATGTAAACAGATAGATAGCTATATAATTAACTTTTATAGGGAAGATGCAGTTGGAGATTATGTTTACACTTTAGACCTCTGTCACTTACTATAACTATTCTCAGCTTTCGCCTTGGTATTTTATATTGCACATTTAAGAAAAGCTGCAGTATTTTACAAACAGCAGAAAATAGGACTCATAGTTAATTTGTGCTGAAGGTTTTGCGAGGAATTATCTATAAATACAATACAAACTATAATTACCAGACTGATCAAATCCGTGTTTCCCAAAGTGCGTTACAATGCCCACCAGAGATGTAAGTCAATAATGGAGGTTGCAGATGCCTGATATCAACATAGATTCAGGTACTTACAGCAGCAGCTTTAAACATATATAATTTTTTTTTTTTTAATGCACACATAACTGCATTGATTGGTGTTTTTTTCTATTTTCCTGCAGTTCATTCCTGTGGAAATACTATAGACATTCAAGTGTTTGCATAGTCTTAAAATAAGCTTTAAAACATGCCCTCACTGACCTCTTTAACTACAAGCACAGTGGAGCAAATTAGCCTCAAAATTCACAACATAAACGCTGAAGTCCCTCAAGTTGTCCCCTCATTAATCTCATCTTGATCCTCCCACCCAGCAGTGGCTCAGCAGCCTTCCAGACTTCTAATACATAGTGTAAACAGAGCAAGAGCTCTCGGAGGGTAAGCTAACAAATGACTGGCACGTCTACTGCAAATGTTGAGGATGAATTTGTCATAAACCAGTGCGACCAGAAATGTGTGGACTGTAATAGGGAAGACCAAAACGCATGTAAAGTAATAATAGTAAGATTTATTAAAAGGATAAGTCATAAACAATAAGGCAAACCAGAAAAAAACCACGGTGACACACAATAATGACTCTCTAAACCAAACGTGAATACAGGAGTAAGATATAATCATAAACGTAGTCAAGTCAGGGTCATACACGATAGAACAATCAGATAGAACAGGGAGCAAGACAACAGGAGGAAGGGATAAGTCTGCAAGACGGGGTCCAGGGATGGATGCAGGGTTCAGGAAAACAGGACACGAGGTACAAGTACAGGATTCAGGAATACAGGTCACAACATGGTACAGGATTCAGCAATGCAGCTCAGGGCTCAAGGAAAATACCAAGGCAAATGTGTGAGCATCTGCCAGGTATATATACACACCTCCTTCAATCAGTCTCAAGTGACGCCTGATTGCAGGAGATGATGTCGGCTCCAGACTGCTGGGAGACATCCACTGGTGGATACCAGTACTGCAGCCCAAAGATCTGACAGCGTCACCAGCAGGTGGAACCCTTACTGACAGTACCCCCCCATGAAGGAGCAACCTCTGGACGCTCCAGCTAGTTGCAGCTGTAAAAAGTCCACGGCATCAAGCCGGGCAGTGGGCAGAGGCACATCGAGCTGGGCAGTGGGAAGAAGCACATCACGCTGGGCAGTGGGCAGAGGCACATCACGCTGGGCAGCAGGCAGAGGCACATCAAGCTGGGCAGCGGGCACTGGAACATCAGGCTGGGCATCAGGAACTGGATCATCGGGCCAGACAATGGGCATCGGATCATCAGACTGGACAGCAGGCATTGGAACATTAGGCCAGGCAGTGGGCACTGGAACAGCAGGCCAGACAATGGGTACTGGAACATCAGGCCAGACAGCGGACACTGGAACATCAGGCCGGGCATCAGGAACTGGATCCTCAAGCCGGACATTGGGCATCAGATCATCAGACTGGACAGCAGGCACGGGAACATCAGACCGGGCAGCGGGTACTGGAACATCGGGCCGGTCATCAGGAACTGGATCATCAAGCATCAAATCATCAGGCTGGAGAGCAGGCACTGGAACATCAGGCCGAGCATCGGGCACTGGAATATCAGGCTGGGCATCAGGAACTGGATCATCAGGGCGGACATCGGGCATTGGATCAGTAGGCCATACAACGGGCACTAGAACTTCAGGCTGGGCATCAGGAAATGGATCACAGAGCTGGGCATCAGGTCATCAGACTGGACAGCAGACACTGGAACATCAGGCCGGGCAGCGGGCACTGGAGCGACAGGCTGCACAGCGGGCACTGGAACAAAAGGCTGGGCAGCCGCAGCAGTGAACTAGGTGTCAGGAACTGATTCAGCAAGCATAGTATCCGCGGGCTGGGTAACGGGTACCGGCTCAACAGGCTGGATAATGGGCACCAGCTCAGCAGGCTGGGTAACGGGCACGAGCTCAACAGGCTGGGTAACGGGCACCAGCTCAACAGGCTGGGTGACGGCACCAACTCTGCAGGCTGAGTGATGGGCACTGACCCAGCAGGTTGGGTAACGGGTACCGGCACATCAAGCTGGGAAACGGGCAAGGCACATCAGTCTGGGAAATGGGCACCGGCACATCAGCCTGGGAAATGGGCACAGGCACATCAGCCTGGGAAACGGACACCGGCACTTCAGGCTGGGAAATGGGCACCAGCACTTTAGGCTGGGAAATGGGCACCAGCACTTCAGGCTAGGAAACGGGCACTGGCAACTTCAGACTGGACTGTAGGCACCGGAACTTCAGGCTGGACTGTGGGCACCGGAAATTCAGGCTGAAACATGGGCATCGGAACATCAGGTGGGACCATGCGCACTGGAACATCAGGCGGGACCATGAGCACTGGAACATCAGGCTGAACAGCAAATACTGGAGCATCAGGCTGGACAGCAGGCAGAAGTTTGGCAGGGTTGGGTGGGTCATCAGGTTCAGGACCATCAAAAAGCTAGCCTGACCCCATTGGCAATCATAGAGGCAGATTGGAGTGGCTTGGAGGCAGACTGGAGCAGATCGACAGACATGGAGGCAGACTGGAGCAGATCAACAGGCATTGAGGCAGACTGGAGCAGATTGGCTGGCTTGGAGGGAGACTGGAGCAGATCGGCTAGCGTGGAGGCAGACTGGAGCAGATTGGCTGGCATGGAGGCAGACTGGAGCAGATCGGCTGGCATGGAGGCCAACTGGAGCAGATCAGCTGGCATGGAGGCCAACTGGAGCAGATCGGCTGGCATGGAGGCAGACTGGAGCAGATCGGCTGGCATGGAGGCAGACGGGAGCAGATCGGCTGGCATGGAGGCAGACTGGAGCAGATCGGCTGGCATGGAGGCAGACTGGAGCAGATCGGCTGGCATGGAGGCCAACTGGAGCAGATCAGCTGGCATGGAGGCCAACTGGAGCAGATCGGCTGGCATGGAGGCAGGCTGGAGCAGATAGCCTGGCATGAAGGCAGGCTGGGGTAGATTGGCTGGTGTGGAAGCAGGCTGGGGTAGATTGGCTGGTGTGGAAGCAGGCTGGAGCAGATCGGCTAGTTTGGAGGCAGGCTGATGCAGCTCGGCTAGTGTGAAAGCAGGCTGGAGTAGATCGGTTGGCATGGAAGCAGGCTGGAGCAGATCGGCTGGCGTGGAGACAGGATTGAATAATGGCAGGATTGTACGGGTTGCAAAGAACTTTTGTTTCTTTTTGGGTTTAGCCACTGAAGCCTTGTAAGTGACTGCAGGGCTGTAAATAGGGGGTGCAGCTGATGCAGAAGAAGAGTTTGAGCACGGTAAGAAAGAGGAAGCAGTTACTAAGGGAGATCTTTGAGGAATTGCTGCAGGCATTAGAGAGGAGGCAGATGGGTTAAAGGCAGGATAGGTGCAGCAAGTGGAAACAGAATACCTGATATTTAGTTTGGTAGCAGGGTATATTTTGTTCTGAATGCCGTGGGTGATGGAGAAAGAGACCACTGAGCAATCAGGTCTCTGGCAGCAGGATAGGGCTGTTGCAATATGACTGAGGCTGAGTGTAATAGATCTGACCATGCCTATAGTAAAGGTTGAATTAAATTTGGCTTACATACTGCCTGTCTAACCAGGGATGCTAAAGATCAGTTGTTTCTAGAACTGGAAGTCCAATCCGGAGAGAACCTATACCAGAGTTTTCAAAACTGTAAACAAACTTAAAAAAAGTGTTTAAAGCAGAACTTCAGTCATTTTTTTTTATATTTCCATCTATTAAATCCTCTGCCCTTGTTGTTTTAACATTGGATAGTAAAACATTTTTTTTCACCCAGTAAATATCTTATACAGCCCACTTCCTCTTTCTTGTCTGGTAAAAAGCCTATGCTTATGACATCATGCACAGCTCTCTCTCTCACTCTTGTGAGAGTTTGCCAGGAAGGGAGGAGGGATGAGTCATAAAAGGGCCTTTGAGAGCTGCAGAGCTGTGGTTGGACCTCTGTGTGTCTGTGTAAATCCAGGAAGTGAACAGCAGCAGCTTCAGTTGCCCACAGTTAAAATGGTTGCAACTCAGTGGAGGGAGATTTCCTCAGGATATTCGGCAACTAGAGAATCACAGTATATATAGAATAATATGCAAAGTGGTTGGAGGGAAGCTTCAGAATGGCAAAGGTGTGTTCATTACAAATTATGTGAGCAGACTGCAGTTACACTTTAAAGCTCCAGGCTCCCCCAAAAAATTAAAAATCAGCGGCTACATATACTACAAGCTACTACACATAAACTGTAGCTACTGACTTTAAATACAAGGGCACTTATCTGCCCAGGCATCCAGCAGTGTCCTCACCCAAGCCATCTTGACTAAGGGACTAAGGTTTCATACTGCGCATGTGCAAAGCGCTGCACATTGTGAAGTGTCCCAAAATGCTGTAGGAGGGAGGAGGGGCGCCAAACTTTCGGCTCAGTTCACGCGGCAAACTGAGCCGCAAGTGGGAGCGGGTACCTGTCGAAACCAGGAACCCCCCCTCCAAAAAGGTTCCAAATGTGGCAGTGGAGGGGGGGGCAGACAAACGGAGCTTCCTCTTTTGGGTGGCGCTCTTATTTAAAGTTAGAAAAAAAAGCTTAAGCCCAGACAAGGGTATAATGACAGGTTTTGGATCCCATAGTAAAATGGGGCTCTCGGTGACATCTCTCTGCCGCTGAACTCTAGCCTCAATCTGACCCTAACATTTAAAGTAGAACTATAGGCAAATCTATTTTTTTTTATTTTGGATTGAGAAAGGGAGGGTTGCAACCCCTGTCAGATTTTTTATTTTTTTTTGCCATCTGTGTCCTATTGGGGATATTTCCCTTCACTTCTTGTCCCTTAGCCAAACAGGTAATCCCTGGAAATTAAGGGAATTTCTTGGGGAACCCCAGCTCATTAGAACTAATGTCCCTATTGGAAGATTTCCCCTTTATTACTTTTCTGGGGACAACCCAAAATGTGGATTTTATTTTACTGCCACGTTGAAATGATAATGGTAAATAGGATCCCCTAATGGGGACACTTGCAGCAAAAAAAACTGACATGCATTATAATCCCTCTCCACTCTATCCAAAACTAAAAAAAAAAGTTTTGCCTTTAGTTATACTTTACTCCACCCACACCCATAAACCTAACCTATATAAATTAACCATCATCCTTAGCTCTAAATCTTAAAACCCAACTCAACCTTTTTGCAGTTTAAAAAAGAAGATGACGTTGGGCTTTAACTTGTAACCTAACCTTAAAAATGAGAAGAAACTTTTCATGGGAAAAACGGTTTCAAGCTGAAACCACTGAACTCCTGGCAAACAGATTAATAAACAATTGCAATACATTTATAGTATGTGAGTTGTTTTACTTGCCAAAGGATTTGTATTTCTATGCACCCATTCCTGTAATTTACACAGTGTTGCCAGACCATAGACTTGACTGTTCTATTCCAGTCTGTGTTTGTAAAGAAGCTGTGACTATCTGATAAAATGTCATCTCACAACTCTCTGCTCCTGTCAGTGTGTTCTTTATATCAGCATGCAGCACAACTGATTGGCCTTTCTTGCTGCATGCTGTTGTAGAGAGGACTATGTCAGATACTGACACTTAAACTTGTTGCATTTTGTGACAGACCTAGCCAGGAGAGAGACTTTTGGAGGGGACTGTATGCTAGCCTCTTGCCGATCGATCGTGGGCCCTGGCATTTGGGGGAACGGTGTTCTTTGTGAACTGTATGCCTGGGGACCCTTGAGGTGGTATTACTGTGGATTCGGGTCCTGGTCCCCCAGGGCACACAGACTCTGGGGACCCTGGATTTGCCATATTGGAATAGTGACTGATTCATATCGTTGGGACTCCTACAGTTAAATGCTAATGTCATCAATTCCAGCTACCTGTCTGTTGTCTGCTAAAATGTGTATTGTAAATAAGTCTCTAGTATGGGATCTAAGAGTCATTAGATCCCCATTGTTGTTTGTGTTTAATTAACTCTGCTATTGTGATAATGTTGATTGGGGGTTCTAAGCTACAAGACGGCCAGTCTGGCCTAAAGGTCATCTCTGAGTCATCTAAACTGTCTAAAGCGATTAGTTAATTAGCCCATGTTAATTAGGTTAATTAGGTTACAGGTGTATTGTTAGAGTAATATGAGCCGGAGGTATGCACCTCCACTGTTAGTGTGTAAAAGAGCCTGTATTTTGCAATAAAAGAGATTCCTGTTTGAACTTACATACAGCCTGCCTGGTGTTTGTTCTGAGCTATCACAACTGGGTTAGAACGGCACATAGCTGAAGTTCTAATCCCGGAGCATTGGGTGACCGAACCATCAGACGCTGCAATCTGATTCAATAGCTGCAGAGGAGTGTCGGGATAGTGGAACAGAGCGAGAAAGGGGCTCGTTACATTGTTTGGCAGCCGTGGGATTTGCTCTCCAGTTACTGGGACACTCCAAACCAGCCTGCAGGAGAGCCACGCTGAAAGACTTACTTG
This sequence comes from Lithobates septentrionalis, assembly GCA_037952835.1. Taxonomy (NCBI): domain Eukaryota; kingdom Metazoa; phylum Chordata; class Amphibia; order Anura; family Ranidae; genus Lithobates; species Lithobates septentrionalis. The sequence goes on along the minus strand of JBBDGP010001635.1, from coordinate 684,996 downwards.
AGAGCCGTGGAGGGAATGGTGGGATTGTGCTTCCTTGCCGTGAACACATCCAAACTATCACCTGGATCCAAGGTAGCAGGATAGCAGGAGAGGAGAGATACCAGCCACCATGGATGAGGAATTCAGAAGGAGGTTGCGAGAGATGCAGATACAGCACAGAGGACCAGTATCAGAGCAGGTCCTGCTAGGATGGTTTGATTCTATCCGCTGTGAACTCTGGAAGGAAATGCTAGCTTGTGAGCAGCGACACCAGGGAAAAGTTCTGCCCTCCATCCATGTGAGGTACTGGTCGCAGTATGAAGTGCGAATGCTGTTTTTGGGGGAACAGCCGAACCAGGAGTGGACAGCCGATTTAAGCAGGCTGATCCGGGCAGAAATGCGATTGGACGAGAGCTACAGAGCCCTCCAGTGGTATGTAGCCCAAGTGTGCCTGTGGACAGCGGATGACAGCCCCATGGAAGGCTTTGACTACGATGGCCTGGGATTGTTATACTGGAGGCTGTCCAGGGACCCTGACTTTGGGAGTGATTGGGAGTGGCGTTTGGAGGAAATAATGGAGCACAGAGAGCGAAGACTGAATATCTCGGAAGTGCACTGGGCACAGGAAGATTTGGAGTTTCTGGCCGTTCAGGAATGGGAGCTTGAGATTGCCTACAGACAGCTGTTAGACTCTGCTCAGCAGCATGGTGGGGCTCCCTTTGCCTGGGACTATCAGGAAATACCAGTTGACAACTCTGAAATCCTGGCTGAAGAGTTGACAATGTGGCAGAGTAACAGTGTGCTTTGCCAACCTGCCCCCGCAGCTATGGAGGCGGAGGTCTTATGGCGGATGCAGCAGGTGCTGACTGACCTGGATGAACCTGTTTCTGCATTGTATGATCTTGGATGGAGGAATGTGCCTGTCCAGCAGAATGCCAGAGAATCGGCAGTGGAAAATCTGAAGATTGCCATCCCCAAACCTGAAGTGCTGACAACAGGGCAGAGCTCTGCTAACCTCTGCCCAGCACTGATAGCATCTTCTGGGTTCCACGGAGAGGAGATGGTGAACCTTTATCCCCAGACACCAGTTGCAGAGACAGGGGATTTGATAGACTTTTCTGCTGAGGAAGAACAGCCTGGTAAGCCTCCAGCAGAAGAAGAGCTGTTATTAGGGCCAAACTTTACTGTGCTCTGCCCAGCACTGATAGCATCTTCTGGGTTCCACAGAGAGGAGATGGTGAACCTTTATCCCCAGACACCAGTTGCAGTGACAGGGGATTTGATAGACTTTTCTGCTGAGGAAGAACAACCCGGTGAGCCTCCAGCAGAAGAAGAGCTGTTATTAGGGCCAAACTTCACTGTGCTCTGAACATGCACCAACAGAAGTATCTGTGAAGTTACAAGGAACTTCCCCAGCTGAAGCGCTGGCAATAGGGATGAGCTTCGAGTTCGAGTCGAACTCATGTTCTACTCGAACATTGGCTGTTCGCAAGTTCGCCGAACAGCGAACAATTTGGGGTGTTCGCGGCAAATTCGAATGCCGCGGAACACCCTTTAAAAGTCTATGGGAGAAATCAAAAGTGCTAATTTTAAAGGCTTATATGCAAGTTATTGTCATAAAAAGTGTTTGGGGACCCGGGTCCTGCCCCAGGGGACATGGATCAATGCAAAAAAAAATTTTAAAAACGGACGTTTTTTCAGGAGCAGTGATTTTATTAATGCTTAAAGTCAAACAATAAAAGTGTAATATCCCTTTAAATTTCGTACCTGGGGGGTGTCTATAGTATGCCTGTAAAGGGGCGCATGTTTCCCGTGTTTAGAACAGTCTGACAGCAAAATGACATTTGGAAGGAAAAAACTCATTTAAAACTACCCGCGGCTATTGCATTGCCGACAATACACATAGAAGTTCATTGATAAAAACGGCATGGGAATTCCCCACAGGGGAACCCCGAACCAAAATAAAAAAAAAAAAAATGATGTGGGGGCCCCCCTAAATTCCATACAAGGCCCTTCAGGTCTGGTATGGATATTAAGGGGAACCCCAGCCAAAATTTAAAAAAAAAATTGATGTGGGGTTCCCCCTAAATTCCATACCAGACCCTTCAGGTCTGGTATGGATTTTAAGGGGAACCCCGCGCCAAAAAAAAAAAAAAAAACGGCGTGGGGTCCCCCTAAAAATCCATACCAGACCCTTATCCGAGCACGCAACCTGGCAGGCCGCAGGAAAAGAGGGGGGGACGAGAGTCCGGCCCCCCCCCCTCCTGAACCGTACCAGGCCACATGCCCTCAACATTGGGAGGGTGCTTTGGGGTAGCCCCCCAAAACACCTTGTCCCCATGTTGATGAGGACAAGGGCCTCATCCTCACAACCGTGGCCGGTGGTTGTGAGGGTCTGCGGGCGGGGGGCTTATCGGAATCTGGAAGCCCCCTTTAACAAGGGGACCCCCAGATCCCGGCCCCCCCCCTGTGTGAAATGGTAAGGGGGTACTTACCCCTACCATTTCACTAAAAAACTGTCAAAAATGTTAAAAATGACAAGAGACAGTTTTTGACAATTCCTTTATTTAAATGCTTCTTCTTTCTTCCTTCATCTTCTTCTTCTTCTGGTTCTTCTGGCTCTTCTGGTTCTTCCTCCGGCGTTCTCGTCCAGCATCTTCTCCGCGGCGTCTTCTATCTTCTTCTCCTCGGGCCGCTCCGCACCCATGGCATGAGGGGGGAGGCTCCCGCTCTTCTCTTCATCTTCTTCTCTTCTTCATCTTCTTCTTCATCTTCTTCTTCTTCTTTTTCTTCTTCTTCTTCTTCCTTCTTCTCTTCTTCTCTTCTTCCTGTCTTCTCCGGGCCGCTCCGCAATCCATGCTGTGGCATGGAGGGAGGCTCCCGCTGTGTGACGGCGTCTCTTCGTCTGACGGTTCTTAAATAACGGGGGGCGGGGCCACCCGGTGACCCCGCCCCCCTCTGACGCACGGTGACATGACGGGACTTCCCTGTGGCATTCCCCGTGACGTCACAGGGAAGTCCCTCAAGTCACCGTGCGTCAGAGGGGGGCGGGGTCACCGGATGGCCCCGCCCCCCGTTATTTAAGAACCGTCAGACGAAGAGACGCCGTCACACAGCGGGAGCCTCCCACCATGCCAGCATGGCTGCGGAGCGGCCCGGAGAAGACAGGAAGAAGAGAAGAAGGAAGAAGAAGAAGAAGAAGAAGATGAAGAAGAAGATGAAGAAGAGAAGAAGATGAAGAGAAGAGCGGGAGCCTCCCCCCTCATGCCATGGGTGCGGAGCGGCCCGAGGAGAAGAAGATAGAAGACGCCGCGGAGAAGATGCTGGACGAGAACGCCGGAGGAAGAACCAGAAGAGCCAGAAGAACCAGAAGAAGAAGAAGATGAAGGAAGAAAGAAGAAGCATTTAAATAAAGGAATTGTCAAAAACTGTCTCTTGTCATTTTTAACATTTTTGACAGTTTTTTAGTGAAATGGTAGGGGTAAGTACCCCCTTACCATTTCACACAGGGGGGGGGCCGGGATCTGGGGGTCCCCTTGTTAAAGGGGGCTTCCAGATTCCGATAAGCCCCCCGCCCGCAGACCCTCACAACCACCGGCCACGGTTGTGAGGATGAGGCCCTTGTCCTCATCAACATGGGGACAAGGTGTTTTGGGGGGCTACCCCAAAGCACCCTCCCAATGTTGAGGGCATGTGGCCTGGTACGGTTCAGGAGGGGGGGGGGCGCACTCTCGTCCCCCCCTCTTTTCCTGCGGCCTGCCAGGTTGCGTGCTCGGATAAGGGTCTGGTATGGATTTTTAGGGGGACCCCACGCCGTTTTTTTTTTTTTTTGGCGCGGGGTTCCCCTTAAAATCCATACCAGACCTGAAGGGTCTGGTATGGAATTTAGGGGGAACCCCACGTCAATTTTTTTTTTAAATTTTGGCTGGGGTTCCCCTTAATATCCATACCAGACCTGAAGGGCCTTGTATGGAATTTAGGGGGACTCCCACATCATTTTTTTTTTTTAATTTTGGTTCGGGGTTGCCCTGTGGGGAATTCCCATGCCGTTTTTATCAATGAACTTCTATGTGTATTGTCGGCAATGCAATAGCCGCGGTAGTTTTAAATGTGTTTTTTCCTTCAAAATGTCACTTTGCTGTCAGACTGTTCTAAACACGGGAAACATGCGCCCCTTTACAGGCATACTATAGACACCCCCCAGGTATGAAATTTAAAGGGATATTACACTTTTATTGTTTGACTTTAAGCATTATTAAAATCACTGCTCCTGAAAAAACGGCCGTTTTTAAAACTTTTTTTTGCATTGATTCATGTCCCCTGGGGGAGGACCCGGGTCCCCAAACACTTTTTATGACAATAACTTGCATATTAGCCTTTAAAATTAGCACTTTTGATTATTCATGTTCGTGTCCCATAGACTTTAACGGCGTTCGCGTGTTCGAACGAATTTTTTTCCTGTTCGCATGTTCTGGTGCGAACCGAACAGGGGGGTGTTCGGCTCATCCCTAGCTGGCAACCGGACAGAGGGTCCGAGATCTCTGCCCTACACCTGCGGCGGTTCCGGAGGCTCAGGGTGAGAAGGAGGTGGTCACTTCCCAGCAGCAGATCAGGATACAGGGGGAGAAGGGAGAGGAGGTGTTCATCGTCCCTCCCCAACAGTTAGCCGGAGCAGATGGTGTGGGGTTTCCAGCAGAAGGGCTGGCAACAGGGCCGAGTACTGCTGGACTCTGCCCTCAAGTAACAGAGGATGGATTTCCTGTGAAGGTGGATGGGACTTCAGTCTCCACCTGTATACCCCAGGGATGCTGGGCAGTCGGCCCAGATCCCCAACAGCATGATGGAGTGAGCCCAGACACCCTGTATTCTCTCCAGTGGCAGAAAGGACTCCAGGGAGAAGGGCCAGTACAGGCCTCTCCCCAGCGGCAGATATGTTCTCTGAGAGAGGCAGAGGTTGGCTGGGTGAGTAATGCTTTGTTTGGAACAATTTGTTTGGGGTACTGTGTGGGTACAGGCATTAGAGGACTGGAACTACTGACTAACTTTGGAGTCAACCCGTCTGGGGTCTCCTCCTGTGTTAGTCTCCTGCCGAAAGGGGAGAAATAGGACAGACCTAGCCAGGAGAGAGACTTTTGGAGGGGACTGTATGCTAGCCTCTTGCCGATCGATCGTGGGCCCTGGCATTTGGGGGAACGGTGTTCTTTGTGAGCTGTATGCCTGGGGACCCTTGAGGTGGTCTTACTGTGGATTCGGGTCCTGGTCCCCCAGGACACACAGACTCTGGGGACCCTGGATTTGCCATATTGGAATAGTGACTGATTCATACCGTTGGGACTCCTACTTTTAAATGCTAATGTCATCAATTCCAGCTACCTGTCTGTTGTCTGCTAAAATGTGTATTGTAAATAAGTCTCTAGTATGGGATCTAAGAGTCATTAGATCCCCATTGTTGTTTGTGTTTAATTAACTCTGCTATTGTGATAATGTTGAATGGGGGTTCTAAGCTACAAGACGGCCAGTCTGGCCTAAAGGTCATGTCTGAGTCATCTAAACTGTCTAAAGGGATTAGTTAATTAGCCCATGTTAATTAGGTTATTTAGGTTACAGGTGTATTGTTTGACTAATATGAGCCGGAGGTATGGACCTCCACTGTTATAGGGTGTACACACGGTCGGACCTTGTTCGGACATTCCGACAACAAAATCCTAGGATTTTTTCCGACGGATGTTGGCTCAAACTTGTCTTGCATACACACGGTCACACAAAGTTGTCAGAAAATCCGATCTTTCTAAACGCGGTGACGTAAAACACGTATGTCGGGACTATAAACGGGGCAGTGGCCATAGGCGTGCGCATGGGGTGTGCCAGGTGTGCCTGGGCACACCCTAATCACCCCGTGCTGTGTCCAGAGATTTGCCCCAAAATGCTGCATCTAAGTGTGTGGCCCGTGCTGCCTGTGAAACAGTTTCACAGGCAGCAGAGCGTGAGAATTGCCAGAGCTGATCAGTGTATGGAACTGTCAGATAATGACACTGCATGCAGGAAGTGAGACCAGCTGTCTTAATGTCAGGGTGATGTCGGGGGTGGGCGGGACAGAACGGCCATCAAACACCAGCCAATGGGATGGGGTCTGGGCGGGCCGCTCTCTGAAGCAGCTCAAACATTGGCTTGTGTTTATGGCGCTTGGTCCCGCCCACTCCCGACATCGTGGCTGAGTTGTAAGTCATCACAACTCAGCCGCGATGTCGGGGGTGGGCGGGATCAAGCGGCAACACCAGCCAATGATTGGGCTGCTTCAGAGAGGGGGCGGAGCCAGAGAAATGTAGCGGCCCGCCCAGACCCATCCTATTGGATGGTGTTTGGAAACTGTTCAGTCCCGCCCACCACCAGCATCACCGCTGACTTTTAACAGCTGTGTCTCTCCCTGCATGCAGTGTCATTATCTGACAGTTTCATACACTGAACAGCTCTGGCAATTCTCACCATCTGCTGAATGTGAAACTCCTCCTCTCCCCTATCTGTGCCACCCAATGCTGCCAATCAGTGCCAATCAATTCTGCCAATCAGTGCCAACCAATGCTGCCTATCAGTGCCAACCAATGCTGCCAATCAGTGCCAACCAATGCTGCCAATCAGTGCCAACCAATGCTGCCTATCAGTGCCAAACAGTACTGCCTATCAGTGCAAACCAGTGCCGCCTATCAGTGCCAACCACTGTTGCCTATCAGTGCCACTGTTGCCTATCAGTGCCACTGCTGCTTATCAGTGCCAACCAATGCTGCCTATCTGTGCCAGTGCTGCTTATCAGTGCAAACCAATGTTGCCTATCAATGCCAACCAGTTCTGCCTATCTGTGCCAGTGCTGCTTATCAGTGCCAACCAATTCTGCCTATCAGTGCCAACCAGTGCTGCCTATCAGTGCAAACCAGTGCTGCCTATCAGTGCCAACCAATGCTGTAAATCAGTGCCAACCAATGCTGTCAATCAGTGCCAACCAATGCTGCCTATCAGTGCTGCCAATCAGTGCCCATCAGTGCTGCATATCAGTGCCCATCAGTGCTGCCTATCAGTGCTGACAATTAGTGCCCATCAGTGCTGCCAGTCAGTGCCCATCAGTGCTGCCAATCAGTGCCAACCAATGCTGCCTATCGGTGCCAACGAATGCTGCCAATCAGTGCCAACAAATGCTGCCAATCAGTGCAAACCAATGCTGCCTATCAGTGCCAACCAGTACTGCCTATCCGTGCCAGTGCTGCTTATCAGTGCCAACCAATTCTGCCTATCAGTGCCAACCAATTCAAACCAGTGCTGCCTATCAGTGCAAACCAGTGCTGCTTATCAATGCCAACCAATGCTGCCTATCAGTGCCAGTGCTGCCTATCAGTGCCAACCAGTACTGCCTATCTGTGCCAGTGCTGCTTATCAGTGCCAACCAATTCTGCCTATCAGTGCAAACCAGTGCTGCCTATCAGTGCCAACCAGTGCTGCCTATCAGTGCCAACCAATGCTGTAAATCAGTGCCAACCAATGCTGCCTATCAGTGCTGCATATCAGTGCCCATCTGTGCTGCCTATCAGTGCCCATAAGTGCTGCCCATCAGTGCTGCCAATCAGTGCACATCAGTGCTGTATATCAGTGCCCATCAGTGCTGCCTATCAGTACCAATCAGTGCTGCCTATCAGTACCAATCAGTGCTGACAATTAGTGCCCATCAGTGCTGCCTATCAGTGCCACCTACCAGTGCCCATCAGTGCTGCCAGTCAGTGCCCATCAGTGCTGCCTATCAGTGCAGCCTATCAGTGCCCATCAGTGCTTCCAATCAGTGCTGCCTATCAGTGCCAATCAGTGTAGATCAGTGCTGCCAATCAGTGCTGCGAATCAGAGCCTATCAGTGCCCATAAGTGCTACCAATAAGAGGCCATCAGTGATGCATATAAGTGGCAATCAGTGCCCATTAGGGCCAATCAGTGCTGCCAATCAGTGCAGCCTATTAGTGCCCATCAGTGCTGCCTTAGCAGGGATGGTGGAAACCCCTCTACAGATAATTGCAATACAAATTACCTTCACGTGCAACAACTTTTTAGTTGGGAGGTTCACACCATTATAGCACTTTGGATTTTTTATTTTTTAGAGTGTTACACTTAATTGTATATGTTTTAGTTACAGTTATAATATGAATTATTGCACTTGAAGTTAATTTCCCACCACCCCTGCTAAGTCCATGTCTTTATGGACCTTGCTTTGTGCACTGGGGAGCAGTCATGTTGGAAGGGGTCATCCCCAAACTGTTCCCTCAAAGTTGAGAGCATGAAATTGTCCAAAATGTCTTGGTATGCTGACGCCTTAAGAGCTCCCTTTACTGGAACTAAGGGGCCGAGCCCAACCCCTGAATAACAACTCCACACCATAATCCCCCCTCCACCAAATGAATTGGACCAGTGCACAAAGCAAGGTCCATAAAGACATGGATGAGCGAGTTTGGGGTGGAGGAACTTGACTGACCTGCACAGAGTCCTGACCTCAACCCGATAGAACACCTTTGGGATGAATTTGAGTGGAGACTGCGAGCCAGGCCTTCTCATCCAACATCAGTGCCTGACCTCACAAATGCCCTTCTGGAAGAATGATCAAACATTCCCATATACACACTCCTAAACCTTGTGGACAGCCTTCCTAGAGGAGTTGAAGCTTTTATAGCTGCAAAGGGCGGAGCCAACTCAATATTGAACCCTATGGACTAAGACGGCATTAAAGTTCATGTGCGTGTAAAGGCAGGTGTCCCAATACTTTTGACAATATATATATATATATATGTATGTGTGCTTGAGCTTTTGGGTGCACACCCTAATGCAATAGGCTGCGCACGCCTATGGCAGTGGCCAATAGCTTTCATCTCTTTATTTATTCTGAGCATGCGTGGCACTTTGTCCGTCGGATTTGTGTACACACGATCGGAATTTCCGACAACGGATTTTGTTGTCGGAAAATTTTATCTCCTGCTCTCCAACTTTGTGTGTCGGAAAATCCGATGGAAAATGTCCAATGGAGCCCACACACGGTCGGAATTTCCGACAACACGCTCCGATCGGACATTTTCCATCGGAAAATCCGACTGTGTGTACGGGGCATTAGTGTATAAAAGAGCTTGTATTTTGCAATAAAAGAGATTCCAGTTTGAATTTACATACAGCCTGCCTGGTGTTTGTTCTGAGCTATCACAACTGGGTTAGAAAGGCACATAACTGAAGTTCTAATCCCGGAGCATTGGATGACCGAACCATCGGACGTTGCAATCTGATTCAATAGCTGCAGAGGAGTGTCGGGAGAGTGGAACCGAGTGAGCAAGGGGCTCGTTACACATTTAAAAATGCATCAATACATTAAGAAAAAAAAAACAGCATTCAACTGTAAGTAAAAATTGCAATTAGCTTACTACTGCTCCATTTTAATTGCTTCTGTACTTTTTGAATCACTTAACCCCTACAATATGCAGATCTAGAGTAAGACCTTATTTTGCTCTATATACAACTGTTTATTATATACTGGTGACCACAACCGGCCTCTTTTCTCTCAAGGTGCGTGTTAAATTCCCCGCTGACTCTGCCCTCACCCTCTTCCATGATAGGCGCTAATTTACAGAGTTTAATTTTGAACTGCAGAGAACCTCCCTGCAATGTAATAGAGATGTGCACTGGGAGAGTAGTCACCTTACGACAAGAATTGTATTAATGGCAAGATCACCAGATGAAAATAAGGGAAGAAAAGCATTAAAAATAAAACAAATGTACCACATTTTAATGACTGGTAAGCTGTAATATGCTGCATTTCTGTTATTTTGTTAACCGCTTGCCGACCGCTGCATATACATTTACGTCGGCAGAATGGCATGGCTGGGCAAATGGGTGTACCTGCACGTCCCATTGAATTTCCCATCGTGCCGGGGCACGCGCGCCCCCGTTGCGTGCTCCGTGATCGCGCCTGTGGGTCCCGCGGACTCTATGTCCACCGGTCTCCCACCGATCGTGTCATGGAGAGGTAGACAGGAGAGATGCTTTTGTAAAAAAAGCATTCCCCCGTTCTGCCTAGTGACAGGACAGTGATCTACTGCTCTCTGTCATCGAGAGCAGCAATCACTGTCCTGTGTGTTCAAGCCCAGCCCCCTCACAGTTAGAATCACTCCCTAGGACACACTTAACCCTTTCACCGCCCCCTAGTGTTTAATCCCTTCACTGCCAGGGTCATTTACATAGTAATCAATGCATTTTTATTGCACTGATCGCTGTATAAATGACAATGGTCCCAAAATAGTGTCAAAACTGCCTGATGTGTCCGCCATAATGTTGCAGTCATGATAAAAATCGCAGATCACCGCCATTACTAATAAAAAAAAATAATAAAAATGCCATAAAACTATCCCCTATTTTGTAGACGCTATAAATTTTGCGCAAACCAATCAATATACGCTTATTGTGATTTTTTTTACCAAAAATATGTAGAAGAATACATATCAGCCTAAACTGAGGAAAAAAATGGTGTTTTTTATACATTTTTGGGGGATATTTATTACAGCAAAAAGTAAAAAATATTGCTTTTTTTTCAAAATTGTCGCTCTTTTTTTGTTTATAGCTCAAAAAATAAAAATCGCAGAGATGATCAAATACCACCAAAAGAAAGCTCTATTTGTGGGAAAACAAGGATGACAGCGCAACTGTCAGTTAAAGCGACGCAGTGCCGAATCACAAAAGATGGCCCGGTCATTCTGCAGCCAAAGCCTCCGGGGCTGAAGTGGTTTAGATACACTTTAAACAAAAAGCTTGTTTATGTTATTCAACCTGCAGAAATGATATAAGGGACATCACATGAGAGTAACTATAACAGGGGCTGTAATAAATATGAATGAACAGCTGATGCCAAATTTGATTTATATTGAAATTGCAAATGTCATTGGTGAAATTTAGTTAAAATTAGCCTAATTTCACTATGCAGCAAAACTAGGTGAAATTAGCTTAGGAACCATACACCTTTAAAGCTAGGTGCACACAATGTTCTCAGCTATGACACTCCGGAGTTGTGACATATGGCTTTGTTTATCAGGAAACCCATGTCAGACCCGGGCACTAAGATGACATTGTGATCAAATGGCTTTGTATATCATAGCCTAATCACCAAAGCCACGTCATTACATTGCCAGTGCTGACATACAATATCATACAATATCATACAATCCTATATACGCAATCCTTTACCCACAGTTGAACCAGAGGAAGGCGAAAAACCCCAGCAAAGCATGATCCAATTTGCTCCAGCAGGGGAAAAAATTCCTTCCTGATCCCCCGAGAGGCAATCGGATATTTCCTGGATCAACTGCACAGCCACAGCCCAGAAGGAAGCGTGAAAGGAAGACCAGAAAGTGAGGACCCTGGATCCAGTCTGGTCGGCCAAAAGATGCAGCCTCTTGTGGTACCACAGCCTGGGGACACAGATGTCATCTGCTGCTATCCGGATCTCTGCGAATCCCGGACCAGACTGCCCTCCCTTATATATGGACTCCTCAGGCCACCAATTTTGATGTTGAAGAATTGATGTCTGCCGTGGGGGTCCCAGGCTTCACTAATTTCTCCTGTTGATCCAGTGTTGCCTTCCTCTTTGTTTGGTTCTGATCCCTTAATAAAGGATTTTTGTTTTGAATTATACCCTCCTATGTGTTTTACTTCAAAAATGATGGTTTGTTTGTGAGGATTCAGGTACATTTCAAATATACAATGTGAAATGAACAAGGGACACCAACAACAAACAATCTCCTTGAGATTAAATAATACAAGATATCAATGGTGTTGGGGTAACTTGACACACAAAACACACACAAAAATATTCTGGAGTAAAAATAAAAATAACATTGAACAAAGATCAGCCTTGGAAAAAATCCAAACATTACAGAAAAAAAAAAAGGCGTAAAATAAAAAACAAAAAAATATATATAAAAAAAAAAAAAACTGTCAGATGTGACAACTAATAACAATATATTGAGGGAATCCCAATAAAAAAACACAAAGAAAATTTTGTGAGAAGTGTGTGTGAATATGAGCAGCAAAACTACTTAATTCTTAACATTGCAGCATGACGAAAGTGCTGTATCCATTCCGAACGCTAAGTTTACCAGAACGAGCTGTCCCGTGTCGGAATTTCTTCTGAGCATGCGTGGCACTTTGTGCGTCGGAACAGGCCACACACGGACGGAATTGACACGATCGGATTTTGTTGTCGGAAAATTTTATCTCCTGCTCTCCAACTTTGTGTGTCGGAAAATCCGATGGAAAATGTCCGATGGAGCCCACACACGGTCGGAATTTCCGACAACACGCTCCGATCGGACATTGTCTATCGGAAAACCTGACCGTGTGTACGGGGCATTAGAGTTATGCCCCATACACACTATCCAATTTTCCGACAACAAAACCGTGGATTTTTGTTCGAAGGGTGTTGGCTTCAACTTGTCTTGCATACACACTATCACACAAAAGTTGGCCAATAATTATGAACGTAGTGGCGTAAAAGGCGTACGTGATATCTCCATTACGAATGCTAGTTTTACAAGACTGAGTACTTCCGGCTCATCCTTGATTCCGAGCATGAGTGGACTTTTGTGCGACGCACTTGTATACACACAATTGGAAAGTCTGACAACAAACATTTGTTGGCGGAAAATATGAGAACCTGCTAGCCAACATTTGTTGGCGGAAAGTCTGACAACAAATGTCCGATGGAGCATACACACGGTCAGACTTACTGCCAACATGCTCACACCCAACATTTCCCAATGGAAAATCCGATTGTGTGTACATGGCATAAGAATCATTAACCACTACTCTCTAAATTCTGTCTTTTGTCAGTTTCCTATCCATTTCCAAGCTTGTAGACTTTACCTTACACATTAGCCATGTGTGGGGAACTGTGTCAAACGCTCCAAGTATACCATGTCCACAGCCACCCCTCTGTCCAAGATTTCATAATAAGAAATCAGATTTATCTGGCTACTTCTGTCTTTCATGAACCTATGCTGTCTGTTGCTTAAAATACTTTTCTCCAGCAAGAAATCATCTGTGTGGTCTTTTATTAAACTCTCCAGTATCTTCTCAAAAATAGAAGTTAAACTAACGTCTAGAGTTACTTGGTAAAGACTTTGATGCATTTTTAAATATAGGCACCACATTTGTCTTATACCAATCCAGTGGTACTATGCCATTCATTAAAAAGTCCCTGAAAATTAGAAACTACTATATTTTGCAATCTGTCGTTCATTTTGAATTTTTGCATCTTTGATCTCCTTTTTACATATTCTGTTACAGGGGGTCCCCGGGTTACAAACAAAATAGGGACTGTAGATTTGTTCTTAAGTTGAATCTGTTTGTAAGTCAGAACAGGTACATTTTTTAAGTGTAGCTCCAGCCAAAAAAAATATTTTTAAGCTTTTTGGATAGCATAGGGAAGGGTTAACACCCCTGTAACTTTTTTTTGCTGTCTGTGCCCCTGTTCAGAAGATTTCACCTCACTTTCTGTCCCAATGACAATTGGATTTTGAAAATTTTGGGTTGTTGTGGAAACAAGCCTTGGTGATAAAGCATCAGTGGAGGTACTTTTTCCCCATAACAGCTCTTAAGGAGTGAATTTCCCTTCCTTAGGGGTAGATTTCCTCTCACTTCCTGTTGTCCCCCTCCGTTTGTAAGTAGGAGTCGTTTGTAAGTCGGATGTTTGTAACTAGGGGACCCCCTGTATATTCTTTGTAACATTTAAATGATGATAGTGTTGCTTCATTTTTATATTTTTTAAAAGCTCTTTTGTTATTATTTATAGTTTTTTAACTTTGGCTGTCAGCTACATAGGCTTTATTTTTAGCCTTTTAAATGTATTGCCCATGAGAATATACTTTGCAGTGAGTTCACACACAGTCTTTTTGAAGAATTCCTATTATTATTATTATTATCACGGTCACAGCCCTTGCAGCCCTTTCTGTCTGTGCAAAGAGCTAAGTCTCCACCTCCTCATTAACACTGGGAGGTCTATAACAAACTCTGATGATTACTTTTGTAGTACTCACACCCATTTACAGTTCTACCCATAATGCTTGAGCCTCATCACACTCTCCATAAACTAGGTCCTCTTTCACACTAGCTTTGAGGTCACTTCTCACATAGAGACAGCATTTTACCTTGTCTTTCCGAAAAAGAGCATATTTATAGCCCAGTCATATGAAGAATGAAGCCAAGATTCAGCAATACCAATTAAATCATAGTTTTCTTCATGCACCAAAGTTTCCAACTCACCTATTTTGCTTGGCAGACTTCTGTCATTGGTGAACAAACACTTTAATCCATTGTCACATTTTGCACACTTATATTGCATACTTTTTATTTTAGTTCAAATAGTACAATTTCCAATGTTTTTTGTAACATAGGAACCTTCATATCACCTGCCATAGCCCTACCCCATCTTTCCCCATTTCACCCATTCAATATGGAATGACCCCTGTCTGGCCTGTCTGCCCCATTATCATCTACTTCACCCCCCCAATCCTAGTTTAAATACTCATCCAGCCTTCCCTTAAACCCTAGTGCTAGGGTTATTGCTAGGGTTAGTGCTAGTGTTATGCTTACTGCTAGGTAACCAAAAAAACAAAAACAAATTTACCCTATTTCCTAAAACGCATTTTTTCAAACTGTACTGTATTGTTCTCACCCAAACCACAACTCCTTGTTTTTCTCATCCAGGCAGACTTGGGCATCTTATGGTCCATAGGCCACATCCAACCCCTTGGCTGTTCCTGTCCAGCCCACGTTGCCTCCTTTGTCAGAATGTCTCTTTCAGCCTGTCAGCTTCCTTGCTGTGGTGGCTGATAGGCTCAGAGAGGTATGCTGACAGATGTCTGTGTGGAGAACTGCAAACACGGGACCTGTGCTTGTGTAAACTGGTCCAAAAGACTCGGGAAGAGAGCTGGCAGAGCTGCAAGCACTGGAAGGAGACTGCTGATCGGTACAGCAGGTAGGCTTAGTTCTGGCAGAAGAGTGTTTGGACTTTTCCTAGGAAATTGAAAAGGAGATACCTTGACGCTCTTCCACCATTCTGCTTTCTAGCGAAGTTCTTCCTGTTAGCGTCAGACTGTTCCTATTCTTCACTCCAGGATCTGCAGAAATCCAAACTTTACTGAACTTAGGCTCTATTCTTTCTGTGCTTGCACCTCTGTTAGTTATCTCTCTGAGTCTGTCAGTTACACATCAGCACTTAGAATGGCAGATCGGTTGTTTATCCCTGTGCCTGTCAACTCCTTTACTGTTTTTATCAGCCTGCCCTACACCAATATTGTGACCAGCAAGTCAATAGAGGACATTTCTTTACTATTGCTTCTAATAATTGTGAGTGTGAAGGCTCTTTCATGAATAGTTGTACCTATTCTTCCTAGCGCCAGTTGTTCATTTCTATATGTTTATGTAATTGAGGACCTTTCCAGGTTAAAATTGTATATTGGCAGAATTAGGTTCAGGCCTCCCCAACAGTCCCAGTTCCTTATGTGGAAAATTAATTGCCCACATCTGTACTAAAGGTAGGTTTGTTATCTGGAAATTGGGTAATTATAGACCTGCTTGGAAGACAACCTGTTGTATATGGAAAATAGTTATCTCACCTATCCAAAGACTGTACAATATGTATGAATCTCAAAGGGATTGGATTTAAAACTTTCCCTGCTCAGCCACACACCCCTGTTAAAGTTTTACATTTCTGGCACCAATTTTTTTTACAGCTTTCTGCCTCTGTACCATTCTAGCCATCATCTGTCAGTACAAGGCTCTTTACAGAGACACAAGTACCACCAGGGAGCCCACCTATCTCCGTTGACATGTATCAATAGCCTTGAGGAAGGGGAAGGCATTTCCCCTGAAAGATGTTGGCTCAATGTGTTTATTCTTGATTCTCAATCAAATACTGATATCCTTTCATCAAATGTGACATCACTTTGACACCGGGTACTCATCTTTTCTAATCTAAATATCCCTTCTACTGAAGCAACATCAGAGTGAGACCAGTTCAGGTAGCAGCCCAGACTTCCAAAGGGAGTCATAAACCTCCATTTATCCATGTAATTACGTACCACAGACCAAAATAATCAAATCTCTCCAGCTTGGTCCCTAGCTCAAACCAATTCAGTCTCGGTCTGGATTAGAGGATGGAGGGATTCATTCATGAATCAGTCAAAGTCTTAAATGTTGACTTGTCTGTTTATTTTACATTTATGGAATTTGTGCAAAACTGAGAAAATCGTGAATCCTTATTGCCTGGATTCACAAAATTACTAAATTTCCTGCAGATTAGAAAAGTTTACCTGGCAGATTAAGGTGAACAGAAGATGTGCTAATTTTTAAAATTTTACTAGATGCTGCCATCTGGATCTAGTCAGATGTCCCAACCCAGAGTGAATCTTTAATGGAGTGAATCAAGAATGAATCTTTGTGCAGAAGCATGTAACAGGTGATTAGCAGTAAATGCAGTTCTAGCAAAGCTTTAATCTTCTTTTTGAACACAAGGTTTTGGAGATACAAGTATCAAACATTATGCCATTATAAGTGCTAAAGTGAAACAAATAATTTTCATTTGGTTGATGGTGAGGAAATTATTTTCATAAGTCTGGAAAAGTAAATGCTCTTTAATGGACTTGACATTTTTTTAACTACACTTTCTCAACTTTAAATATGGTCCACTCATCATTTTAGGAGGGAGATTTGTGGAGTGTTAAATATTTTAGCATGGTTAAAGCACGCTTGTTAAGTGTTCTGCATATAATTCAAGTCTTTGAATCGTTAATGAAGGCATAGAGCTCTGGGAATTGTATTCAGTGCATTACTGATTTTAGTAGACACAAAATGTAAAATACAGAGAAATATTGATATAATTTGGACTTGAAAAGAACTACCGATCTAACAAGAATCAGAAGAAGATATATATTAATCAATAGTACACCATATATAAATATATATATATATATATATATATATATATATATACACAGTTTAGATTTTTTTCAGAACCAGCTATAAAACACTGTCAGTAACAAAATAGCTGCAAAAAAGGTCAAAGTTCACATAAACGTGTTCAATTCTGTGTTTTATATATAGCTCAAGAGAGGATATACATTGTTCTTAAGATTTCATAACCTAGATGGTAAAAGGAAATATATTTAGTTCAAAACATTGTGTATGAACCAAGAGGCTGACATATGCTACAACAAATGGTGCAGTAATAAAACGTGCTTTTAAATGCTTCAAATATTATTCAAAATATTGATTTATAAAGAGCAGCATTGTTAAATTGCTAGCAAGTATTTTCTAGTTTTATAGAGACTCTTTAACCGGAAAAAGGTTGGCAAACTGCTGCAAGTTTAAAGTGCAGGCCTAGCCTACCTCGACCCCATACATTCCTATAGTTCCATCCCTTTGATAGGCAGCCTTACCAGCCAATAGGGATAAGCAGTCAAGAAAGTGGGCATGTAAGGAAAAAACAGAGAGGGGGAGGCACCGACCTGAGTGTAGTATTAAAATTCTGACTTTAATAGGATAAGATTAAAAACACTTACAAGATGATAGAAGATGCATGCTCGTCAAAGTAAAGTGCAGTCCTGGCATTCCACATGGCTCTGTGGGTCCCACCACTGTTCCGGATAGCTGGAAAGGATTGAGCAGCTAGCTCAGGGCTGTCTTTTCACATGGGCATGCTGGGCAGTTGCCCGGGGGCCCCACTTGCCTGGGGGGCCCCACCTGCCCAGCGACCCCAGCCAGGGCCGGACTGGCCTCCCAGGATACCGGGAAATTTCCCGGTAGGCCGCCTGCCCTGGGGCCGCTTTGAGCTGCGGCTGCAGCGCTCCGCTCTTTCCCTCTCTCCTCCTCCTCCTGTGTACCACAGAGCTGGCTGGGTCTGTGTTTGGCGGCCGCGCTGTAACAAGGTCCTGCCCCCCTAGACTGGCTCATGTAATAGTAGATTCAACCAGTGTTCCGCCTATCACACGAGCCGGTCTAGGGGGGCGGGACCTTGTTACAGCGCAGCCGCTGAACACAGACCCAGCCAGCTCCGTGATACACAGGAGGAGATGTCCGCTGTTTGTGTGTGTGTTACCAGGCGATGGTGAGTCTGTATTAATTGGCACAGTGATGCTGCATTCATGGGCACAGTGAGGGTGCAATTGTGGGCACAGTGAGACTGCATTCATGGGCACAGTGAGGCTGTAATGGTGGGCACAGTGAGGGTGCAATGGTGGGCACAGTGGAGCTGCAATGGTGGGCACAGTGAGGCTGCATTCACATGCACAGTGAGGCTGCATTCATGGGCACAGTGAGGCTGCAATGGTGGGCACAGTGGGGCTGCATTCACGGACACAGTGAGGCTGCAATGGTGGGCACAGTGAGGCTGCAATGGTGGGCACAGTGAGGCTGCAATGGTGGGTACAGTGAGGCTGCGTTCACAGGCACAGTGAGGCTGCAATGGTGGGCACAGTGAGGCTGCATTCATGGACACAGTGAGGCTGCATTTGATGGGCACAGTGAGGCTGCATTCACGGGCACAGTAAAGCTGCATTTGATGAGCAATCGTGCGTGATTGTGTAGACAGGGCCCCAGTGCACTGTATTGCCCAGGGGGCCTATAATGCTCTTAAGATGGCACTGAGCTAGCTGGAATGGATCACAGTGTTTCTCCAGGAGCAAAGTAACCAAGCAGCTCCACACAGACCAGCATGGATCGTGGAACAGGAAGTGATGTCACCGGCATCTGATTGGACCTAGGCAGTTCCATCACTTCCTGTTCCACGGTCCATGCTGGTCTGTGTGGAGCTGCTTGGTTACTTTGCTCCTGGAGAAACACTGTGATCCATTCCAGATAGCTGCTCAATCCTTTCCAGCTATCTGAAACAGCGGTGCACTTTACTTTGACGAGCATGCATGGTGGGACCTTATTGAAGTGTGGCTTTGTCTTTCATTTTTCTATATGTGCCGAGCAGAATGTGCTCTTGAAACCAGCAGCCAATGTGGAAGGGTGGGAGGAATATGCTCAGGACTTGGAGAAGTTCAGTCTTTTCTTTGTATCTAT
The DNA here is from genome assembly GCA_037952835.1 of Lithobates septentrionalis. Classification (NCBI taxonomy): domain Eukaryota; kingdom Metazoa; phylum Chordata; class Amphibia; order Anura; family Ranidae; genus Lithobates; species Lithobates septentrionalis. Next base: position 665,893 of record JBBDGP010001635.1, on the reverse strand, counting down.
GAAGGCTGCTTAACTCCACTAAGTTTTTTCTTAAAACAAAAGCAAAGTGTGTTGCAGTGTTCAGATATCCTAAACTTCCTCTGCCAAAAAATATTTTACCTTAACAAATGATTGACAAAGGGTATATTTTTCCTATGCAGGGGAAACAATATTGTTCATACTTACCTTTCATTTCCCCCTGCTGCTCTGTTTTTTCTTTCCGGCCAGGAGTGAGCAAAGCTCTAGTCAGAGCTTAAAGACCAAATTCTCCTTTTCCAGGAAAATATCCTATGCATTTACGGGGCTCCGGTAGATATTTTCACATCCTCCCGCCCACGCTATAGCCGAATGATGGCTACAGCCCGAGCCTTAATTGCCGGGAGGCCATCATATGGTGTCCTCCCATGCATGAGCTGCCTACGTTCCCCATGTGGGGTGCTCAGGGCGCACTCTGTGATCACCGAGCCTATGAGACTCGGCTGATCACAGATCGGAGTAAGGGGCCGATCCCAGTACCTTACTATGTGATAAGCTGTCAGCCATTGACAGCTGATCACGTGAAGTAAACAGAAGATCGGTAATCATTTTTTTCCCCTCACGCTGTCAGAGTGAGGGGGAAAAAAAGCTGATCACCGGCTTCTGTCAGAGGGACATCGCACAGAAAGCCGCGACTGCCTCATCTGTGCCCACCAGTGCCACCTATTAGTACCCACCAGTGCCACCTACCAGTGCCCACAGTGTCACCTAACTTTGTCCAACAGTGCCATCTATCAATGCCCACCAGTGTTGCCAAACAATGCCCATCAGTGCCTCATCATCAGTGCCACCGATCAGTGCTGCCTATCAGTGTCACCTACCAGTGCCCATCAGTGCCACCCATCAGTAATCATCAGTGCCCATCAGTGCAACCTATCAGTGCCACCTATCAGTGCCCATCAGTGTCACCCATCAGTGCCACCTCTCAGTGCAACCTCTCAGTGCCCATCAGTGCAGCCTATCAGTGCCCATAAGTGCTGCCTCATCAGCGCACATTCATGAAGGAGAAAATTTACCTGTTTTCAAAATTTTATAACAAACTATGAAACAGTTGTGTTTTTTTTTCAAAGTTTTTAGTCTTTTTTAGTTTTTTTAGCAAAAAAACACCCTAGTGGTGATTGAATACTACCAAAATAAATCTCTATTTGTGCAAAAAAAAAGATAAGAATTTTCAATTAGGCTCCTTTCACAATGAGGCGCTTTGCAGGCGCTAAAGTGCTAAAAATAGCGCCTGCAAAGCGCCCTGAAAGAGCCGCTCAATGCAATCCAATGTGAAAGCCCCGAGGGCTTTCACACTGGAGCGGTGCGCTTGCAGGGTGGTCTAAAAAGTCCTGCAAGCCGCATCTTTGGAGCGCTGTAGGAGCTGTGTATTTACCGCTCCTAAAGCGCCCCTTCCCATTGAAAACAATGGGAGAGCGCTCCCACCCCGCCTGCAAAGCGCCGCTGCAGTGGCGCTTTGCGAGCTGTTTTAATCCTTTTTCTGCCACTGGCGGGGGGGGTTAAAACCGCCCCGCTAGTGCCGCTAAAAGGACGGTAAAGCGGCGCTATATTTAGCGCCGCTGTACCGCCAGCGCCCGCACGCCTCAGTGTGAAATTAGCCTAAAGGTACAGTGTTGCAACTGTCATTCAAAGTGTGAGAGCACTGAAAGCTGAAAATGGATCTGGGCAGGAAGGGGGTTTAAGTGCCCAGTAAGCAAGTGGTTAAAAAATTCTAGCATTGTCAAATCTTCATTCATTTTATTGTCATACCTATAGGCCAAATGGACCCCTCCAGGAAGCCTGGATGAAAAACTCAGCTAGTTATTCCCAGGTCCTGCCTTGTTGCTGGGTGTGAAAAGCGTTGGTTACATAGTTACATAGTTAGTCAGGTTGAAAAAAGACACAAGTCCATCTAGTTCAACCAGAATAGAATAGAATCCCATACACAATCCTATACCCACAGTTGATCCAGAGGAAGGCAAAAAACCCCAGCAAAGCTTGATCCAATTTGCTACACCAGGGGAAAAAATTCCTTCTTGATCCCCCGAGAGGCAATCAGATTTTGCCTGGATCAACTTTACCTATAAATGTTAATACGCAGTTATATTATGTACACCTAGGAAAGAATCTAGGCCTTTTTTCATTAGTAAGACCGTAAGATCTGGAATATGCAGTTCAACTTTGGGCACCAGTTCTCAAAAAAGATTTCATCTCCAAATACGGAAAGGTTTCTTCACAGTAAGAGCTGTGAAAATGTGGAATAGACTTCCTGCAGAGGTGGTTCTGACCAGCTCAGAGATTGCTTTAAGAATGGCCTGAATTCTTTCCTAAATGTACATAATATAACTCGGTCCTAACATTTATAGGTAAAGTGGATCCAGGCAAAATCCAATTACATCTCTAGGGATCAGGAAGGAATTTTTTTCCCCTGCTGTAGCAAATTGGATCATGCTTTGCTGGGGGTTTTTCGCCTTCCTCTGGATCAACTGTGGGTGAAGGATTGTGTATATGAGATTGTATTTTTTATTTATTTTTTGGTTGAACTATATGGACTTGTGTCTTTTTTTCAACCTGACTAACTATGTAACTATGTAACTATATTTTTAAAGCAATCTACTGAGCTTTCCAGAACCACCACTGGAGGGAATCTATTCCACATTTTCACAGCTCTTGTTTCACAAGGCATATGTGGGGATTACAAACTGAGAGTTTTTCAGCCAGGTTTCGAGGGAGGGCCCCTGTGGCCTACAAGTATAACAATAAAATTAATGAATATTTTACAAAGCTGCACAGTTTTTTAATACTTACTGGGGCCACTTGACTGCATAGATTATTTTCTGGAAACAATGACAGGGCAGAGGCCAATCACAAAGCACCAGCACTGTCTTATAGAGAGAATGGGCGCACTGGTGTGCACAGACTATTGTATTTGGGTCTGCACCCCAAAGCTCAAACACACGTGTGTGTGCGTGTGTGTGTATATATATCTATATATCTATAGATATATATCTATAGATATATATATATATATAGATATATATCTATATATATATCTATATATATATATATAGATATATATACACATATACACGCACACTTCACTTATAAATGTAAACAAGCATTTTAAAATGTATTAAAATTAAAACGTAGATGGTGTAAGTAGGGCAGTGGATGGTGTCAATAGGGCAGAGACTGGTGTCAGTTTGGCAGTGTCAGAAGTTCTTTATTTTTATTTATTTTTTTTACAACATTTTTTATTTCCAGTTCTTTAACCACCTGACATCCAGCCGTAGCCGAATGACGGCTTCAGCGCGGATGTCAATTCCCGGGAGGCCATCATATGACGGCCTCCCCTTTCCTCGCTCCCCGTGCGCGCTCACGAGCGTGCAATGGGGAAATTCTGTGTTGGCCGTGTCCCTTGGACACAGCCAATCACAGATCGCTGTAAACGCCCAATCACAGCGGCCGTTTACAGTGCAATCGCTGCCTCCAATGAGAGATGATCTGAAATGTAAACAATTGAGATCATCTCTCATTGCCGGCTCTCTCTCCTCACACAGAGACAGCGTGTGAGGAGAGAGAGATCTGTCAGCGTTCTGTGAGTGTTCCTGTGTGATTTACTGTGTATTAAGTGCCCACAGTGCCCATCATTACAGTGCCCATCATTACAGTGCCCCATCAGTACAGTGCACCATCAGTACAGTGCCAATCGGTGCCCACCTGTGCCAATCGGTGCCCACCTGTCTGCCCAGCGGTGATCAGTGTCCAGCTGCACATCTGCACAATCAGTGACCACCTGTGCCACCTCATCAGTGCCCACCTGTGCCACCTCATCAGTGCCCACCTGTGCCACCTCATCAGTGCCCACCTGTGCCAATCAGTGCCCATCTGTGCTGCCTCAGTGCACATCTGTGCAATCAGTGCACATCTGTGCCACCTCATCAGTGCCCATCTGTGCTGCTCCATCTGTGCCGCCCCATCTGTGCCGCTCCATCTGTGCCACCCCATCTGTGCCATCCCATCAGTGCCCAGCTGTGCCACCGCATAAGTGCACATCTGTGCAATCTCAGTGCACATCTGTTCCACCTCATCAGTGCCCACCTGTTCCACCTCATCAGTGCCCACCTGTGCCGCCTCATCAGTGCCCACCTGTGCCGCCTCATCAGTGCCCACCTGTGCCACCTCATCAGTGCCCACCTGTGCCACCTCATCAGTGCCCACCTGTGCCACCTCATCAGTGCCCACCTGTGCCACCTCATCAGTGCTCACCTGTGCCACCTCATCAGTGCACATCTGCACATCTGTTCCACCTCATTAGTGCACATCTGTTCCACCTCATCAGTGCACATCTGTTCCACCTCATTAGTGCCCCTCTGTGCCACCTCAGTGCCCATCTGTGCTCATCAGTGCCGCCTCATCAGTGCCCATCAGTGCAGGCTTAGCAACCATGGCCAAAAGAAGCTTTTCCGCCGAGGAGGCGTACCAAATACTGTCCCAGGCCGGCGAGAGCAACGGGGAGCTCTCTTTTTCAGATTCCCTTTCCGACTCTGATTCCGAGTCGGACATAAATTATGAGCCAGTCCTCAGTAGTGGAACACTGAGTGACTCAGAGGAGGAAGAGATTCGGCCCGCCAAACGAAGGCGTTCTGGTGGGGAGGCAGTGGCATCTACCAGCACCGCAGTCCCATCCACCAGCACGGCAGTCCCATCCACCAGCACGGCAGTCCCATCCACCAGCACGGCAGTGCCATCCACCAGCACCGCAGTGCCTCGGCAAGAAAGGCCAAGGACCCATGCCAGCCTTCCCTATGCCCTGCAGAACCCCTTGTGGCTTCCTCCTAATTCAGGAGAAGCCAACATTCCCCCTTTCACTGCCCAGCCAGGAGTCCAGGTGAACACTGAGAATTTTTCCCCAATAGATTTTTTTAATTTATTTTTTACCGAGGACATGCTGTCAAGTATTGTGGCCCAGTGCAACCTTTATGCACAGCAATTCATTGCGAATAATCCAACGTCCTACTATGCCCGTCCCTACGAATGGAGAGACCTAACGGTGGAGGAGTTGAAGGTTTTTTTAGGGCTCACATTTAACATGGGACTCACGAAAAAAAACACTTTGCTGTCCTATTGGTCAACCCACCCCCTCCAACACATGCCAATATACTCCAAGGTAATGCCCAGAAACAGACACCTCATGATATTGAGGTTTCTTCATTTCAACGACAATACCCAGTGCCCTCCCCGAAATGACCCAAACTATGATAGACTTTTCAAAATTTGGCCACTTTTAAATTATTTTTCTGCACTATTCCCCCTGCTGTTTACCCCGGACAAAAACATATGTGTGGATGAGTCCCTTGTTAAGTTTAGTGGCAGGCTTAAAATAAAGCAATATATTCCCAGTAAAAGGGCCCGCTATGGGGTGAAGGTATACAAATTATGTGACCGAGTCACAGGTTACTTGTATGCCTTCAAAGTGTACGAAGGGAAGGACACCCAGCTGCAACCCCCTAATTGCATAGACTACTTGGGATCAAGCGGGAAAACTGTTTGGGACCTCACATACCCCCTACTGGAGAAAGGCTACCACCTGTACGTAGATAACTTCTACACATCTCTGCCCCTGTTCCACAACCTGCATCGGAAGAAGACGCCTGCATGTGGTACCATTAAAAAGAACCGGAAGGGCTTTCCTCAAAGTCTGGTCAATAAAAAATTGAGAAAAGGAGAAACGGCGAGTCTACGAAACAACGAGATTTTGGAGTGGAGAGACAAAAGAGATGTGTACATGTTGTCTTCAATCCACGATGATACCTTCATGGAAATCCCCAGAAGAAATGGCCCCATACAGAAACCTAAATGCATCTTTGACTATAATTTGTTTATGGGGGGAGTCGACTTGAATGACCAGATGCTGGAACCGTACCTTGCTACAAGACGGACATACCATTGGTATAAGAAATTCGCAATTAATTTTTTTCATTTGGCCATCTACAATTCTTATGTCATTTATCGTAACTCCACCCAAAACCCCAAACGCTTCCTTGGCTACCAGGAGGAAGTTTTCACTGCCCTTACATTCCCGAACGGCCCCCCAGAAAATATCCGATCTGATGTTCTAAGTCGACTCTCCGAATGCCACTTTCCAGATAAGATCCCTCCCAAACCAACTTGCCAACGACGGCAAAAAAAAGGAAGGTGTGTACCAGAGCTGGATTCAGAAGAGACACACGTATGGTAAACGTAAGCCTCCGTTCCTGCAATTTACCCTCACACCCCTTATGCCACTGCCTCCTCTGTAACTGACCCTGGCTTGTTATTTGACCATGCTTCTGCCTAACGATTCTGCACATACCTCTGCCTAATCTGGAACTGACCCTGGACTGTTATTCGACCATGCTTCTGCCCAACGATTCTGTACATACCTCTGCCTGATCTGGAACTGACCTTGGACTGTTTGACCATGATATTTGCCTGCCTCTTGGACTGATCTTGTACCCTGATACTGGACTAGTGGGATTCAACACAGGGGTCTCACATATGTGAGGGGCTCCAGAATTGTTTTTCTGGATGAAGAAAACAATTTTTTTTGTTTTCTCAATCCTAGATTAGGGTCTGGAGACTCGGAGGCTTCAAAGAGATTTGGGTGGGAGAAGCCTCTACCCCTGTCCCCATTCTGTCCTGAACGAGGCCCTACTTCTGCCTGTAGGACTTACTGCCGTCATGCCTCTGCCTGTTGCACTGACCACACCACATGGACCTGCCTACTACCAGGACCAATATTTTTGGCACTGCGGACAATATCTCTGCCTGCACTGACCCTGGACTTTATATGGACAGTAACCCTGCCTGCTGCCTGGACAATTGTGTTCGCCGCTGCTGACCAAGTCCCTGCCTGCTGCCTGGACCAGTGCTATCCTCCTGTGTACAACTGCGCTACTACAACCACAGGTAATCTTTTTTGTTTACGCTTTGCTCAGCATAATGTATTTTGGGGTGTAATTCTTGGTATGTGCATGCTATGTGTCCCTGGAACACCTGACGGTGTTCCTTGCATGTTGGATCTCTGTATGTGGCCAGGCTGTGTAGAAGTCTCACACATGTGGTATCGCCATACTCAGGAGGAGTAGCAGAATGTATTTTGGGGTGTCATTTTTGCTATCCAAATGCTATGTGTTGGAAATATCTTATAAACGGACAACTTTGTGTAAAAAAAATGCGTTTTCATTTTTTTTCCACATTTTCCAAAAACTTCTGGAAAAAAATGAACCATTAAAAAGACTCATTATGCCTCATAGATTATACGTTGGGGTGTTAGCTTTCCAAAATGGGGTCATTTTGTGGGTGTTTCCATTGTCTCGGTGCTCCAGGGCCTTCAAAAGTGTAATAGGTGGTTGAGAAATGTGATGTGTAATTTATGCTCCTAGAACACCTGATGGTGCTCCATGCATGTTGGGCCTCTGTATGTGGCCAGGCAGTGAAAAAGTCCCACACATGTGGTATCATAATACTCAGGAGGAGTAGCAGAATGTATTTTGGGGTGTCATTTTTGCTATCTAAATGCTATGTGTTGGAAATATCTTATAAACGGACAACTTTGTGTAAAAAAAAATGCGTTTTCATTTTTTTCCACATTTTCCAAAAACTTCTGGAAAAAAATAAACCATTCAAAAGACTCATTATGCCTCATAGATTATACGTTGGGGTGTTAGCTTTCCAAAATGGGGTCATTTTGTGGGTGTTTCCATTGTCCTGGTGCTCCAGGGCCTTCAAAAGTGTAATAGGTGGTTGAGAAATGTGATGTGTAATTTATGCTCCTAGAACACCTGATGGTGCTCCATGCATGCTGGGCCTCTGTATGTGGCCAGGCAGTGAAAAAGTCACACACATGTGGTATCGTAATACTCAGGAGGAGTAGCAGAATGTATTTTGGGTTGTCATTTGTGGTATACACATGCCATGTGAGAGAAATAAGCTATTACAATGACAATTTTGTGGGGGGAAAAAAAAAATCTAAATTTTGCAAAGAATTGTGGGAAAAAAATACAACTTCAAATAACTCACCATGCCTCTAACTAAATACATTGAAATGTCTACTTTCCAAAAAGGGGTTATTTGGGGGGCATTTGTACTTTCCTGGCTTGTTAGGGTCTCAGGAAATGAGATAGGCCACCAGTACATCAGATGTGATAATTTTTTTATGATTTGCACCATAGCTTGTAGACTCTAAAACTTTCACACAGACCAAATAATTTCCACAAATTTTTGGTTATTTTTACCAAAGATATGTAGCAGTATAAATTGTGGCCAAAATTTATGAAGAAAAATTACGAATTTGCAAAATTTTATCACAGAAATTAAGAAAAATGTGTTTTTTTTCAAAATTTTCGGTCTTTTTTCATCTATAGTTCAAAAAATAAAAAACCCAGAGGTGATCAAATACCACCAAAATAAAGCTCTATTTGTATGAAAAAAAGGACAAAAAAATCATTTGGGTACAATGTTGCATGACTGAGTAACTGTGATTCAAAGTCTGAGAGCACTGAAAGCTGAAAATTGGTCTGGATAGGAGGGGGGTTTAAGTGCCTAGTAAGGAAGTGGTTAAAGAGCCCTACTGGGGCTTTGGTGAAATATTAGGGGTCTAAACAGACCCATGATGCCTCCCTATTGTGACAGAGAAAGGAGCTGAGGACAGAAGTTCCCCAGCCCCTTTCTCTGCAGCTTTAGCTGCACTGGACAGTGAATGAATGGGAAATGCTCTGCACTGAGCAGCTTCCTGTTCTTTCACAAACTGAAGCCCAGTAAACACAATTTACTAGGCTTCAATTGTGAATGAACACAGTGATTGATCTGTACCAATCACTCACTGTGCTCATTCAGAAAAGGAAAGCCAAATGACATGGACCCAGGCAGCAGGGGGTATCAACGCTGCACAGGGGGTTATTAGGGTGTGCCTAGGCACACCCCCTGCGTACACCTATGAATGGGAGTGAGTCACATGCTCCTGCATACACAAAAAAACTGGGGGACATTAATCAATTCTGTCTGATAGTAAGGCAATGTCAAACAAAAGCAGTGAGACAGATGTATGATAATTACAACGTAATTCACAAATACCTCCCTCTGCTGTATAAGCCCCGTTCACACTGGGGCGGGGGCAGCATCGGCAGTAAAGCGCCGCTAATGTTAGCGGCTTTTTACCGTCGGTATTCAGCCACTAGCGGGGCGGTTTTACCCCCCGCTAGTGGCCAAGAAAGGGTTAAAAACCACAGCAAAGCGAGGCGCTTTGCCGGCGGCATAGCCACGCTGTCCCATTGATTTCAATGGGCAGGAGCGGGGAAGATGCTGCTGGCAGGACTTTTTTTTCCGTCCTGCCAGCGCACCGCTCCAGTGTGAAAGCCCTCGGGGATTTCACACTGGAGACAAAGCAGCGGCACTTTCGGGTCGGTTTGCAGGCACTATTATTAGCGCATTAGCGCCTGCAAACCGACCCAGTGTGAAAGGGCCCTGCGACAGAATAAAACCTTCCCCTGGCCAATTCTTACTTGTGCACCTGTTTTCAGTGAGTATCTAATTGTAAATGTTTAATCTGTTACAGGCCTTTACAAATTTGTCTTAGCCATACACAGTTCCTTCTGAACCTGCTGAGATTTTAACCATTAATGGGCAGGCTGAATGTACCAAGTTGATCGATCAATCAACTTGAGTACAACCAGCCTGCTGGATTTGCTTCCGATTATCATAAGCAGCTGCTATAGCTGCTAGCGATAATCACTATCTTTTCCCGGAGGGACAGCTTCCCCTGCTCCCCCTCCAGGAGAATACAATGGCTCAGCAGGAGGGATTCCCCTGTCAGCGCTTTCTGTGATGGAGGAATCATGCAAATTTCTGTCCTGCAGCCTCTGGTTGCAGGAAAGAAATTTGCACCATCTATGGCCACCCTTAGGCTGCCCAAGATTACGGGTGCAATGGTCACAAATACACATAAAAACAGACTTTGCTAACTGATGGATTTTATTACTGTCCAGCTAATGATTTACACAGCCCTACCAGACATCATAGTCAGGGCAGTGGCCCCATTTTCTTTACTGCAGCTAAAGCGATACAGCTGGGTCAGGCGCTATGGCGCCAGCATATCATTGATTAATGAAGAAAAAACACCCGAGTGAGCTCATCCCTCTGCTATCTTCCATCTGCAGATTCCTTGTCAACCCATATAAAAACAACACCTCTACATGACCCTTTGTGTTACTTTATAAGCTTTTTTTATTGTCCAGCCATTCAGATTCTTGCATCCACACAAACAATGTCCCCCACAACGGGACATTGTATTCTGACATTAGGGACTCCCCACTGTCAGATTACTCTGATCAGCGCTGCAGCTGATTGGCTGCAAGCCGCTGATTAAAGAAAGTTTTACAGTAGTCTCATTCAACAGAAGCCAATCTAGCAATTGGCTTTTGTCTGATAGGGAGAGCTACATGCTGATTAAAATTCATCAGCTCCCTGCTGAACTGGCCAAATTTTGATCCATGCGTACCCTGCTTAACTCTCCCTGTCTGTGATCTCAATAGTTTTTAAAGAGGCTTATGGCAAGCCAAATTCACACTTACACTAGTTGCATTTATAAATTTGTTTCATAATTTTTTTAATGAGCTGCATTAATTGGTGTTATGTTCTATGCGGCAAAAGTTCAGTTTTAAAATTGCCAAATAATTACCAAGTGTACTGAATCGCTGACCCAGAACAAGTGCAAAGGTTCACACTTAGATTCCACTGCCTTTATGTTTTAGATTTAGATTTGACACTTAATAACAAAGCCATAAGATGAGCATGGCAGCCATCGATTTAGCAGCTAATTAAAAAAGGCATCAATGACAGCAGCCATATTTTTGTCACAACAGATTTACTCTAAAGGAGAGGTATTGTAATGTTTCAGTTATAAATGTACAGTACATGTGATGAGTTCAGTGTTAAAGATCCGATTAATGAGTGGTGATGTATTAACCACTTCAATACAGGACATTTATACACCCTTCCTGCCCAGACCACTGTACCCAAACAACATTTTTATCATTTTTTTCATACAAATAGAGCTTTCTTTTGGTTGTATTTAATCACCACTGGGTTTTTTATTTTTTGAGACATAAGTGAAAAAATTGCAAGTTGAAATTGAAAGTTATAGAGTCTACAAGCTATGGTGCAAATCATTGAAAATTGATCACACCTGACGCACTGACGGCCTATCTCATTTCTTGACACCCTGAAATGTCAGGAAAGTAAAAATACCCCCCGCATGACCCCTTTTTGAAAAGTAGACAGTCAAAGCTATTTAGTAAGAGGCATGGTGAGTTTTTTGAAGTTTTTTTTCCCACAATTCTTGGGAAAATTAAGATTTTTGTTTTTTCCACAAAAATTGTCATAATAACAAGTTATTCCTTACACAGCATATGCATACTTCCAATTACACCCCAAAATACATTCTGCTACTCCTCCTGAGTATGGCTATACCACATGTGTGTGACTTTTACACAGCCTGGCCACACAGAGAGGTCCAACATGTAGGGAGCACCATCAGGGGTTCTAGGAGCATAAATTACACCTCTAATTTCCTAACGACCTATTACATTTGTGAAGGCCCTGGATCACCAGGACAGTGGAATTACCCACAAAATTTTGGAAAGCAAACATCCCAACATCTATTCTGTGAGGCATAATGAGTCTTTTGAACAGTTCATTTTTTTCCACAAGTCTTCGGAAAACGTGGAAAAAAAAATAAAACCTATTTTGTTTTACACAAAGTGGTCAGTTCATAAGATATTTTTATCTCAAAGCATGTATATAGCAAAAATGACACCGCAAAATATATTCTGCTACTCCTCCTCCTTCTATGAGGCATTATGAGTCTTTTGAATGGTTATTTTTTTTACACAAACATGGAAAGAAAATTAAATTATTTTTTTTTTACACAAAGTTGTCAATTTATAAGATATTTCTAACACATAGCATGTATATAGCAAAAATTACACCCCAAAACACATTCTGCTACTCCTCCCGAGTATTGCAATACCACATGTGTGAGACTTTTACACAGCCAGTCCACATACAGAGGCCCAACATTGAAGTAGTACCTTCAGGCGTTCTAGGAGCATAAATTACACATCTCATTTCATTCCTACCCATCACACTTTTGAAGGTCCTTGAGCAACAGGACATTGGAATTACCCACAAAATGACCCCATTTTGGAAAGCAAACACCCCAACGTATATTCTATGAGGCATGGGCTGCAGATAGGTACTTGGGTGCTCTGATGGGCTGTAGACAGGTACTCGGTTACTCTGATGGGCTGGTGACAGGTACTCGGTTACTCTGATGGGCTGGTGACAGGTACTCGGTTACTCTGATGGGCTGATGACAGGTACTCGGGTACTCTGATGGGCTGGTGTCAGGTACTCGGGTACTCTGATGGCCTGGTGACAGGTATTTGGGTACTTTGATGGCCTGGTGTCAGGTACTCGGGTACTCTGATGGCCTGTGACAGGTACTTGGGTACTCTGATGGCCTGGTGACAAGTACTCAGGTACTCTGATGGGCTACAGATAGGTACTTGGGTACTCTGATGGGCTGGTGACTGGTACTCGGGTACTCTGATGGGTGGTGACAGGTACTCAGTTGGGCTGTGAAAGGTACTCGGGTACTCAGACGGGCTGTGACAGGTACTCAGGTACTTGGGTATGCAGATGGACTGTGATGGGTACTCGGGTACCCAGATGGACTGTGACAGGTACTCAGGTACTAGGGTACTCATATATAATGTGACATGTACTCAGATACTCGGGTACTCAGATGGGCTGACAGGTACTCGGGTATTCAGATGGACTGTGACAGGTACTCAGGTACTCGGGTACTCAGATGGGCTGTGACAGGTACTCAGGTACTCAAATGAACTGTGACAGGTACTCGGGTACTCAGATGGGCTGTGACAGGTACTTTGATGGGAGATGACAGGTACTTTGATGGCTGGTGATAGGTCCTCTTTATTAAGGGGGCAATCAGTGTGGTTGGTGTGCACTGTGAGCGGTAACGAGAAGTTACCGCAATTTCCTTCTCACACACGATTGGTGAGTGAGGAGAACACGATAACATCTCGTTACCACGGTTTGTTGACATTCTGTGACTGGCTGTGATTGGACACAGTTGGACACGTGGTAAAGAGCCAATTTCATTGGGTCTTTACTGCGATCAGGGTAGGGCTGTGTCAGGGTGACAAGCCTCGTCCCCGATCGCCACTCTGTGCGTGCCCTAGGGGCGTACACTAGCGCCGTGCACGTGGGAAGTACACAGTGATTGGACACAGCCGGTCACATGGTAAAGAGCCATTTCTTATTGACTCTTTACATGGATCTGGGATGGGCTGTGTCCGAGGGACACATCTCATCCCCGATTGCCACGATGCGGGCCCCTGGGGGCCGCAGGAGCTATGAGAAACCGAGGACGTCATATGACGCCCGCCCAGGATGGGAGATCCCATCTGCAGACGTCATATGACTATAGCCCGGTACTGAAGTGGTTAAACACCTGTCTATTTGTTTAGTATTTTAATGCATCGCCACACGGGGCAGCCATATTCCTATACTGGAGGATCTCCTTCTGCACAATGATTGTGCTTTGATGTTTATTTCTCTTTGTTAGAAAACAGATTTGTGGAGTTGAATTACTACACTGAGCAAAATTATAAATGCAACACTTTTGTTTTTGCCCCTATTTATCATGAGCTGAACTTAAAAATCTATGACTTTTTCTATGTAAACAAAAGGCCTATTTCTCTCAAATATTGTTCACAAATCTGTCTAAATATGTGTTACTGAGCATTTCTCCTTTGCCGAGATAATCCATCCACCTCAGGTGTGGCATATCAAGATGCTGATTAGACAGCATTATTATTGCACAGATGTGCCTTAGGCTGTCCACAATAAAAGGCCACTCTAAAATATGCAGCTTTACTGTATTGGGGGGTCCGGGGGGTCCGAAAACCAGTCAGTATCTGGTGTGACCACCAAGTGAAGTCATAGATCTTTAAGTTCAGCTCATGATAAATAGGGGCAAAAACAAAAGTGTTGTGTTTATAACTTTGCTCAGTGTAAATAGGTAGAGAATCCGTCTTCATTTCACTCATTCAGTCATGAGCAAGATACACGTTTTTTATTTTTCTACACTTTCTCTACTTCTTTTATGCAATAAACCCCATAGCCGTGCACAGGGGGTGTGCCAGGTGTGCCCGGACACACCGTAATCACTCTGTGGCATGCTGCTTCCCCCTACTGCCCAGGTTTTCCCCCCTGCTGTACCCCCACCCACCACAGTGCTGCTGTCTTCCCTCCTCTACCCCCAGCTGCTGTGGGTAATGTTTCAGGATGGAGAGTGGGGGAAAGGGGCTAATCAATATGTCATTTACTGGCCCCTTCCTTTTCTAAATGAAGACAGTGAACACACTCACTCACTGTGTTCAGTCATAACTGAAGCATAGTCAACTGTGCTTATTATGCTTCGGTTTGTTAATGAACAGGAAGCCGCTCAGAAAAGAGCATGTACCATTCATTCACTGTCCAGTGCAGCTGAGGCTGCAGAGAAAGTCATGTGTGTTTGAGCTTTGGGGTGCACACCCTAATGCAATACACTGCTCACCACTATGACAAACTCTATAGGTTAGGTATAGGCCGATATACATATGAGCATTATAGGGATATTTTACAGATAAGCAAGAAAGAATGTGAAAGTCACATCAAAAATTATTTATAGAGAAATGTTAATATTGTATTTTACACATCCTGGGTTATATTTTGGTTTCCCATTAATAAAATTTGGTCAAGCGCAGATATAGACAAGTGTTGCTTTTTTATTTTTATTCCACTGATAATAGACATAATCCCTGGAGTTCGTAAAGACTGGTGCAAACAGATTTTATGAAAGTGTCTGCCATGCATTCTAAAAGTGGTGCAGCATGCGCCAAATTCATGTACCTGTCTAGAACTTGTACTTGAATTTTGGAACTACCTGAAGCCGGAGCACAAATAGCTGTCAGAACCAAAAGTGTTGCAGATGCTTCATGAATTTGGTGCAATACATTAAAGTGGTTGTAAACCTCAGACATGAAAAGCACTACATATCATTTTTGTCTGCTGCATCGTTCCCCTGCTATCAGTATGAATCACTTCTGACAATTTTTCCTGACACCAAGAGAAAAGTGGTGATAGAAGGGGGACCTCCAGCTGATGTGTCTTTAAAATGTTACTAAACCCACAACAGTAAAATCAGTCTGTATATGCAATAAAGCATGCTTGTTATACTCACTGTGGAACCTAAGGGGTTAATCCTCTGCATTGTGTATAAAGGCTGTGTGATCCTGTCCCTCTGATCCTCCAATTCTTTGACTTCAACCTATCTTTCGATATAACAGAGAATTAGGAGTCAGGCTGCACATGCTCAGTTTGGTGGGTATTGATTTTTTTTTTCTTGGGAGAGTGCGTGTGATCAGTACAGGGCCAATCAGTTCTGTCCAGACAGGATCAGGGGAGAATGAAAACTGCTCCTACAAGCAAAGACTGATAGAAGTCACAAGACTCCTACATACTGCTGATGAGAAAAGGTATTTAGCAGTTTATATTTACTAAAGCTATTGCATTTCCATGTTCTGTGTACTGTGGGAGACCAGATCTAGTGAATGCAGGTTCTGGGTTTAGTAACACTTTAAGTGGTGTGAGGCTCCTTTAAATGTAAATCAAACTTGATAATATAAGTGTTATATAGCCTTATGAAATAATCATTCACCTAAATCAGTGGTTCTCAACCATTCTAGTGCCGTGACCCCTTGATAAAATTTCCCAAGTTGTGGGGACCCCTAACGGTAAAATTATTTTCGTTGGTCATTTCATTGCTGTAATTTTGCGACTGTTATGAATCGAAATATAAATATCTGATATGCAGGATGTATTTTCATTCCTACAAATCTAACATCTTAAAGCATAGTGATTAATCACAAAAACAATCTGTAATATACAGCGCAAAATATTTATTTAACATATAAGTTACAAGTGGATAAAATGCCCCACCGAGAGACAGGGTAAGTGCCGGGCAGATGGCGGGCGGGCGGCGGGGCACAGTGGGAGCATTGATATGGCACGGGGGCAGCATTTGATAGTACAGTGGGAGCATTTCATATGGCACAGTGACTGCATTTGATGGGCACAGTGGCTGCGTTTGATGGGCAAAGTGGCTGCGTTTGATGGCCCCATGGCTGCGTTTGATGGCACAAAGGCGGCAATTGATGGGCACAGTGGCGGCGCTTGATGGCACAGTGGCTGCGTTTGATGGGCAAAGTGGCTGCGTTTGATGGGCACAGTGGCTGCGTTTGATGGCACAAAGGCGGCAATTGATGGGCACAGTGGCGGCGCTTGATGGCACAGTGGCTGCGTTTGATGGCACAGTGGCGGCATTTGATGGCACAGTGGCGGCGTTTGATGGCACAGTGGCTGCGTTTGATGGCACAGTGGCTGCGTTTGATGGCACAGTGGCTGCGTTTGATGGCACAGTGGCTGCGTTTGATGGCACAGTGGCTGCGTTTGACGGCACAGTGGCTGCGTTTGATAGCACAGTGGCGGCAATTGATGGGTACAGTAGCTGCGTTTGATGGCACAGTGGCGGCAATTGATGGGCACAGTGGTGGCATTTGATGGCACAGTGGCGGCGTTTGATGGCACAGTGGCTGGGAATGCCACCACTGTTTGATGGCACAGTGACGGCG
The DNA here is from genome assembly GCA_037952835.1 of Lithobates septentrionalis. Classification (NCBI taxonomy): domain Eukaryota; kingdom Metazoa; phylum Chordata; class Amphibia; order Anura; family Ranidae; genus Lithobates; species Lithobates septentrionalis. The sequence continues at coordinate 649,097 of JBBDGP010001635.1, read as the reverse complement.
TTTGAAGGCACAGTGGCGGCGTTTGAAGGCACAGTGGCTGCGTTTGATGGCACAGTGGCTGCGTTTGATGGCACAGTGTTGGCAATTGATGGGCACAGTGGTGGCAATTGATGGGCACAGTGGTGGCAATTGATGGGCACAGTGGTGGCGTTTGATGGCACAGTGGCGGCATTTGATGGCACAGTGGCGGCGTTTGATGGCACAGTGACAGCGTTTGAAGGCACAGTGGCGGCGTTTGATGGCACAGTGGCTGCGTTTAATGGCACAGTGGCTGCGTTTGATGGCACAGTGTTGGCAATTGATGGGCACAGTGGTGGCAATTGATGGGCACAGTGGCGGCAATTGATGGGCACAGTGGTGGCAATTGATGGGCACAGTGGCGGCGTTTGATGGCACAGTGGCGGCATTTGATGGCACAGTGGTGGCATTTGATGGCACAGTGGTGGCATTTGATGGCACAGTGGTGGCATTTGATAGCACAGTGGCGGCAATTGATGTACAAAAATGCTATCTCTGACTTACCAAATCACTGGTGTTCCGTCAGAATCAGCAAGCCGCCTGTGTTTCGTTTCGTCGCCGCCATCTTGGTAGACTCGTCCTCAGCAAGCGGATTTCGGTGGGTGTAAAAAGATGTCCGCTTGCCGACTTCTAAATGTAGCCTCACTGCGGACGAGAGTACCAAGATGGCGCTGACAGACTCTGGCGTAACACAGTAACTTCGGGTCCGTCTCGGCCAGCATTCGCGACCCCCTGGCAAATCGGCAATCGACCCCCCAGGGGGTCGCGACCCCCAGGTTGAGAACCGCTGACCTAAATCAACATCAATTTGTGAAAAAAACGTGAAATATATGAAAAAATTATATCATCCACTGTGATTGTGCATCTAAACAGAATATACAAAATATAAAAACATATATTGTGCTAGGTGCTCCACCCAATTAGACAAACATCTCTAAACAAAATTAAAATGTCTATAACAAATGCATGTTCACTTTGTGACTTTCAGTGCATATGTTTTCACCAGTGATAAAAATAAACAGCAATGTACTTCAGTGCCAAATACTCCAATGCACCACTGTTCCACCACTAGGTTCAGTGCTCTCTCGCCTCAATTGTTGATCTTTAAAAAATGTAGGTCAAATGCTCTTAGGTATGAAATCCTTGCAGAACTACCTCCAGGCTGTTAGTGCCCACTTTGTATGCTAGGTCTCTTTAAGAGGCTGGACCTTGCTGCCTCCACTTGCAGTAGTATTCTGGCCACCCCACAAAGGCCACCCCACTGGAACTGGGGTACTCTGATAACAATCATGGAAGGGCTCGCCACAGTAGCTGGTCCTCTGGAGAAACTGCATGCTATTAGGCTGCAGCAGGATTGCCAGCACTGACAGTGGAGGACCTCTTAACTGGCTGCAGATCTATTGCCCAGCTACCTTTGCTTCTGCTGAGGGAGGAAAGATGATAACTTTATCCTCCCTGGTTGTAGGATTGCCACATCATCCCTTTAATCCGGGACACATATGAATTACACAGGTTCTGAGGCTGATTTAATGCAGATAAGGCACCAAATGAGTTCAATTACCACCTTAATCAGCCACAGAACCTGTGTAATTAATGTGTGTCCTGGATTAAAGGGATGATGTGGCAACCCTACCTGGTTGTATCCAGAAACCTAGGTAGTTGTGGGAAAAGTTGTGCCTGCATCGGAGTATGGTAAATAAATAGACACTCTGCTACACTCCACTCCACTGGAACTTTCTGTCTATGGCAAGTTTGAAAACAATTTAAATCCATCCTATGCAAAGTGTACGGGGGATCTGCCAAAGTTGGGTTCTAGGAGTGCCTCAGGTGTTGAGTCTCTGTTCTTTTCCAGGACGAGAGGTGACAGGTCTCTGTTTTCAGGAGCGTCAGCAGATGGTGATTCAGATTACGCCATAGTGACAACATGGACCTGAGCTTGGTGGCAATTTGAACCATGTCATATTGTCAGGATCCTTTGAACCTCTGTTGTCAGAGATGTTTGTGGCTCATAAACTTGGACATGTCCCTTAAAAGCCCCTTTTTTGGGCCTCTTTGTGGATCTAGACGGGTTTGAGAAGTTTAAGCATCTTGAACTTTATCGTTGATTCCTTTTCTAAAGATATTGTAGACTGGAACATCTGAAATGGGCTTTTCTAGGACAACTCCAGGGACTTCTTTCCAGAGTTTTTGCAATTTTTCTTGCTTGTGCATGTTCCTTTACATGGCACTCTGTGCTCAGGTTGCTCTTCCTACGCTTGCCTCAAAATGTACTGTATGGTTGTTTTTCCAGATTGTTTTGTAGCATGCCCATTTCCATGTCCATTCCATGTCCATTTCCACTGTTTCCCATGAACTATGTCTCTGAGCAGTTGTATCAGGTAGGGATGCACCAATAGCATTTTTTTAACACTGAGTACGAGTACTGATACTTTTTTGCAGGTACTCGCTGATACCAATTACTGATGCCTATCGCCTAGGAAGAGGGTGGTTTGGGAGGTAGCGGGGAGGGGGGGGGTTGTTGTTTGCAGGCATGGTACAGGAGACCGTCAGAGATTGCAGGCATGGTACAGGAGACAGTCAGGGACTGCAGGCATGGTACAGGAGATAGTCAGGGACTGTAAGCATGGTACAGGAGACAGTCAGAGACTGCATGGTACAGGAGACAGTCAGAGACTGCAGGCATGGTACGTGAGACAGCCAGAGACTGCATGGTACAGGAGACAGCCAGAGACTGCAGGCATTGTACAGAAGACAGCCAGAGACTGCAGGCATGGTACAGGAGGCAGCCAGAAACTTCAGGCATGGTACATGAGACAGCCAGAGACTGCATGGTACAGGAAACAGCCAGAGACTGCATTGTACAGGAGACAGTCAGAGACTGCAGGCATGGTACAGGAGACAGTCAGAGACTGCAGGCATTTTACAGGAGACAGCCAGAGACTGCAGACATGGTACAGGAGAAAGCCAGAGATTGCAGGCATGGTACAGGAGATAGCCAGAGACTTCAGGCATGGTACAAGAGACAGCCAGAGACTTCAGGCATGGTACAGGAGACAGCCAGAGACTGCATGGTACAGGAGACAGCCAGAGACTGTATGATACAGGAGACAGCCAGAGACTGCAGGCATGGTACAGGAGACAGTCAGAGACTGCAGGCATTTTACAGGAGACAGCCAGAGACTTCAGACATGGTACAGGAGACAGCCAGAGACTGCAGGCATGGTACAGGAGACAGCCAGAGATTGCAGGCATGGTCAAGGAGTCTCTCATGGGAGAGGAACTGACCGGACAGCACACGGAGGAGGGAGAGAGCCCCACAGCTCAGTACATCAGGATAGCGCCATACAGTGTCTTCATACAGAGCCCCCCTGTTCTCTGCCTCAGCATCCAGCCAGGGAGAGCCCGGACTCAGTGCTCTGTGTGGCCGAGAGTAAGAGCTGGAGGAGGGAGGTGTGCAGCGAGGAGACAAGGCTTGTGGGCTTTTAGGACGGGCAGGCCTGCACCTAGCCCTACCACTGGGACGAGGAGGCGGGGATGGCACTGTCCGGAGGGGTGGAGGAGGAGGCGGTCTGCTCCCAAGCGACGTCACTTCAGGTATCGTTTTCTGGTATCTGAGCATTTTCGCAAACACCAATACGCATGAAAATGGCTAGTATCGGCGCCGATACTGATACCAGTATTGGTATCAGTGCAACCCTAGTATCAGGGTGTGAATGAATCTCTCATGCTTCAATGCTTTGTGAGCGCTTTGTGGGTGGGGTACTGTGCGACTTCTTAATGCCTTGTAAGTAGCACAATTCTTGAAAGAACACATTTGAACCAGAGTCCCTAGTCTGAATGTACATTACCTTCTGCTGGCAGCTATAAGGAAGGTAGAAGTGCATTTATATGAACATGAGTTTGACTCGAACATTGGCTGTTCGCCCATTTGCCGAATAGCGAACAATTTGGGACGTTGGTGGCAAATTCGGAAGCCGTGGAACACCCTTTAAAAGTTTATGGGAGAAATCAGAAATCACTGGGTGATGTTGACCACGCCCCCTAAAACGTCACAGTCCCAGCATGCCCAGGGACTGTGACATCAAAAGGGGGCGGGGTCTCCACCTATATAAGTCACAACGCAGCCCTCGGAGAGCAGTCCAGCCGGAGAGAGCGTCGTGTCAACATCTGGAGAAGAGAAGACAAGAAGCCCAGAAGTCCGGACCTCTGCTGGCAAGAGAGCTACCTGAAGACAGCAGAGGAGCCGGCCGAAGAACTGGAGAGAAGAGAGCGGAGAAGAACCAACCGGACGCCGGGAGAAGATGAAGCGGAGGGACCCCCGAAGCCGGAAGAAGACCCTCGAAGCCGGAGGAAGACCCCCCCCGGAGCTGTTTAATAAAATATTTTAAAAACCTGTGTAGTGTTTTATTATTTACACTTTTTCCCTAGGTGAATGGGTAGGGGTACCATGTACCCCATACTCATTCACATAGGGTGGGGGGCCGGGATCTGGGGCCCCCCTTATTAAAGGGGGCTCCCAGATTCCGATAAGCCCCCACCCGCAGACCCCGACAACCAACAGCCAGGGTTGTCGGGAAGAGGCCCTTGTCCTCATCAACATGGGGACAAGGTGCTTTAGGGTGGGGGGGGCCCTGCAGGGCGCCCCCTCCCCCAAAGCACCCACCCCCCATGTTGAGGGCATGCGGCCTGGTACGGTTCAGGAGGGGGGGGGGCGCTCGCTCGTCCCCACCCCCTTTCCTGACCGGCCAGGCTGCGTGCTCGGATCGGGGTCTGGTATGGATTTTAGGGGGGACCCCACGCCGTTTTTTCGGCGTAGGGGCTTCCCTTTATAATCCATACCAGACCTAAGGGCCTGGTATGCCCCGCGACGGGGCCCGCAAGGTGTCAATCTCGCCGATAAAAGCGGCAAGATTGACATCCTTTTCTAGTCCCGTCGCACCTGAGTCACGTTCAAAATGAACGGACTTGTCCGTGTGTGGGCAAGTCCGTTCATTCTGAAAGTCCGCCGGAACTCCGGCGAAAGTCCGTCGGAAAGACGGGCGGACTTAGCCCGCCAGAAAGTCCGGGCGTGTGTGGGCAAGTCCGTCCGTTTTAAAGTCCGGCGCACCTGGCGGACAAAGTCCGTCGGAAAATGTGCCGGACCAAGTAGGATAGAAAGTCTGACCGTGTGTACGCGGCATTAGATTAAAAAAAAATACATTTGATTCCTAAAAGAGCATAAAATTCAGTTCCCTCTTAGTAATTTTGAGGTCCTGCTGTAAACGAAAGTTCTTTATTGAACTACATTGTTACCCTAACTGATCACTCCTTTAGCTGACTGCAGCTTCTTGTGCATCACCTGAAAGTGCAGTTGCTCCAGAGCTTAGTAAATGAGGTAAGGCTTCATGTTGCAAAGAGTACCCAATCACATGCAAGGGAAATTAGAAAAACAACATTTTTGCTTACACATGATTGGATGATGGAAATCAGCAGAGCTTCTGCTCATTTACTAAGCCCTGGAGCAACTGCACTTGCAGAGTGCAACTGCATTTTGCAAAGTGCACAGTCTATTTGCTTTTAGTAAATCAACCCCATAAGCTCAGTATTTTTAGTGAACAAAAAGTTTTTTAGTGGCAGTTGCTGATGCGTGGTGTGAACTGATAACCCCTATAGCAGTAAACCTCAGGGAAACCTACCAAGTGCCAATATACAGACACTCAAAAAATATAAACTTTATGCTAAATTTAATAAAAAAGGAGAAATATGTACAAATTGGATAAAATTTGCTTGCATGTATGTGAGCATAGACACAGCATAACAAAATGAGTCTATTGCTATAAATTATTTACTACTCTATATGTTTCCTATTCAGTTCTAAGAGCTATAAAATAAGAGTTAAAAAAAAAAAAAAAACTCTGTTACTTAGAAATGAATGAATGTACTATTTTAGAGCCAGCAAACCTACAATATTAGTTGCCATATACAGTAAAACTGTCAGTCATTTATAAATGTTAAAAAGCCACTACAGATATGACTTTTGAAATTCAAGATGCCGGAACACATGGCTGAGCCCTTCTTGTTTTATTGGAGACAATGGGAGACAAAGACAGGAAATTGCATCAAAGTCAGGTAGTTATCGCCTTGTGACTTCACAGTTGGTTACCCACTGCACATGCGCGAAGCGCGCTGCATTTTGTGAATGGGCAGCAATCTTCTGGGACCTGTGAAGTGTCCCAGAATGCTGTGGGGAAGGAGGGGGGGTGAACTTTGAGCTCAGTTTACCATAGAAAAATCAGGTACCAGATCCCCCCCAAAAGGTGGCAAATGTGACAGCAGGGGGGAGGAGGCAGATATTTTGGCAGCGCTCCGGTTTAAAGAGATTCACTCTCTCTATTCATCCTATTTATCATTATCATTGAAGGTGAAAGTAAAAGGAAATCCAAAATTTGAGTTGTCCCCAGAAAAGTAATATAAGGGAAATCTTACAATAGGCGCACTAGTTCCCTTAATTTGCAGGGATTTCCTCTCACTTCCTGTTTGGCTATGGGAAAGGAACTGAAGGGAAATCTCTGCAATGGGACATCGATGGCGAAAAAAATCTGACAGCTGTGATTCCTATAGTGATGTTGTGATTGACCCACAGCTATCACATGGTACCTGGGCCAATAACAGCACACAATAGTAATCACAGCTGTTATGAATGTAACTCAGTCCTGACAGTTCAAAACAGTGATGTTATAGTGATCATCACTGTAAAAACAATCAAAGTGTAAAAAAACAAAAACAAAAAAACCACTGAACTACGCTATTGAAAGTATGTAAAAAAAAGGAAAAAAGAAAACAAATGTTAAAACGAATTGAATAAGAAAAAAATATATATTTTTTTTTAATATAGGTTCACCAGTTAGTATCCCTGATCACTGCCACACAAGTCACATGATGACACTGCACTGCACCGGTGACAGTATGTAAAAAAAATATAGTGAAAAAAAAAATGTATTTCTTCATTAATCACAACTTTAAAAAAGTCACCATGTCTCTTACTGAACACCTCAGACTGTCTACTTTCCGAAAAAGGGTCATTTGTGAGGTATTTGTCCTGGCATTTTAAGATCCCTAAGAAATGAAATCAGTACATCAGGATTGATTCATTTTCAAATATACTGTACAGTATATACCATAGTTTGCAGACTCTATAACTTTCACACAAACCAATTAATATAAACTTATTGTTATTTTTTGTTTGCCAAAAACATGTGGTAGAATACATTTTGGCCTAGGTTTATGAAGAAATTAGATTTTATTGGATATGTTTTATAACAGAAAGTAGAAAATATAATTTTTTCTTTTCAAAATTTTCGGTCTTTTTATAGTAAAAACAATAACCCAGTGGTGATCAAATGCCACCAAAAAAAAGCGCTATTTGTGTGAAAAAAATTACATAAATTTAATATAATTTGCGTACATGACGGTGCAATTGCCAGTTAAAGTAGCGCAGTGCTAAATAGCAAAAAATGGCCTGGTCGTGGAGGGGGTAAATGTGAGGTCAAGTGGTTAATTTGTATGTGTATTGGCTGCTGCTCATAGATTAATTTACTGTACATACGAAATCATGAACACTGTAAAATGCTTGAACTGATTGTAAGAGTTAATGGGATTTTCCCTAAGATTTAGGGATTCCCACATCCTTTAGTTCCTTTGAGATACAGTAACAGCATGTCTTCAGACCTAATGATGTCTACACTTCTTTGAATAACACCAATGAGACTACCAACTATAGACTTTTCTGTTCCCCAAGAGTGTAAATATTGTAGTGTTTTCGTAATCTGTTTTATATATATATGTTTTCGTAATCTGTTTTATGTAAGGTTTAAATAAAAATAAAAACACCTTCTTTTTGCAAGTCATACAGCCGAAACAACGCAGCTACTGCTGCTCATCTCCATTACCGCCCTCTTACTTTGGATGCATCATGGATCCACAATGCATGACTATCTCAGGAAGGTCAGAGGTGTGTTTTGTATTCAGAGTAAGAAGCAGTATGGCAGCACCCAGTGACAAAATTATTGACTTATCAGAGGTGTCTGCAATAACTGATAAAGGAAAGGGTTGCTTTATAGGAAAACCTCAATGGTCTTTATTTAACTTTTTTATTTAAGTACACCTGTCATGATCTGAGTTCAAGGGCTGCCTCTTCTAGTCTTCTTTTGAGAATGCTAGTTGCCTGAGTATCATACGTGGAGCAAGTATGCTTGAAGGAAGTGTAAGAAAACGGTTGTAAAGGTTTGTGTTTTTTCACCTTAATGCATCCTATGCATTAAGGTGAAAAAAAAACCTGTCAGTGACGGCCTACCAGCCCCCCCCCCCCCACCCATTTTACTTACCTGAACCCTCGCTCTCTTGCTGCTCGGGGTTCTCGGCTGTTGATTGGATACATTGATAGCAGCACAGCTATTGGCTCCCGCAGGCTCTGGGGGGCGGGGCCGAGTCCTGCATTCAGCCTCTATGGACGCCGAATGCTGGAGCATGCTCGCAAGGTAATCCCTCGGGAGAGCGCTTCTCCCAGGGGGTTATCTGATGTGGGGAGGAGCCGAGAGAGCCGCCGAGGGACCCCAGAAGACCAGGTTCGGGGCTACTCTGTGCAAAACGAGCTGCACAGTGGAGGTAAGTATGACATTTCTATTATTTTAAAAAAAAAAACCTAACCTTTAGTGTCACTTTAAAGATATCTTTGCTTGTTTTGGGTCAACAGATCAGAAAGTAATGAAGCCAAAACATCAGCATGACATTCCTAAAAGCAGAAGTCCGCAATGGAAGCCTTCGTAATTTATTTAGAACAGGTTTCCTTTAACCACCTTAGCCCCGGAAGAATTTACACCCTTCCTAGCCAGGCTATTTTTTTTTACGGCACTGCGTCACTTTAACTGACAATTGCACGGTCGTGCAATGCTGTACCCAAACAAAATGTATGTCCTTTTTTTCCCCACAAATAGAGCTTTCTTTTGGTGGTATTTGATCACCTCTGAGGTTTTTATTTTTTGCATTTTAAACAAAAGAAGAATGACAATTTTGAAAAAAAAACACAATATCTTTTACATTTTGCTATAATAAATATCCCAATTTTAAAAAAAAAGTTTAGGCCGATATGTATTCTTCTACATATTTTTGGTAAATACGGCGGCTGGTCCAGAAATGGTTAAAGCGGTGTGTCACTGTCTACACATAATATTTTTTTTTCTAACACTGACACTGTTTAATCTATTTAAATCTTTAACTTACTTTTTCCGTTTCTGCAGCTTTCTGCTCTAATTTTTCTTTAGTAAAGATAACTTATAGAAACTTCCTGTAGTTGGTTTTCATCTTGCCTGTGGGCATGTGAAACCCACAGGCATCCTCTTCCGGGATACGGTGCTGCAGATCGACCAGCATGCACCGCCCGTTCTAGCCCCAATCTCGCGCATGCGCAGTAAAGACAAATCGGAGCGCCGTCAAGAGCTCCTGGTTAAGTCTCACGAGATTTGGCGGAGGTTATCCGCAATGTCTCCTGGGAAGAAAGACAATGAGATCCCAGGAGACAGTGCGGCGAACAAAGGATATGACGACAATACCCGCAAAGTCCACGCCCATAGCCGCAGGGACAGAAGAAAGGACAGACAGATAACGTAAGGTAGGGAAAAAAAAAAAAAAAAAAAGCTCCATATGGCACTCGGTGTTGCTTTTAGAAGCCACCGAGATGCTGTTTAAAAAATGGGTGAAGATCCGCTTTAAATGTATATGTTTTTAAACTGATTTGTTTTTTCACTTTTTTGTTAGTTTTTTTACAATCTTTGTAATACAAGTAAAGATTTAATTCTCAAGAAAGGATTGCAAGATAGTTATAGTTTATCTAAAGAGACAACAAAAGCAGGAGCTGCTTGCCTTGAGACTCACTTTATTTAATTGGAACATCAGTTGGAGCTATCCAATAAGGGATGAGCACATCTTGGTTCTTTGAATAAGGCCCCTTTCACACGATCGGACCATTCAGGTCCGCCTGTCAGTTTTGACGGCGGACCTGAACGGGCGCTCCCTGTTAGCCTATGGAGCGACGGATGTCAGCGGAGACATGTCCGCTGACATCCGACCCGGTCCGGATCCGTTGCTGGCGGATTGGGATTGGGTGAGATCTGATGAAAACGGACATGCTGTCCGTTTTCATCCGATCCCTCCATAGGCGGCAGCGGCGCCTGACAAGCCCCTCCCCGCTCAGTGAGCAGAGAGGGACCTGTCATCCGCCGGCTCAGCGGAGATCAATGGACTGATCTCCCGCTGAGCCGGCGGACTGAGGCGGGCTCCGTGGAAACGGAGTCCGCCTCGTGTGAATGAGGGCTTAAGTCTACACTTTTATTAACACATGATCTGGATCACTGATCCCTGACTCATACATGTGTTTATCTAACTTTTAGCTTAAAGTGGTTGTTAAGCCACTTTCACATCTTTATACCATCCCCTCTGTGTTCTAATCCTGTGTGCCTGTGTGAGTGATTTATAAAAAAAAAAAAGTCTGCTATACCTCATTTCACAGCTCTTCTCAGCGATCACATGATCGGCTGGCTTTCTTCTCTTCCTGTCTGACAGATGCAGCGGACGTAGCCTAGATTCCCCCTACTGATGTCACTCGGGAGAGGAGAGGAAAGGAGAGAGAGAGCCGGCCAATCATGTGACCGCTGAGAAGAGCTGTGAAATGAGGTATAGCAGGCTTTTTTTATAAATCATTCACACAGAGGCACACAGGATTAGAACACAGAGGGGATGGTATGAAAACGTGAAAGTTATTTGAGCAGCAGGAGTTGAGGGGGCGGGCACTGTCATGAGCTGACAGGCAGGGAGGGGAGGGGGAGAGAGCACAGAGGAGACAGATAGCAGGCTCTGGATGATGGAGGCACGTATGGATGACTCCAGTGTCAGAGCTCAGCAGCCCTGATACATCGGAGTCAAGGTACAGGGGGCCAAATGACTTAGCACAAGCACTTTGCTTTATAAAATGCTTTAAAGGAACAGGATCCTTCTTTTTTTTTTTTTTTTGAGTTAACAAATGCTTTAAAGTGTTGAGCTGTGTAAACAGGCTTTTTACCTCAGATAACAGTGTAAAAGGAGGTGAAAGCTCTACCTCAATAGAAGTCCCTGTTTCCCTTTTTTTTTTAAACATCTACTTTCCCTTGCCTTCCACCCTGAATGCCTAGGCAAGAGTAGCGTCATCATTTTGACAAGATCCTTGAGCATGTCGAGTAGTTCAAATCTTGTGATACACTACTGTACTGTGCTGTACTGTATCTAACCAAATGAGATTCTCAGGCATGCCAAGTAGCTCAAATCTCATGAGAAGATGCTACTGTACTGTGCTGAATTGGGGGAGAGTAAATATATATTAGGTAACTCCCCCATGGGTGTTTTTCACATTTCTCTTCAGTGGGTTAAAATAGGGAAGAGGCCCTTGCTAAATAAGTGGATCTTGTATTAATTGCAAGGTCCAATTTAAAGGAGAAGTATAGCCAAACCTATTTTGGCTATACTTCTCCTGAGGATCACAGACGTGCAGTTTGTTCTGCACTCCTGTGACCCGTTTTCAGCTGATGGCAGGCTAAAGCCGGGCCGTCAGCTGGCTCAGGCTCTCAGTGAGTCACTGAGAGCCTGAGCCATCCGCTCCCACCCCCTCTACAGCTCAGCTCTCCGGTGAGTGTGGGGAGGGGGCAGAGCAGAGAGCCAGTGACTGACAGTCATAGACCCTCTGGTCACTGAAGGCTGATAACCAAGCGATCAGAGGTCTTTGATCGCTCAGTTCTCAGTCATAGAGCCGGTAGGGGACAGATGCAGCTTTAAACCAAGGCTGCATCCACCTAGGTGAGTATATATTTTTTTAGAAGCCCGTGCTTCTCTTTTAAGTATCATTTGTATACATATTTGTATATATAAATGTACATAAGGGATGCCTTACATGTTTATATAACTGTAATGGTAATTTTTTGCATCAACAAGATAGATTGTGTAAGTTGCAAAAATGTATTTTAAAATGTATTCAGACCACATTTTTGGATAGATAAGATTAAACCACTGTCAGATTTTTATCTTTGTCTGTGCCCCCACTATGGGTATTTACCTTTTCTACCTGCCCCGATGATCATTTAGTCTAGATAGAAAAAATAAACTGAAGGAAAATCCAAATTTTGAATTGTTACCAAAATAGGAATAGAGGGAAAATGTTCAGTTGGGACCATGTGTTCCAATGACAACTGTCTATAAGAAGTTTTCCTCATATTGGAGTTTTCCTTTCACTTCCTGTTGTGTCTACAGGATAGGAAGTGAAGGGAAATCTCCCAAATGAGACACAGATAGAGAAACAAGCTGACAGGGGCCTAATAATTCTATACTCTATATTAAATGTAAAAATGGGTTTGCTTTTAGATATTCTGTAAGATAAAAACAGCATTAAAATAACAGTCTGTTCACCAAAAATACAATATATTATCCTTTTAATGGAATACGCTTTGCAAAAGGGTGTACATTTCTCTATATGGGTTAACGAGACACACAATTTTACAATTTGTTTTAAAGGTTACAAGCCAGAATCCAGGAAACAGAAAAATAAACGTTAATATTTTTAAATGAGTTTCATTTTTTTTTCCTGTCAGATTTACTAAAATAATTACTGCAATATGTTGACATCCCTGATTTTAATTAAGAATGTACGTTTCCCTTCACTGGTTATAAAAAGCTATATACAGGGAGTAAATTACTTCTTATTTTAGTTAGTGTTAAACCCAGAATCCTTCTTGCATCACAGCAGGTCACAGCATGTAGTATCGATTGGTCAATGTTCTTGAGCTGGGACAATATCCTTTTGAGTGCTATTTACCAAAGGTCAAGAGACAGCTCAAATACAATACGTTACTATCAATTTATTCTGCTTTTCCAAAAAGCTAACGGTGCAAGCTTCATACATAGCAATATACAGTATTCAGCTGCAACGTTTTGGCCTTTAAGAAATCCTTAGATAAGTTCAAAACTGTTCAACTTTACACTTTTATGTTAGCAATTCCGATAATCAACTGTGTGCTTTATTTGGCTAAAATTATATGAACTGTAACAAAGATCTTTACTACTATTTAAAACTGAATTATTTCCCTAAGTGTAAAATTACAACAAAGGAGTATAACTGTATGTGTGATGGCAAAACATTTACTGGGTTCCCCAAGTTCTCCAATCTCCATATTCAAGGCAAACCAGTTCTGAACATTTGCCACTATGAAATTGTAACTGTAAAGCATAATGGTTAGCTTTATAGGAACCTTGTAAGGATATTTCTATCTTAATTTTATCTCAGACTCCCCTTCAATTTTGCTGAGGGCTGTTCAGACTGCCCTGGGTAACCATGGTCTGTATTGTTTAATACCTTGATGCCCTTATTCTATACATTATTTTTCCCAGGCAGGGTTCCTGACAGCCGCAGGAATCACTAAAGACTGGGGACATTGCTCAATGTTCTTTGGTTCCTAATTGTTAACGTGAGCAGTACTGGGACAAAGTCTTTTAACACTTAAGGCAAAAAGGTTGAAGTATGCCCCCTTATGCCCCGTACACACGGTCGTATTTTCCGACGGAAAATGTGTGATAGGACCTTGTTGTCGGAAATTTCGACCGTGTGTAGGCTCCATCACACATTTTCCATCGGATTGTCCGATACACAAAGTTTGAGAGCAGGACATAAAATTTTCCGACAACAAAATCAGTTGTCGGAAATTCCGATCTTGTGTACACAAATCCAACGGACAAAGTGCAACGCATGCTCAGAATAAATAAAGAGATGAAAGCTATTGGCCACTGCCCCGTTTATAGTCCCAACGTACGTGTTTTACGTCACCGCGTTTAGAACGATCGGATTTTCCGACAACTTTGTGTGACCGTGTGTATACAAGACAAGTTTGAGCCAACATCCGTCGGAAAAAATCCTAGGATTTTGTTGTCGGAATGTCCGAACAAAGTCCGACCGTGTGTACGGGGCATAAGAGTTGTGAGCTACTTCAGCAGCACAAGTTGCATCTTGCAGATCCTGCCACTGTCCTCCCGAAGGTGGCTACCACTTTTAGCCCAATCATGAGTGATAGACCTGTGGATCGTGCCTTCCTCCTCCTGATGCACCCAAGAGATCTGTCACTAGTGCCTATCACTTGGCCCAGCCCTGGATGCAGGACAATGACAGCTAGGGATGAGCCCGATGTTCGAGTCGAACATCGGGTGTTCGCCTGTTCGCCAAACAGCGAACAATATGCGGTGTTCGCGGCAAATTCGAAAGCTGCCGGAACACCGTTAAAGTCTATGGGACTATATGTTTCCTTTCTTAAAAATTTGAATAAAAATTGATTTAAAAAAAAAAGTCTATGGGACACTAACATGAAAAATCAAAAGTGCTAATTTTAAAGGCTCATATGCAAGTTATTGTCATAAAAAGTATTTGGGGACCTGGGTCCTTCCCCAGGGGACATATATCAATGCAAATTTTTTATTTTTAAAAATGACTTTTTTTGGGAGCAGTGATTTTTTTAATGCTTAAAGTGAAACAATAAAAATGAAATAGCCAAGAGGGGGGAGTTTGGGACTTTAAATGAGGCACAATATTTGTGCCTCCATCCCGGGTTCAAGTACATAAGAATGGAATGTGGGACTTTAAATGAGGCAATTGACTTGTGGAGGTAGAGTATTTAGTAAACATTTTTTATTTGTAACAATAGTAAAAAAGTATTTTCATATATATACATGCACAATGGCATAAACATAATGGATACATATACATGTAGCTTGGCAGCACATAAGAGGTAGTAAATGTTGATAAATATAATACAAGGTGTTTTATAATAGCAGGCATTAGTAAAGCATATGCAAAAGAGCTGCTATAAGATAGGTACACATACACATTGATAATTGCATAGTACTCAATGAATTTTAGATGTATAAAAAGTATATATGGGCCAGTGAATATGTAATGAGCCAGACTTGTCTGAGCACCCCATGGAAACTCGAAGCGTTTCATGGCTATATGCCATTCATCATGATTTGGGTACAGAAGTAAACTGTAAATATAAATAAATATGTAGTATTAGTAATTATGTTCTACACCTTTAAAGGGAGAAAAGACCTCATGGGGAGAAAGAACACCATACTTGCAATCATCCCCACACATGTGGAATGGTTTGTGGCAGTTGGGCATGCTATGTGGAGGTTTTCTTGGCTGGGGTAGGGTCCCTTACCTCAGCTCCGGAACAGACAACCATTTGGGGTCCCATCCTCCTCGATGCTAGCCAAGCACAGTGCTTTAGCCGACATGTGAGTATAAATCTTTCTGCCCATGAGGTCTTTTCTCCCTTTAAAGGGGTAGAACATAATTACTAATACTACATATTTATTTATATTTACAGTTTACTCCTGTACCCAACACCTGATGAATGGCATATAGCCATGAAATGGTTCGAGTTTCCATGGGGTGCTCAGACAAGTCTGGCTCATTACATATTCACTGGCCCATATATACTTTTATACATCTAAAATGCATTGAGTACTATGCAATTATCAATGTATATGTGTACCAATCTTATAGCAGCTCGTTTGCATATGCTGTACTAATGCCTGCTAATATGAAACACCTTGTATTATATTTATCAACAGTTACTACCTCTTATGTGCTGCCAAGCTAATGTATATGTATCCATTATGTTTATGCCATTGTGCATGTATATATATGAAAATACTTTTTTACCATTGTTACAAATAAAAAATGTTTACTAAATACTTTTTCCCATGTTTAGACCAGTACCACAGCAAAATGACATTTCTAAAGGAAAAATTGTCATTTAAAACTGATTGTGGCTGTAATGAATTGTCAGGTATCAGCAATATAGATACAGATAAATGAAAAAAGAACATGGGATCCCCCCCGTCTATTACCAGGCCCTTTGGGTCTGGTATGAATATTAAGGGGAACCCCAAACCAAAATTTAAAAAAAAAATTGTGTAGGGGTCCCCCTAAAATCCATACCAGGCCCTTCGGGTCTGATATAAAAATTAAGGGGAACCCTACGTCAATTTTTTTTAAAAATGGCGTAGGAGTCCCCCAAAACCCATACCAGACCCTTATCTGAGCACGCAACCTGGCAGGCTACAGGAAAAGAGGGGGGATGAGAGAGCGCCCCCCTCCTGAACTGTACCAGGCCACATGCCCTCAACATGGGGAGGGTGCTTTGGGGTAGCCCCCAAAGCACCTTGTCCCCATGTTGAGGGGGACAAGGGCCTCACCCCACAACCCTTGCCTGGTGGTTGTGGGGGTCTGAAGCTGGGGGCTTATCAGAATCTGGAAGCCCCCTTTACAAGGGGACCCCCAGATCCTGGCCTCACCCCCTGTGTGAAATGGTAACGAGGTACAAGTACCCGTACCATTTCACAAAAAAAGTGTCAAAATGTTAAAAAAGACAAGACACAGCTTGGGACAAGTCCTTATTAAATAATAAAAAAAAAATGTCCCACGATGTCCATTCATCTTCTTCTATCACGTCGCCCAATGGACTGAAAAAGAAAAAAAAATTGCTGCGTCCGAACTGCCTCCATGGGAGGCTCCCGCCATGTGCCGCTTCTTCGCTGTGACAGTTCTTATATAACTGAGGGCGGGGCCACCCGGTGACATAACCGGGTGACCCCACCCCCCTTTGACACCACAGGACTTCCCCATGGCTGCCCGTGGCTTCAGAGGGGGTGGGGTCACCCGTTATGTCACCGGTTGGCCCCGCCCTTAGTTATATAAGAGCTGTCACAGCGAAGAAGGGTCACACAGTGGGAGCCTCCCATGGAGGCAGATCGGTTGCGGATTTTATTTATTTACTTATTTTTTCGGTCCGCCGGGGGCTGGATAGAAGAAGATGAATGGACATTGTGGGACATTTTTATTTTTTAATTTTTTAATAAAGGACTTGTCCCAAGCTGTGTTTTTTTTTTTTAACATTTTGACACTTTTTTGTGAAATGATAGGGGGACTTGTACCCCGTTACCATTTCACACAGGGGGTCCAGGATCTGGGGGTCCCCTTGTTAAAGGGAGTTTCCAGATTCTGATAAGACCCCCACCTGCATACCCCCACAACCACCAGGCAGGGTTGTGGGGATGAGGACCCCAAAGCACCCTCCCCATGTTAAGGGCATGTGGCCTGGTACGGTTCAGGAGGGGGACTCTTGTCCCCCCTCTGTTCCTGCAGCCTGCCAGGTTATGTGCTCAGATAAGGGTCTGGTATGGATTTTGGGGGGACCCCTATGCCATTTTTTTTAAATTTTGGCACAGGGTTCCCCTTAATTTCCATATCAGACCTGAAGGACCTGGTATGAATTTTAGGGGGACCCGCATGCAAATTTTTTTTTAATTTTGGTTTGGTTCCCCTTAATATTCTTACCAGACCCAAAGGACCTGGTAATGGACTGGGGGTGGGTCCCATGTTCTTTTTTTCAATTAGTTTTATCTATATTGCCGGGACCCGACAATTCATTACAGCTGCAATCAGTTTTAAATGACAATTTTTCCTTTAGAAATGTCATTTTGCTGTGGTACTGTTCTAAATATGGGAAAAATGTGCCACTTTGCAGGCATACTATAGACACCCCCCAGGCACAATATTTAAACTTTAAGCATTAAAAAAATCACTGCTCCCGAAAAAACGGCTTTTAAAAAAAAAATTTGCATTGATACATGTCCCCTGGGGCAGGACCCGGGTCACCAAACACTTTTTATGGCAATAACTTGCATATAAGCCTTTAAAATTAGCACTTTTGATTATTCATGTTCGTGTCCTATAGACTTTAATAGTGTTCGTGTGTTCTGCCTAATGTTTTGCCTGTTCGCATGTTCTGCTGCGAATCGAACAGTAGGGTGTTCGGCTCGTCCCTAGTGACAGCTAGGTTTCAGAACTAGCAGTGGGCACAGGTGATCTCCAGTACACTTCAGTAAAATAAATATCTAAACCCAAGAACAAAAATGTAATGTATTGCAAACTAGCAGTCCTTAAATATGTTGGCTGCCTAATTTTTCTTTTTTTTATGCATTTTGTTTCTATTTTAGCCCAATGATGCTGGCAGTAACACACTTCATATCTTAGGGTGATAATGCTCATTTACTGTACTGGAGGAGAAGCAGCATCGTCCACCCTGGAAAGGAAATATGTTAGGACTACAGAACACCTACCCTCAAAACATAAGGGAGAGGTGTGCCCTATAGTTTAAAAAATGAACTGGGCAGGGCTAATAACAATAATAAGGAATTTAATGCAGCAGAAGAAATGTAAAGATATATAAAGTATGTGTGTGTATGTATGTATATATATATATATATATATATATATATATATATATGTATATATATATATATATATATATATATATATATATATATATATATATATATATATATATATATATATATACATATATACACATTTTTAAACTATGTCCATTCAGACACTTTAATGTCATGCCCTTGGATAATACGTTACATGTGTGGAGCAAATCAGAACTGCAGATGACTTTTCAACACCCTCAAAAAAACAGAAACATTGTGTGTACTAAGTGCATGGAAAAATAAATGATGTTATATTGTAGATACAGAATAACAGTCACATTATGCCCATAAGGATGTCACAGCCTTTGCCCCAATAGAACACAGGTACTATATGTTTCTGAGTATAAACACAAACTGAAAATTCATGGTCCCACCTTTAGTTCTTCCTGGAACTTATTTTCTAGTAGTTTTGCTGCTTTCCGATCTTCAATTTCCACCTTCCACTTTTCAGCCACTATTCTTGCTTTTTCTTTGGCCATAGCATCACGAAACTTCTTCTCAATTTCTGCCTCTTTTTGTTTCCTTTGAAAAATATCAAGTTGGTACTGGTAAAGTGTATGCAAACCCCCAACAAATAACTTCTCTTATTTTCTCTAATTTGGTCTTTTATATACCATTGAAAGTATTTGGTAAGTGTCAAAAATCTGATTATCTAAAATATTCAGTTGCCCTGTGTCCTCTACACACTTGCTCTGGTATCTCAAAGAGCCCTACTATATTTTATCTGGGATAACAGAATGATGAGCCTCCATGTTGTAGACATCTAACAGTGGAATGGCTGAGTAGATAATAAAAACAAAAACAAAGAAAAAATAGCTGACAACACTCTGGGAAAATGCTGTGTGTTGTCAGTCCACAAATGGGCTTAAGGGATAAAACATGGGGAATTGTGTATCTATTTCAGAGGTGTACTGCATATGTTTTTTTTGTCTATTTGTAGGGAGGTGCAGCATGGTGCGGCAGCAGAAAATTCTCAGAGTCCAGATGCAGTAGCAGAACTGTATTGAAAAAGAAGTTCAGACCATTACAACTACCCAGCGGGAAGTCAACTTGACCGAGCACGCTTACAGTATGTTGCAGCGAACAGTGTCTCCGATGCGCCGACAACGTCTGTCTCGAGGTATGAAATGCAGCCTGGTCGGTCTATTCCCAAATGGGGATAGCCTGCACCTGCTCTTTCCCTATTCATCTGGAACCTTTCTCTACATCTAATACTGTCCCTGACAGATGGAAGACCTGTCCCTACACTACCCACAAGAGAAGTGCGCACCAAGCCCGGGAGCCAGGGTCTTAATGACTCTGAATGACCCAAGATGGCCGCCAAAGTCACATGGATTGGCAGCATCCAACCTGATAGCTTCATAGATATATGATGTAATGTTTAGCTCTCAGTGTATTCTATAAGTCAGTCATCTACATATTTTGCTTTGAATGTAGCACCAATTGCATAATTGACCCAATATAAATTTCCTTATACAATGTCAATTCTGAAAGCAGTTTGTCCTCAGAGGAGATGCAATTAGGTACAAGCAGAAGGATGCTACTAGTCATCCATTCCCAGGAAAACTTTTGGGCAAGACCTCTTTGAAAACACAAGGGTATAAGCGCATACAAATATATACAAGCAAACAGGGATAAAGGCTGATCCCATGTTATCTAGTGGATACTTCCATAGTAATTGCATTAACAACTTACTCCAGCCATGACTTTTAAAAATCTGCCTTTCTATAATTCAGCTCACATAGGATGGACTTCATTTGATGACAACAGGACTGAGTGTGCCGCTCTCTGATCTTGTCTGCACAGCTCTCCTCAAGGAGTCCTGTAAAGTGATGTGTGGGCAGTGCAGAGAGAGAAGAGGCCGCCCAGGGCCTGGACCTAGTTTCGTTTCAGAGCTCTGATTGTCCTCAAATAAAGTCCATCCCATGTGAGCTGAAATATAGAAAGGCGGATTTTTAAAAGCTGGAGTATCTGGAGAACCAGAGTCCAAGTGTGAAGGAACCATATATGAACTATACACCATCACTGCTGTTTCCCCTGGACCTTGCCAAAGGTGGATGCACTAAGGCTGATTTGACCTTCCATAATTAGAGGGTCCTGGTGTTTCTGTAAGAGTACATCTTAACCTGTGTGTCGGTAGCTCTCTTAAGGTGGAGGATTTACTTTTTCAGTTCCCTTTCTTGCACTATTGGAGGAGTTTCTTTTTGTTCCATAGCCATTGGACTGTGTGATCTAAGCCTTTGTGCACTTAGATGCCCGCCCGCTAGAACACATACTAACCATTGGCTCAGAGAGCTGATCGAATGCCGATAGGCTGCTGGCTTTCCATCATGCTCGTTCGTCAGAAGCCGCCAAGCCGGTCATTAGATCAGCTTCTGTCAAACAAGGACCTGTACACATGGCCTGAATGTCGGCCAGTATCCACTGTACTGGCTGATTTTGGCCGATACACACACTGATGTGCTGCGGTTTGGCCTCAGCACGGATGTACAGTATGCGCGGTTTCCATGCATTTTACTCATGTTTTTAGCCGATGTTCTATTAACTTCTATTATGTTATACAATTTTGCTTTTGGGAAGAGAATGCAATCCCACACCCTTGTAGCAAATCCTGACTCAATAAATGTTCTTTCTTAAATACAATTTGGATGGTTAGGCTGGGTTCACACTGGTGTGCTGTGGTTTGGCTGCAGTGTGGCTTTTTTTAACCCTGTTTGTAGCTACAATCCTATTGACTTCTATAAGGTTGCACATTTTTGCTGTGTTGTCTGAAAGCTCACCAGAGGTCCTGCATGCTGCATCTTTGGTGAGCTTTCAGAAAATTCAGCAAAGCTCAATTTAATAGAAGTCAATGGGATCATGGCTAAAAACACAAGAAAAAAGCACATAATCCATACATACCCCTGTGCTGCGGCAAAACTGCAGTGCATCAGTGTGAACCTGGCCTTAGGAAGAAAGCTGGGTTGTGATCACATCAATGTAAGATCATCGCTCACCATTGCTCCTCTGCCTCCTTTTGTGCTTGCTGCCTGGCTCTCTCAGCCATGATCTCTTCGGTTATTTGCTCATATGGCTTGTCTCCATTTGCTTCCCCCATGATCCACACCCAGACTTCTCCATCAGCTCCCTGTAGCCATTCAATATGCTTAGAGTTATCTGTAGAAAATTAAAAAAATATACATGAACACACAAAATATTAAGTGGACATAAATTAAGCTGACAGAAAAGCAGAAAACGAAACTTAGAAAATTAAATGGCATTACTAATCTAGAGTTTGCACATTTCCTGGAGCAATTTGATTTAAACTGATTCAAGTTGTTCTAATATTTCATTTTCTAGCACAGGCTTTTTCACCATTTCCTTCTTATCCCAAGAGATAAAAGCACAATAGGTATAGGATGGTAATTACTTAGTTCAAGGGTCACCAATGTGCATGCCATTGCTCACATACTGCTTGTAACAGCTCATATGCCTTTCAGAAGCCCTTAGGTGTCTCAGGAGGGGGGTCTTAAAAATGATGCTCAGCTCTGCAAAAAACAGCCTGGTATTCTGTATTATGAGTATTCCAGTATTCAGGGAGCTTGTGCCCATTTGGGGATTGTAGCAATCTTACTGTAGATTAAGGAGCAGGCTTACCAGCTCCTTTCTCGATCCTCCCGTTAAGGGAGACAATTTGCCCTCTTATCATCACCTGTGTAATATCAGTACTGGAATAAGAGCACAAACAACATTTGCTCTCTTTATATATATGGCAAGAGTCTTAAAATGCCCATATACTAGTAGAATCCACTTCACAATTTTTTGTCTTAAGAACATTGATTCCATTTTCTAATGGTTAATGGGGTCAACACGCAATCTCTCAGAGAAGAAGGGAAGGCTCTCACTATGTAAAAGCCTTGTTCAGGTTTATTTTGTTCTTTGATGTACAGACTTTTCCACCTGGTGTACACAAGCTCCTGTGAGTAAGCTCTAGATCAAGTGAAATGCATTAGTCTTGTGTACATTAGGTGGAACAGTCTGCACATTGGAAAACATAATAAATCTAAACAAGACTTTTACACATTGAGCAGATACACTTCTTCTTTGAGAGGTTGTGTGTTAAGTCTATAAAGCCCCTAGTGACCACTGGGAGCCAGAACCCTGAGTCAGAGAGTTAGGTAGAAGGCGTGCCATTAGTGGAACACTATTGCTTGTATAATGTTAATGTGGTCTAATTATGGTTAATTTTTGTTGAGAAAATTCAAAGGAGCAGGACGAAAAAGTTTTTTCTAATGAACATCTTAACAGTGTATATAATTTTCATTTCGGAAAGTCCGTTTAATCCAAAATTTAATGGTAAAAGCAATTTTGAAGTACCTTATAGAGACATTTGCTAAGTCATTGAATGTAAAAAGAATTTTTGTACGATTGTTTGTACAAATATTCGTATGAACATTTGTTTAAAAGTTTACTAAGTTTGCATTAGAAATTATCCCACTAAAACTAACTTTTACTGAAGGAAATGGTTGTTGTTTGATTTCGAGCTTGATTTCGAGCTCTGTGCAGCCTTGGGGAAAAGCAGTTAGCCAATTATATAAACAGTATATAATATTTCAGTGGATGCTCTGAACCCTCAAGTTGCGATATTGCAGAAGAGGGACTTTTTGGCAATTCTAGAAAATCGTAGTGACTGCAAATATATACGGTATATAAAATGGCTTGTGTAGCAGTTATACATGTTTTAAAATTTTTTATGCAAATCTGGAGCTTTCTTGAGGGAATGTAGATTTTCAAAAATTATAGTAAGGTTATGTTGTATTGCCTTTTCACCTACAAACGGCATTAAGTCAGTTTCATTCAATAGCACATATGCCAGAAATACGTTATATTACTTATTTTAAATGCACAAAAGTAGAGAAAAAAATAAAAGCTTTTAAAGAGAATGCTTTTCCTATATGAAAACCACAGAACAGAAAGTTGTATCAATCCTGCATATAACCTTGGAGATTAAACCAAATTTTTCGCCAACAAAGCTCTTTTTTATTTCAAAGTATTGTTTTAATTCTAATTGTTTAAATGATTGCACACAGTAAATAGCAGCACATTTGCAATTTACCATATGCAGCTGAATATAACAGGAAAAAAAAATCTGATAATAAAAAAAAAATGCAGTGTGTTCTCTATGAAATTTCTAAAAACAGTTTTGTATTAACCTTGAATGTAACCTTGGTGATTGAAAGGCTTGCACTACATCATCAGTGTGCACTGTCCTGGACTAAGATTGTGCAATTTGTCATAATCAGCACTAGATTTCCCACTAGGGGAAGTAAATACTTGTTCTGCGGATCCCAGCGGTTAGGGTCAGTAACCAAATCTGATATGTCAATTAGTGACTAATTGGCTATGAATGCTCTAGTAACTGTATTGATCAACACTGACCCTTAACACTGAGCTATGCGGTTCTTAAGGAAATTAAACTGGAAGTAGCACAGTGTTCTGACGTCATGACTTTTTTTTTTTAAGCTTCAACTCTATTTAAAACATGGGTTTTGGGCCCCCTTTTTTTAAGCAATTGTAGCCTTTATAGCTTAAAGTGTATCTGAACCCAAACGTTTTAATATATATCAGCCTGTCACTCCTTAAATGTGGTGGCTGCATTCGTTTTCTTACTTTCAGGCTTTTTTTCTTCATTTTTACTTTGTAATGCAGCAAACAATATATTTTCTGTCCCTTCATGACTACAATCATTTCTCAATTGCATCTATGGAGGTAGAAATGGTTGTCTCAAAAGTTGGACTTAAAACTTCTCTGTGTTTATTTGAATTAAACTGAGGAGGATTGATTGGGCTAATAATTTATACAAGGAAACTGATGTTTGTGCTTTCTTTACAGCTCACAGCAAGTAGCAGGGACATTGCTTTTCTGATCAACATGTATTTTCTTTACTCCTGTACTTGAAAATTGTGCACCAACCACATATAAAGACTGATAAGGTGCAATTTATTACATTTTTTATTTTTTGGACCACCAATGTAAGGGAGGATTCGAAACTGACCACAGATGCAAGTTTGGATTTTTTACCGATTACCAATATAAAGAGGAGTTTCCACACCAGACACCAATGTAATGGGGACTTACACTGACCACTAATGTAATAGGAGCATTTACAGTAACCACCAATGTAAGGAGGGATTTACACTGACCACCAATGTAAGGGGGACCTTCAAACTGGGCGCTAGTGTAAATGGAAGGATTGTACACCAAGCCCCAATGTAAAGAAAAGATTTACACTGACCACCAATGTAACTGAGACATTTAGCCTGCGTTCACCTTTGTGTGTGTGTCAGGAACACATGCAAATCGCTTTCCTGATACCACAGAAATGTGCTGCTCTTTAGCAGATAAACAGCAGCACCAATAATTGTTAATACACCCTCACACATCTGCACACATGCACCAAAATTACCGGTCCAAAATTAACCATGTTGTTTTGGAAAAGGGTCCCACCTCCAACTTGCGTACCTTTGCACAACAGGCTGATTTTAGGCTTAATTAATTTCAAGCATGCCCCTTTACCTGACCAGTGGGCAGCATTCAGCAGGGGCCCTCAGCCCTCAGGGGGGTCTCTTGTTGCATATCAATGCTACCGGTGCAAAATGTAAACAAAAAAGATTAACTCCTGCGCTCGTGGGGGCGTTGTTGGTATGGGTACGTAGTGCTGTTATGATGGCCAAACTGGAGAAAGTGATCATGTATGTCCCGCTGCCTGGACTGACCCGGGGTGGTTTGAAGAAGACAGTGTTGGAGGAATGGATGAAAGGCGCGTGATCAGACACTGGCATCACATCATACAGTTTATTCATAAGCAATAAAATACATACATGTAAGGAGTATAAACATACTACATTTTGTGAAGGGGGGTTACAAAATGTACATTCGTAGTGTTACAAGTGGGACATGCCCAGACAGGGGCAAGTGCTAAAAGAATAGCTGACACATTTCGAGGATAACCTCTTCATCAGAGCTTTAAAAGGTGAAACAGTCTGTACAAACACATATGCACATGGAAAGCGGTGGCTAGTGGAGCGACATATCATGTGGAGGGTAGTTAGTTTTCCTTAGCTCCATGTAGGTCCACATCAGAGCGCTCTATAGCGGCCGAAATAAAAAGTGTACAAGGTGATCCTTCTTGTGGGGGTGGTACTGTCAGGTGAACCTGTTTCAGGAGCTTGTAGGAAAACTGCAGCCTGCGTGCGTCCTTGGGGGGCCAAGAGTTAGTTGCAGTGGGAGATAGGTAAAGTCTCAAAGAATGCCCAATGCTGTGTTTGTGAGGCACTGTGTCCGTACAAGAATGATCCTGTGGTTTCCAGCCTGTCCAACTTTTTGAAGCTCTTTCAAAACATCGAGGAACCGACTCGGGTTTTCTTCAGCGGCCATTGCCCTTTTACGTCTTCTCCAAGAATCTTCTTCAGTGGGACAATATGCTCTTCAGTTTCGTATCCTCACAGCTGAGTTGAGCTGGAACAATGAAGCCCTGATTGCAACTTTTTTACATGGCCTCTCTGACCGAGTGAAAGAAGAATTAGCGAGAAGAGCTATCCCCGGCCGGTCTGGACGATGTAATTTCCTTGTGTAACCAGATCAACATTCGTTTTCAGGAGAGGCCCCAAGAAAAAAGATGCCAGCACTCCTTGGACCCTAGCCAGTCTGAGCTCCCCTCCCTTCGTCCCGTGGAGCATCTTCTGCCTGCTGAGGAACCTATAAAGCTGGGCTGGACCAGGCTAACCCAGAAGAACATGCTAGGAGCAGAACTCTGGGCTTGTGTCTCTATCGTCCGGGAAACGCTCAGGTCTAATACCTCTGGAAGGTGGAGTATTGGACCCAGAAACATCACCTTCTCGTCTTCTTCTTCCGGTGTTTCTTCATGTAGGTGCTTCTCCTCAATCAGTTTTTTCATATCTGGATTCCGTGGCTGCTGGCAATTTTATGGACTGGAGAACTGCTTCTTCCATGAAGCTTACCCTTTCGCCCCTCACTACGCCAATAGTGGACCCAGAAACATCACCTTCTCGTCTTCTTCTTCCAGTGTTTCTTCATGTAGGTGCTTCTCCTCAATAAATCTTTTCATATCTGGATTCCGTGGCTGCTGGCAATTTTTTTGGACTGGAGAACTGCTTCTTCCATGAAGCTTACCCTTTCACCCCTCTCTACGCCACTGGTAGTCTCGGCAATTAATGGTACTGTTCTCCCAGGGGGCCCTAACTGCTTCCAGACTCTACCTATTAAGATGTCTGTAGGGATACTCCACCAGGAGTGGATATCCTTCCTCATTCTACCCAAGGCCTCTATCCCAATTGTATTGGGCCTTCCTTGGCTACAGCTCCACTCTCCACATGTGGACTGGGTCTCTGGGCAGATCCTGGCTTGGGGTCCCTGATGTTTCTCATCCTGCCTTCTCAAGGTGGCCCCCAAGGAGAGACTTCCGGTTGCTACCACATCTGTATCTTCTGATCTTCCTGCTGCATACAGCGATTACCAGGATGTAATCTGTAAGAAATCAGCTGAGGTGCTTCCTCCCCACAGGTCTTTTGACTGTGCTATTGACCTTGTCCCTGGAGCAACTCTGCCCAGGGGTCATACCTACCCTCTGTTCATCCCAGAATCCCAAGCCATGTCAGAGTATGTCGCCGAGAGAGGTTTCATCCAGAAATCCTCATCGCCTTCAGGAGCAGGGTTCTTTATCATTACCAGAAAGGAAGGTACCTTGAGACCCTGCATCAACTATCGAGGCTTAAATGCGGTGACTATCAAAAATAGATACCCCTTACCCTTAATATCTGAGATATTTGACAGGTTGAAGGCTGCCTCCATTTTCACCAAGTTGGATCTCAGAGGTGCATACAATCTGATTCGGATACGGGAAGGTGACGAATGGAAAACCGCGTTTAACACTAAAGACAGGCATTGCGAATACCTGGTTATGCCTTTTGGTTTGTGTAATGCCACCGCTGTGTCCCAAAACTTTGTCAATTAAATCTTCAGGGATCTGGTGGACCACTTTGTAGTCATCTATCTCGATGACATTCTCATTTTTTCACAAAAATCTGCTTGTCCACAGAAACCATGTCCGCACTGTACGTCAGCGCCTTAGAGAGAATAATCTATATGCCAAGAAAAAAGGAGATGCAGCTCACAAACACTCTTGCTCTGGAATGACACCGCCCTAGTAAGAACTGGTTCCAGGTGCTGGCTTTGCTGGTTTGCAGTGAGGTAGAAAGAAATCCTGGATAGCCGCACTCTGGGATAAGGACATCTTTATTTCAATAAAATCCAACAATACAGTCAATAGCAGAGACGTACAGGGTGGTAGACTCTAACGCGTTTCACATCATTTGGATGCTTATTCGTAGCTAGAGAGGGATAGTAATAGTGTGGTATAAATAGAAAAGTAAAAAAAGTAAAAGAGGGAGGGCGGGGTATGCACACCGGTAGAACAACCAATCACCGCTCCATAGCAAACCCACCCTCTCAGTGTAATTAAAACAATAATGATCCCATTATAAAAACCTACACCTGCAAAAAAGAGGAGAGAAAACATCCATTGTTGACCAAACCAAAATGCATAAAGAAAAATGTGAGTAGAAAAAACTATCATGCCAATATAAATCAGCATGAACTCATAAAAATAAAAGGTAGGTATTGGATGCTAAAACCCTCCACAGCAGGTGAAGCCTCAAAAATGGAAATTTGAGTAGTTGGGAGTGCCAAAAATTGTTAAACCATAAAGTCGTATAACCACAGGGTACTCTGCTCACACATTTGCGAAAACAAAAAATACACAACAAATGTATATGCATGTACATAAACCTGAATAAAACATGCATAGATGTGTGACAGCGCGGTCCCGATATAATGTACATAAGCACTCAAAAGCACTCTCGCAACCCTAAAACAGCAAATGTGCATAAGCAGTTTAGATGAAATATACATACATTTTCATGAGATCAAAGCACAAGCATATTAAACATAGGATCAAAGTGTATGTACATTAAACATGAAATGAAATATATATAAATCTGAAAAAGGGGGTCGGTCCAACTACCCGAAAAAGTGGTTACAAAGCGGCACAGCGGCGACAAGACAGCGGCGTCGAGACAGCGGCGGCAAGACAGCGGCAGCAGACCGGGCCCCTCGCTGGCAATAGAGCTGGAAGAAGATAGCGGCGGGGCCCGGGAGAAGAGGCCGAACACCGGGAGAAGTCGGAAGGAGACCCCCCGAAGTCTGAAGAAGATCCCGGAGCTGACTAATAAATGACTCTTAAAACCTGTGTACTGTGTTTTTTTTATATTGACACTTTTCCCCAGGTGAATGGGTAGGGGTACCATGTACCCCAAACTCATTCACACAGGGTGGGGGGCTGGGATCTGGGGGCCCCCTTATTAAAGGGGGCTCCCGGATTCCGATAAGCCCCCCGCCCGCAGACCCCGACAACCAAAGGCCAGGGTTGTCGGGAAGAGGCCCTTGTCCTCATCAACATGGGGACAAGGTGCTTTGGGGTGGGGGGGCCCCCGCAGGGCACCCCCTCCCCCAAGGCACCCACCCCCCCATGTTGAGGGCATGCGGCCTGGTACAGCTCAGGAAGGGGGGGGGCGCTCGCTCGTCCCCCCCCTCTCCTGGCCGGCCGGGCTGCATGCTCGGATAAGGGTCTGGTATGGATTTGGGGGGACCCCTACGCCGATTTTTCGGCGTAGGGGGTTCCCCTTACAATCCATGCCAGACCTAAGGGCCTGGTATGCTCCTGGGGGGGAACCCATGCCGTTTTTTTCATTTAAAATTTGGCGCGGTGTTCCCGCCTCAGGATTCATACCAGACAGCTGTCAGCACTGCCTGTCACTCATCGCGGAAGGAAAACAAAGTTTTCCTTTCCCGATGAGTGAGCCAGCGCGACATGCACAGTACCCTGTCGCCGAGAACCAGCACGATGCTATCGCGCTGGAAACACAATCTCGCGGTCAGGTACTGTATGTACATTATATCGGGACCGCGCTGTCACACATCTATGCATGTTTTATTCAGGTTTATGTACATACATATACATTTTTTGTGTATTTTTTGTTTTCGCAAATGTGTGAGCAGAGTACCCTGTGGTTATATGACTTTATGGTTTAACACTTTTTGGCACTCCCAACTACTCAAATTTCCATTGTTGTGGCTTCACCTGCTGTGGAGGGTTTTAGCATCCAATACCTACCTTTTATTTTTATGAGTTCATGCTGATTTATATTGGCATGATAGTTTTTTCTACTCACATTTTTCTTTATGCATTTTGGTTTGGTCAACAATGGATGTTTTCTCTCCTCTTTTTTGCAGGTGTAGGTTTTTATAATGGGATCATTATTGTTTTAATTACACTGAGAGGGTGGGTTTGCTATGCAGCGCGGTGATTGGTTGTTCTACCGGCGTGCATACCCCGCCCTCCCTCTTTTACTTTTTTACTTTTCTATTTGTACCACACTATTACTATCCCTCTCTAGCTACGAATAAGCATCCAAATGATGTGAAACGCGTTAGCAGTCTACCACCCTGTACGTCTCTGCTATTGACTGTATTGTTGGATTTTATTGAAATAAAGATGTCCTTATCCCAGAATCTGTATGCCAAGCTGTAAAAATGTTTTCTTTTGAATGTTCTGAGGTCCTGTTTCTTGGATGCTTTGTCTCGAGTTTGGGTCTTCGTATGGATCCTGGATTTTTTATTGAAGTGGACACTTCTTCAATGGGGGTGGGAGCTGTTCTTCTTCAATCCTTTGAGAAGAGACGTCAACCATGTGCGTTCTTCTCCATAAAAAATTCTCAGGCAGAGAGAAATTATGCTATGGGTGATCGGGAACTTCTTGCAATTAAATTAGCATTATAGGAGTGGCTTCATCTCTTGGAGGGTTCCCCTCACTTCATAACGATTTTTACTGATCACAAGAAACTACAGTACTTACAGAATGCTAAACATCTGAATCCAAGACAGGCCAGGCAGAGTCTTTTCTTTTCCTTTTTTAATTTCATAATTACGTACAAACCTGGTCCCTGCAATGGTCGTGCTGATGCACTCTCTAGGTCATTTGACAATTTGGACGAGGAGTGCACCCCTGAACCTGAGCCTATAGTTCTGACCTCAGGCATTGTTGCCTATTCTACCACCCTGGAGTTGCAAATTCCTCCTGGCAAGACCTTCATCCCCACTGAGCTAAGAGCTAAGGTCCTTCGTTGGGGACATGATTCAAAGGTTCCTCCGATCCTTCCTGCTCATCAGTCGTCACTACTGGTGGCCTAATCTCTGCTCAGATGTCAAAGACTACGTTAAGGCTTGTCATGTCTGTGCTCAGTCTAAATCCTCCAAATAGGCCCCTGCTGGTCTTCGCATGCCCTTGTCAGTTCCTAAAGAGCCCTGGTCTTACATTGCCACGGATTTTATCAGCGATCTCCCACTGTCAGAGAATAATACGGTCATTTGGGTGGTAATCAATCGGTTCTCCAAGATGGCTCATTTTGTTCCTCTTCCTGGTCTTCCATCTGCTCCTGCCTTGGTTCCCTTTTTTGTTAGAGAAATTTTCCGCCTCCATGGGGTTCCTTCTCAGGTGCGTTCATTTTAGGTCTCATTTTTGGAGAGCCTTTTGCAAATTCCTCAATATTGTCTTGGATTTTTCCTCTTTTTACCACCCTCAATCCAATGGACAGACTGAGAGGGTTAATCAGGAGTTAGCAGTCTTTCTTCGCACCTCAGTCTCTGCTCATCATGACGATTGGGCAGAATTCTCTCACAACAATCATGTAAATACCAGTTCTCAGAAGACCCCCTTTTTCACAGTTTATGGAAAAAACCCTCAACTCCCTCTTCCCATGACCTGTTCTCCAGATATTCCAGCTTTGGATATGGCTCAGGAGTCTTCCAAGTCTATTTGGGGTGATGTTCATGATTTCCTCCAGGCAGCTGCTGACAAATTCAAAGGCTTTGCCGACCGCTGCAGGCGTAAACCATCTTCTCTACAGCCAGGGGACAAAGTCTGTCTCTCCACCAGGAACATCAAGCTCCGAGTTCCTTCTCTGAAGTTTGCCCCAAGATTCAATCGTCCGTACACTATAACCTCTAAACTGAATCCAGTTTGTTTCAAACCCCAGATTCCTAAAAGCCTCAAAATCTCTAACTCCTTACATGTTGCCCTTCTGAAACCTTTAGTCCTCAATAAGTTCTCTCATCCACTCTCTACCATGGCCCCCGGTCTCTGATGATAATCAGGAGTACAATGTTAGTCAAATTCTGGGTTCCTGACTCTGTAGAGGCATTCTTCAGTACCTCGTGCATTGGAAAGGGTTTGGTCCTAAGGAGAGGTCTTGGACCACTGCATCTGAGGTCTTTGCGCCTAGTCTGTTGAGGAGGTTTCATCTGAAGTTTCCCTCTAAGCCTGAGCCCAGGCAGGGGAGGGGGAGGCCTGTTGTAAGAGGGGGGTACTGTCATGGATATGCAGTAATGTTTGTCTGTCAGCTTACCTCTCCAGCTTCAGCTTAAGAGGCCAGCCACTCTCACCTGGCTCCTTAAGTAATCCCTCCTCAAAGCATGGCTCCATCCCAGCCCCTATCAGGGAACTCTATATTAACCTGTGCACTGCAAGCCAGCCCTGCTGATCAATATTGTGTGTTTGGCTTCTGTGTGTCACTTGCTGTGTGATCTACGTCTGATTCCAGTTACCGATCTTGCCTTGTTCTTGACTATCCTTACCTGCTTGTTGCCCCAACCTTTGGCTATCTCCTGACTATCCTTTGTTGTCACAGTCTGCTGCTACCTCTCTACCTCCCCGTAGTCTACCAAGAGTGTGAGCTGGGAGGCCCTAGGGGTCGTGACCTGGAGCCAGACTGCAGCTAAATCCATCCCCACCACTAGAGGCCTCTGGTGAACTTCCGCTGGCTCTTAGATTCCATGCCCTGGGAAATCTCATGGTCTAGCTACCAGTGTTATCCGTGTTGGTACTACAGAGTACCTGCTCTCCTGTGTCACCTAGAGCTCCATCCGCAGCAGTCAGCCATAGTGTCCACTACCTTGCGGTGCACGCCAGACCCCAACGGGGTGCATCTGTCACCTGGACTCAGGTGACCTGACACGTTCATTCATTAACAGATGGAATTCTATTCAGGCTCCCAGTATTTCTGAGAATAAAGCCCTTCAATATGTCTACTCAAATGAAAAACTTGATGCTGACCTAAATTCACATCTGCAACATCCACCCTTTGGGCAAAAGAAAGATTACATAATTATCTCCTCTATAGCCCTGGAAGGGGGTCAAAGTTCTCCCACATTTGTTCTCCAAACTAACCTCAATAAGCCTCCATACCCTCAAATTCTACCTTCTTTTTGTGACTTTTAATTGTGTTTAATCATATAGCATCAGCTTTCATTTAATGTATATACTTTTGTTCTTCAAAAGCTGTCAAAATGTGAGCTTGTACACAATTACATTATTTATATTATGCTGATGGTTAAAAAGATTTAAAAAAAGTAAGATAACATTGTAGAGAGACCCAAATCTTTTAACCATCACAGTGCTGGAAGTTCAGAGCCAGGAAGAGGATAGGCATCTCTGCAATGAAGATTTTTGCAGGATCCAGCTGCCTGCACAATATGGGGCATACTTCATTACAAGTAAGTTTGATGTGACTACATCAGATTTAACAACCAAACCAAAATCTGTACTTTTTTTCACATTGAAATCATAAGAGTAAAGCGAGATAAACATGGTTTACATACAGAACACCTGGGCACAGAACAGGAATTAAACACACATATTTCATCTACAATGAGATGGTTGTTGGCCCTGATATACATTTTACATTGAAGTTCATATTTCTTTATATTTACAGATATATTTGGGTTGATTTACTAAATGAGTTTAAAACATTTAAGTTACAAATTGTGTAAATATTCAATGCAATTATGCCTCGTACACAGATTCCGATTATCGTACGGCGTATCGTTCGCATTTTGTTGAATAAAACTAATATAATACAACAGTTTGAAATGTGCTCTACGAAAAGTAAGTTTTTTGTCGTATGATTCTGGAAAAACCTTCCGCTGTGTGTAGCTACGTATTTGAAATGATGTCAAATACGTGTGACCCCCGTGTCCTTCTGGTTTATTTTCATGTTTCCGATCATGTGTGGTATTCGTCTATCGATTTTTAGTGGACGAATACTGTACTGATTAAACGATTGCCGTACGAAGGGCTGTCGTCCAAACAAAGTTTTTGTGTTTGTCCCTTCGGATTTTGTTCCACGGACTGTCATGATCGGCTGTCGAAAGCTGTGTACTAACGATCAGATTATTGAACGATCAATTCGAAAGCGATTTTTATAATCCGAAAATCAGAACGTGTGTACAAGGCATTAGAGAATCATATGAGATGCAAATTCATACAAGGGCAAGAGGCATGAGGTAGAGAGAGGTCGCAGGCAGCTGCCACTGTCGATCAGTATCTCAATACCGCATGCACTAAGGCAAAAAACCCCTAAAGAGGGGGGGGGGGGGAAACGGGGGGACTATTCCGGTACCAGGTATAATCAATATTAATAATAAACGGTAATAGTGACAAAAACTATAATAAAATATAAAAATTCCATTTTAATAGAAAGCATGATTAAAAGATTGTAACAATAACACATACAGTTGCAATTAAAAACGGGAGCAATGCATACAACCAATTAAATTACAACTTGTAGTGAGATAGACATAAATAGAGCTTGGATTCTCGACCGGTTTCGCGGTTTCACCGCTTCCTCAGGAGAGCAATATCTGTGGTGCAACATACAGTAATTGTAGTAAATACAATCATACAAAAATTATACAAGAATATAGGAAAGCAGCTGCTTTCCTATATTCTTGTATAATTTTTGTATGATTGTATTTACTACAATTACTGTATGTTGCACCACAGATATTGCTCTCCTGAGGAAGCGGTGAAACCGCGAAACCGGTCGAGAATCCAAGCTCTATTTGTGTCTATCTCACTACAAGTTGTAATTTAATTGGTTGTATGCATTGCTCCCGTTTTTAATTGCAACTGTATGTGTTATTGTTACAATCTTTTAATCATGCTTTCTATTAAAATGGAATTTTTATATTTTATTATAGTTTTTGTCACTATTACCGTTTATTATTAATATTGATTATACCTGGTACCGGAATAGTCCCCCCGTTTCCCCCCCCCCCCTCTTTAGGGGTTTTTTGCCTTAGTGCATGCGGTATTGAGATACTGATCGACAGTGGCAGCTACCTGCGACCTCTCTCTACCTCATGCCTCTTGCCCTTGTATAAGATATTTGGGATGATGGTACATGTACTTGTTTATATGTCTCTTTGATGTAAAACGCTCCCCTTTCCCATAGATGCAAATTCATGTTTACATCTTATTTAGAATGAGTTGATAATTCTCACACCAAAAAAAATGTGTAAATATTTACTTTTCAAATTCTTGTTCACTTATCCAACGATAACCAGTTGTGTGCAAATTTAGATAAGTAAACGGGAATTTGCTTTTCAGATTATTGAATTATTGACATATATATTTACACATTTTATTGTACTAAGCTTTTCAACTTCTTTTGTAAATCAGGCTCATTATCTAATTTATTATACTATATAATTAAAAATAATTCTAATGTAAATAAACATACATTTTTTTGACTGATCAGTTTCTTGACAGAAACTCCACTATAAACAGTGAAGGGCAGGCCATTTACAGTTCTTACCCTATGCCTTGGAATCCTCATTTCCAATGCTTGCACTTGCAACCTCAATCCTGTGGTATATCCTAGTGTTAAGGTTTATTACTTGTTGGTCACTGGGTCTGCAGTGTACTGTTAATCAATTGTTTAATGCTTTTGATGATGTTTGACTTGCAAACACTTAAGAAACAAAGTGAAGAGAGGGCGCACCGACCTAGTGCATTACCACTGATAGCGTTTATTAAAAAAGGTAAAATAGCAAATAAATACTCACAAACGAGCATGAATGACAGGCATGAACATTAACTGCAAGTACGCAGTATCAGACTGCGTACTTGGCTGACGCGTTTCGGGGGAGAACCCCTTTCCTCCCCCGAAACGCATCAGCCATTGCCGTATCCACCTGATGTCCGGTCCCGGTTTCTTTCTGATGTCTGATACTGCGTACCTGCAGTTAATGTTCATGCCTGTCATTCATGCTCGTTTGTGAGTATTTATTTGCTATTTTACCTTTTTTAATAAACGCTATCAGTGGTAATGCACTAGGCCGGTGCACCCTCTCTTTCCTTTGTTTCTTCTTGTAGCCTATGAATACCCAACATTCTGAAGAGGGCTGCAAGATGGCAGATACCACTGAAGCTTTCTGGCCTTATCACACACTGAGAATCTAGATACCTGAGCGCAGGAGAGTTTCTTCTTTTTCGGTTATGTTTTGCATACACTTAAGCCAGCTATAGATGCTACAAACTTCTTTCCTACAAACATGGTTGCAGCAAAGCAAATCGCTTGATTCCGCCATTAACACTGACTGTGGAGCCATTGTGTCTTCCCAGCAGGTGCGGGGCTAGGGAAGCCACCCCAGCTGGGAGAACACACAGTGATTATTGCTAGCTGCTATAGCCGCTGGCAATAATTGTATGAAAAATCCGACAGGCTGGTTGTACTCAAGTTGATGGATCGATCAACTTGGGTGCAATCAGTCCGTCCATACATGGTTTGAATTTCAGCCAGTTCCTGCTGAACCTATGTAGAGAAAGTGTGTCTGAATACAGAAATCATAGCCAGCATTGTAGAATGGAAAACATAATTTGCACATATGACAGAGTATAACATCATTTACAATTTAGGAAAAAAATTGTAGCATCACATTTTGAATGGTTAAAAAAATCAATTTTACTCACTGCAACTCCTAACTTCCACTTGTCAGTAAATGTAATGCAACTATGATTTTGAATAAGGGAAGGAATATGCTAATATTACTAAGACAGATAACCATTGTCTAGATGCTTAGGAGTAATATTTCTCAGCATGATGTAATAAAAAATGGGACTTGTTCCAGTGTTCAACCACAAATTGCCTTTTTGTGCAATACCACAACGTACATAAACATTTATGCAAATCTTTGCAATTGGCTATTTATTATACTCAGAATTCTTTTGCAAGGAAGCAACAATTCTGTCTTAAAGAAAATGTGAACTTGAGTATACATAAGTAACCTTTCATTTTTACCAGTGTTACAGGAAACATTTACAGGCCAATTCCAGTTTTGTAGAAAGAAAAAAAAAATTCCTCCAGGTCAAAAATAATCCTTGCCAAGAAAGGTCTAATGCAGATGCACACCTGCATCAAGTCTAATATCTAAAAGTTATTAAATCTTATCGCCAGACTAAAAGCACGATTTATATTTTAATTTATAATCAATAATATTGTTCTTAAACTGCGGAAATGTCCTAAGGAAAGCAGAAGCATACCCTTTATTTATGTGCTGTTACTACATCATAGTCAAGACATCTGGTTGGGGTGGGTTGACCAATCTGCACTGCTGTACTAAAGTTGTGAAAATTATAGTTCCTGATCTGACCGTAATATGTCAAGGGTGTCTGTATCACAAACCTAGTTTGACAGAATCACAAATTATCTGACAGGTTGGTCAGTGTGCTGGAAGAAACTATTTTCTCAGACATTTATAAAACCTCAATCTACAGGCTGCTTAGCTAGACCAACTATAAAGACACATTTGAACATGGAGAAAAACATTGTCCAGTAATGCTAAAGATGATGAACTAGAACAAACCCAGACTACTTAGAGAGGAGGGGGAGGATTGAAATTGTGATTATTCTACGATAAATTTCAAAAGGAGAGAAGGAAAAGCTATTAAAAATGGTGGAACTAATAAACTTAAAGTGCACCTGTGTCCAGACCATTCACATTAAAGTATTTTTTACATATTTCTGACAAGCCGTAATAGAACTTTAAAACAAGCCATCCCTAACCTTTCTAGCCTAAAAAATCCTTAACAATTACAACAAAAGCTGGCCATACACCATACAATTTTCCTGTTCAATTTTCTTTAGATTTACCTTCAACTATGTAGTACAAGGGCCTGCCTGATTGCATCCAAATTGAAAGTGTTTAGGTTTGACCTCCTATTATATGGTTTTGGTAAATCTAAAGGAAAGTTGAACAGGAAAATTGAATAGTGTATGGCCAGCCAAAGACTCTAAAGTCGGGTTCCAGTCAGTTTCTTAACATTTAGAAACATCTGCTGTATGTTTTTATTGGAGGGTTGGTAGGCTGCCAAGAATTTGCATCCATTGAAAGTAATGCAAAAGGATCTTTGACTTTAGCACCTCTGTTGTATAATTTGGAGACTCAGTTCTTTACAATGCCTATAGCTACAGTATATAGGTGAATGTGGACTTTTTCAAAAGTGCATTTACTGCTTGTTCAGTATATGGAACTTTAATGTCTGGGCACTGGTTCACTTTAACCACTTGAGCCCCGGACCATTATGCTGCCTAAGGACCAGAGGTCTTTTTCCAATTTGGCACTGCGTCGCTTTAACTGCTAATTGCGCAGTCATGCAATGCTGTACCCAAACGAAATTTGCGTCCTTTTCTTCCCACAAATAGAGCTTTCTTTTGATGGTATTTGATCACCTCTGCGGTTTTTATTTTTTGCGCTATAAATGGAAAAAGACCGAAAATTTTGAAAAAAAATGATATTTTCTACTTTTTGTTATAAAAAAAATCCAATAAACTCAATTTTAGTCATACATTTAGGCCAAAATGTATTCGGCCACATGTTTTTGGTAAAAAAAATGTCAATAAGCGTATATTTATTGGTTTGCGCAAAAGTTATAGCGTCTACAAACTAGGGTACATTTTCTGTAATTTACACAGCTTTTAGTTTATGACTGCCTATGTCATTTCTTGAGGTGCTAAAATGGCAGGGCAGTACAAACCCCCCCCAAATGACCCCATTGTGGAAAGTAGACACCCCAAGGAAATTGCTGAGAGGCATGTTGAACCCATTGAATATTTATTTTTTTTGTCCCAAGTGATTGAATAATGACAAAAAAAAATAAAAAAATTTACAAAAAGTTGTCACTAAATGATATATTGCTCACACAGGCCATGGGCCTATGTGGAATTGCACCCCAAAATACATTCTGCTGCTTCTCCTGAATATGGGGATACCACATGTGTGGGACTTTTTGGGAGCCTAGCCGCGTACGGGGCCCCGAAATCCAATCACCGCCTTCAGGATTTCTAAGGGCGTAAATTTATGATTTCACTCTTTACTGCCTATCACAGTTTCGGAGGCCATGGAATGCCCAGGTGGCACAAAACCCCCCCAAATGACCCCATTTTGGAAAGTAGACACCCCAAGCTATTTCCAGAGAGGCATATTGAGTCCATGGAATATTTTATATTTTGACACAAGTTGCGGGAAAGTGACACATTTTTTTTTTTTTTTTTGCACAAAGTTGTCACTAAATGATATATTGCTCACACAGGCCATGGGCATATGTGGAATTGCACCCCAAAATACATTTAGCTACTTCTCCTGAGTACGGGGATACCACATGTGTGGGGCTTTTTGGGAGCCTAGCCGTGTACGGGACCCCGAAAACCAATCACCGCCTTCAGGATTTCTAAGGGTGAAAATTTTTGATTTCACTCTTCACTGCCTATCACAGTTTCGGAGGCCATGGAATGCCCAGGTGGCACAAACCCCCCCCAAATGACCCCATTTTGGAAAGTAGACACCCCAAGCTATTTGCTGAGAGGCATGGTGAGTATTTTGCAGCTCTCATTTGTTTTTGAAAATGAAGAAAGACAAGAAAAAACTTTTTTTTTTTTTCTTTTTTCAATTTTCAAAACTTTGTGACAAAAAGTGAGGTCTGCAAAATACTCACTATACCTCTCATCAAATAGCTTGGGGTGTCTACTTTCCAAAATGGGGTCATTTGGGGGGGGGTTTGTGCCACCTGGGCATTCCATGGTCTCCGAAACTGTGATAAGCAGTCAAGAGAGAAATCAAAAATTCACGCCCTTAGAAAGCCTGAAGGCGGTGCTTGGTTTCGGGGTTCCGTACGCGGCTAGGCTCCCAAAAAGTCTCACACATGTGGTATCCCCGTACTCAGGAGAAGCAGCAGAATGTATTTTGGGGTATAATTTCACATATTCCCATAGCATGTTTGAGCAATATATCATTTAGTGACAATTTTGTGCAAAAAAAAAAAAAAATTGTCTCTTTCCCGCAACTTGTGTCGCAATATAAAATATTCCATGGACTCGACATGCCTCTCAGCAAATAGCTTGGGGTGTCTACTTTCCAAAATGGGGTCATTTGGGGGGGTTTTGAACTGTCCTGGCATTTTATGCACAACATTTAGAAGCTTATGTCACACATCACCCACTCTTCTAACCACTTGAAGACAAAGCCCTTTCTGACACTTATTGTTTACATGAAAAAGTTTTTTTTTTTTGCAAGAAAATTACTTTGAACCCCCAAACATTATATATTTTTTTAAAGCAAATGCCCTACAGATTAAAATGGTGGGTGTTTCATTTTTTTTTTTCACACAGTATTTGCGCAGCGATTTTTCAAACGCATTTTTTGGGGAAAAAACACACTTTTTTAAATTTTAATGCACTAAAACACACTATATTGCCCAAATGTTTGATGAAATAAAAAAGATGATCTTAGGCCGAGTACATGGATACCAAACATGACATGCTTTACAATTGCGCACAAACGTGCAGTGGCAACAAAATAAATACATTTTTAAAAGCCTTTAAAAGCCTTTACAGGTTACCACTTTAGATTTACAGAGGAGGTCTACTGCAAAAATTACTGCCCTCGATCTAAACTTCGCGGTGATACCTCACATGCATGGTGCAATTGCTGTTTACGTTTGACGACAGACCGCCGCTTGCGTTCGCCTTAGTGCGAGAGCAGGGGGCGACAGGGGTGCTTTTTTTTTTTTTTTTTTTTTTTCTTTATTATTTTTTTGCTTTTTTATCTTATTTTTAAACTGTTCCTTTCATTTTTATTTTTTTTTAATCATTTTTATTGTTATCTCGGGGAATGTAAATATCCCCTATGATAGCAATAGGTAGTGACAGGTACTCTTTTTTGAAAAAATTGGGGTCTATTAGACCCTAGATCTCTCCTCTGCCCTCAAAGCATCTGACCCCACCAAGATCGGTGTGATAAAATGCTTCCCCAATTTCCCAATGGCGCTATTTACATCCAGCGAAATCTAAGTCATAAAATGCTCGTAGCTTCCGGTTTCTTAGGCCATAGAGATGTTTGGAGCCACTCTGGTCTCTGATCAGCTCTATGGTCAGCTGGCTGAATCACCGGCTGCATTTTCAGGTTCCCTGTTGAGACAGGAGAGCCAGAGAAAAACACGGAAGACGGTGGGGGGGGGGCATTCCCTCCCACGGCTTGTAAAAGCAGTCTAGAGGCTAATTAGCTGCTAGGATTGCTTTTACATGAAAGCCGACCGCTGG
The DNA here is from genome assembly GCA_037952835.1 of Lithobates septentrionalis. Taxonomy (NCBI): domain Eukaryota; kingdom Metazoa; phylum Chordata; class Amphibia; order Anura; family Ranidae; genus Lithobates; species Lithobates septentrionalis. The sequence continues at coordinate 608,148 of JBBDGP010001635.1, read as the reverse complement.
CTGAAAAGAATGATACCAAGATGATACCTAAACCTGCAGGCATCATTCTGGTATAACCACTCAAAGTTGTGAATGGCGTACCTGAAGACAAAAAAATGGTTAACAATAAAGCACAGTAAACGGTAAAGTATAAAAAATTGCATACCTGAAAAGCAAACATGATAAAGCATAATAACAATAAAACATTGCAGAATAGAATACAGTAAAAAAGAGCAGAACAATAGAGAGAATAGAGAGAGAGAGAACAATAAAACGACAACTATTTTTTTTTATTTTATATATATATATATATATATATATTTTTTTTACACTTTTTTTGTAACTAACTTTTATAACTGTAACCGGTTCCAGGTTCGGGTCTCTCAAAATGCGATGGCATCTTGGGAGACCCTGTGAAAGTGTGCCTAGTCTGTGCAATGCTGTACCCTACGCTAATACTCAACTAGTGTATGGTAGCGTTCAAAACATTCACCAATGCAAAGACCAGGATTGTCAGGACAGGAGGGACAATAATAGCGGGTGTCACGCCTATATCCGCGCTAGCTGCAGACACAATATCTTTTTTGGGGGCGTTCGCTGGGTAGGGGTACTCGGGAGGACATAAAGAAAATGCCTCTCATGCAGCCGACTGCATTTGGTTGGGGATGTGAATGGGGGAAGTACGGGCGCTGCAGAAGCGGTGGGTTCCCAATTAGGATTGGCGAATGCAGTAGGAAGGGCACTATGGGCACGACGGGCCTGTGTTTGTCTTTTTGGTGGCAGCGGGACACTACTTGTGCTTGCCACCTCACCAGCTTGAACTGCACTTATGGGACTCGCCACGTCACCAAGTGTTACTGCAGTGCTGGTTTGACTACGACCGGGGTGTACTAGGCCGCTGGCGCTTGCCAGTTCACCAAAACGCTACCAAAAAATCTGTTAGCGATCGCAGGGATCAGGCCTGACTCTGCGAACGCTGCAGTTATGCGTTTTAGTCTTTTGTAAGTGACAGTGATCGATCGATACTGCACTTGGGTGGGCTGGGCTGGGCCAGGCGGAGGGGCAAAACGCAGGTGCTAGCAGGTATCTGGGCTGATCCCACTAACACTGCGTTTGTGAGAACCCTAAACTGCTGGGGATGCTAGTATAGATCTGATCGGATCAGATATTGATCCGTTCAGATACTATACCACTAAGGGTGGTGTACAGTGCGTGCGTGGGTGTTAGCGGTACTGGCGCTAACCTGACGCTGCCTGGGGCTGGTGCTTGCCAGTTCACCAAAATACTACCAAAAAAACTGTTAGCGATCGCAGGGATCAGGCCTGACTCTGTGAACGCTGCAGTTATGCATTTAGTGTTTTGTAAGTGTCAGTGATCGATCGATACTGCACTTGGGTGGGCTGGGCCGGGCGGAGGGGCAAAACGCAGGTGCTAGCAGGTATCTGGGCTGATTCCGCTAACACTGCGTTTTTGGGAACCCTAAACTGCTGGGGACACTAGTATAGATCTGATCGGATCAGATATTGATCCGTTCAGATACTATACCACTAAGGGAGGCGTATGCTGCGTGCGTGGGTGTTAGCGGTACTGGCGCTAACCTGACCCTGCCTGGGGCTGGTGCTTGCCAGTTCACCAAAATACTACCAAAAAAACTGTTAGCGATCGCAGGGATCAGGCCTGACTCTGCGAACGCTGCAGTTATGCGTTTAGTCTTTTGTAAGTGACAGTGATCGATCGATACTGCACTTGGGTGGGCTGGGCTGGGCCGGGCGGAGGGGCAAAACGCAGGTGCTAGCAGGTATCTGGGCTGATCCCGCTAACACTGCGTTTTTGGGAACCCTAAACTGCTGGGGACGCTAGTATAGATCTGATCGGATCAGATATTGATGCGTTCAGATACTATACCACTAAGAGAGGCGTATGCTGCGTGCGTGGGTGTTAGCGGTACTGGCGCTAATCTGACGCTGCCTGGGGCGACGCATATCACCGCCGGGCGATCAGGGGGCTAAACCTTTATTCGGTAATAAACGGCGGGTGCCCTGACACTATAAAAAATAAACAAACTAACCAGCGTCAACCGTAACGGTTATACGGTGATCAGTGGTGAAAGGGTTAACTAGGGGGCAATCAAGGGGTTAAAACATTTATTCGGTAGTATATGGGGGTCCCTGACGCTATAAAACGCTGACGGCGAACCTAAATATTTATGTCCCTAACTAGCGTCACCAGCGACACTAATACAGCGATCAGAAAAATGATCGCTTAGTGACACTGGTGACAGGGGGTGATCAAGGGGTTAAAACTTTATTAGGGGGGGTTAGGGGGGTACCCTAGACCTAAAGGGGGGTAATACTCACTGTCCCAACACTAACTGTCACAAACTGACACCAATGCAGTAATCAGAAAAAAAAAAAAAACTGCTGGTGTCAGTTTGTGACAGGGGGGGGGGGGTGATTGGGGGGGGATCGGGGGGCGATCGGGGGGGGGGATCGGGGTGTTTTGTGTGCCTGGCATGTTCTACTGTGTGTGTGTGTGTTGGTGCACTCACATTGATGTCTTCTCTCCTCGGGCCGGAACGGAAAATACCGAGCCGAGGAGAGATGACATCATTTCCTTTGCTGCTGTTTAGCATACAACAGCAAAGGAATGATTCGATTGGCCGGCGGCGATCGCGAGGGGGGGGCCACGAACGGATGGTCTCCCCCTCACCACCGATCGCCGGGGCACAAAGGACGACCGCCTCGGGCACCGGGGGGGGGTCCGATCGGACCCCCCACCCGCGGAAGGCAAATCACGTACACTGTACGTGATTTTGCCTGTCCGTGCCACTTTGCCGACGTACATCGGCGTGAGGCGGTCGTCAAGTGGTTAACTCTCACAGAAGCTTATATAGATAGAACTGGAAAGTATTAGCTCACTGACTTGAACAGGTAGCTGTCATCTCATGTCTATGGTGGGGTTTAAAGGACTCTGCTTAAAGTAGATGTAAACCCGAATTTTTTTTTTTTTTGATGTCATAATGTAGAGTATAAGATTTTCTATCATATGAGCCCAGTCTTGCCACAAAGAGTTAATCCAGCTCTGAGCAATCCTCTTTTATTGTTCAGTAAGATAAAACTTGACAAACAGAGAAACATTTTGTCAAATCCTCCCCCTTGCTCTGAGTGACAGGTGATTTACATATTTCGCGCACTAGCCTAAGACATGCATTTTTTTTTAATTCCCACCCCCACTCCTTTCTTCAGTAGCTCTGCAAGGATTGGCTGTTCCACACCTCAGCATGATTTGGCATGCTGCAGTCATGTGGTTACTTTCCTGTCTTTTCACTGGATGTTAGAGATCATAGCAGAAGTTCATAGCAGGAAAAAATGCATATTGACAAGAGGAGTGTAGAGGTGGGCGGGGAGTCTACTGACATCACGACTCCACCCACCGAGCTCCAGACAACAGACACACCCACAGAATCTGCAGTTTTTCGGGCCTCATAACAGACAGAGGGGAGACATTTGATAGGTAAAGATACATGCAGGAGGCATGTATAACCTTATAGATAACCCCTATGGCAGTAGTTTAGAAAGGATGACATTGGGTTTACATCCACTTTAAGATTTATTAGTAAAAGCCTGGGAAGTTGAGGTAAACACGGGTAATTCACAATTTGGCTGTATATCTTCTTCCTGAATGTTTTTAGTAGGCATGCTTTTCTTCTAGGCTCATTTTCACTTCTCTGTTTATAAAGTATTTTTTACATGCTAGAAAAAAAGCTATGAAAAGTAGGTTCCTATTTGCACTGTTTGGAGGTATAATTATAATTTTATATATTAACCAGGTCAGCAGATTTCTCATTGTAGTATTGCCACCTGGGGTGTAAAATGTGTGGAATCCTGAGTCATTCGTGCAGCAGCGGCACATGCACAAAATGATCTAGGGCTAAATCTGAATGACTGATGGCATAGTTCATTCTATGAATGCAAAATAAAGACAAAAAAGGCTTTCGCACTACTAAGATGTGTTCAGAATGATCCCATAATTAATAGAAAGAGGGAAACCCTCGTAAATGGAGACATTAAGTAGATAAACAAATAAATAACCAAAGTGCGTACCGTGAACTACTTTCCTGGCTTGTTAGGGGACTCTAACAAGCCAGGAAAGTACAAATACACCCCAAATGACCCCTTTTTGAAAAGTAGACAGTCCAAGGTATTTAGAAAAAGGTATGATTGTATGAGGATGTGGATGTGAAGTGTCCATTCAGGTTTTACACTAAGTGGAACGGAGGACCCCCTGGTGGTGGATGTTGGAATAGCGGAACAGATTCCTGTACATTACCTTATGCTGATATTTCAAGATATCAAGGTGAGGGTTCTGTGAGCTCATTTATGGGATTATACACTTCTCGCCTTTTCGCTGTGTAGTTTATCTAAACACATCTTTGATAAAACTTTTTTGGACATTTACTGAAAAGTGCTGAATTAAGAGACTATCACCCTATTGAATCTAATGCCCCTGGACTGTTACACCAACTTATGGACTAACCACTTTTACACTTTATTATTACCCCAAATTATTGGGCACCATTTGCACATTGTTTATTTACCCTATTTATTGGGCACTTTTTGCACTTTATTATTGCTGTAGCGCATAATCATTATATGATTTTATCATTCTATGAATGCGCCATTGCCACATAGATGGCTCACTCTGGTGAAGATGGAAACCTCAAAAATTGAGTGACCAGAGGTAGTGGCACTTCTGGCTACACACCATTGCTATTTACACATCGACCCTGAGCAGTAGCAGTGGCTAACAGGGTACATGTATAATGTATGCATGTAAATTTTTGCATTACTGTTTACATACATGCAGAGTAAATTACCATCCATACAAAGGTCCATGATTGCAGATTTTTCTAGTATTGGTTTATGAAGCCAAATGATGTGGACCAAAATGTAGCAGTGGGCATGGGCCCATAGCATACAATACTGCTGTGTTCAGATTGATATAAATTACAAATCCATATGCAGCAAATTTGTACACCTGTGTGCATGAGCCCTAAGACAGCTTGAAAATAAGACTCTTTCATTAGCTCCTCCAGTAGTCCTAACAAACGTTCTGCAAGGATTAAATCTGGGCACTACCAATAATGCATAGCTCACTGCCAAGCTGTCCATGATCCTTGATAAAAGCCAAGAGCCTGTTAAAGCCACACGCGCTTCTGGTAAATGCTATGACTTGTAATGGGAAGAATGGTCCTCCATCATAGCTCAGAAATGCCTCTGGCTAGTTGAATTATGCAGATTGTGTGTGGTGGGTTCCTTATCGCAGTCAAGATATCCTTCTCGCAGATGATCTCCTAGTTGGCATGGGAGACTGTTGAAGCGTTCTTATCACAGTTTAAAGTCCTTGTAGGAACAAGTTGTACAAACAGTCCCGGGGATTGTAAAGGCCAATTCCTGAATCCAAGTACACAGTGACGTCACAAGCAGGCACTCAACCCAAAACGTTTCATCATAACATACATCTTTTGAAATGCATCCACCTCAGTCCATGCTCATGACGTTATCGCTTACTTGAATCCAGGAAATGGCCTTTACGATCCCTGGGATTGATTGTACAGGGCTGTTACTCAGATTCTGTGAGTGTTTAGTAGCTTTCTTTTGAAATTATCAATGCTTCCTGCTAAAACCACTGCCTGTGAAAGAGAATTCCACATCCTAACCGCTCTTACAGTAAAGAACCCTCTACGCAGTTTAAGGTTAAACTTCTTTTCTTCTAATTTTAGTGAATCCTATTAAATTCCCTTTTGTGGCAAAGCTTTATCCCTATTGTGGGGTCACAAGTAAGGTATTTGTACATTGAAATCATATCCCCTTTCAAGCATCTCTTCTTGAGAGATAATAAGTTCTGTTCTCGTAACCTTTCCTCATATCTAAGGTCCTCCAGTCCCTTTATTTGTTTTGTTGCCCTTCTCTGGACTCTCTCGAGTTCCAGCACATCCTTTCTGAGGACTGGTACCCAGAACTGGACAGCATACTCCAAGTGCGACCGGACCAGAGTCTTGTAGAGTGGGAGAATTATCGTTTTATCTCTGGAGTTAATTCCCTTTTTAATGCATGCCAATATTCTGTTTGCTTTGCTTGCAGCAGCTTGGCATTGCATGCTATTCTAAGCCTGTCATCTACTAGGACCCTCAGGTCCTTTTCCATCTTAGATTCCCCCATTGGATCTCCCCCTAGTGAGTAGATTGCATTCAGATTTTTGCCACCCAAATGCATTATTTTTCTACATTGAACCTCATTTGCCATGTAGTTGCCCACCCTATTAGTTTGTTCAGATCTTTTTGCAAAGTTTCAACATCTTGCGGAGAAGTTATTGCCCTGCTTAGCTTAGTAATGTCCACAAATACAGAGATTGAGCTGTTTATCCCATACTCCAGGTCATTTATAAATAAATTAAATAGGATTGGTCACAGGACAGAACCCTGGGGGATCTCACTTTCCACCCCGGACCATTATGAGTACTCCCCATTTATCATTACCCTCTGAACTCACCCCTATAGCCACATTTCAGTCCATGTACTCACCCTATGTAAATAGATGAAAAACAGCGCTCGCAAATAAATAAATGAAATAATATTAAAATTAAAATTAAAATCTACCTCACGTGTTGCAGCTGCTGGATAAAAAGTGCTGACACTTTTGTAGTATATAAAACAAAAAAGACCTGCGCTGGCAACTCACCAAGTGAATAATTATAAAAGGATCAGAAAATATATATACCATGCAAAAAGTAATGAATATATAAAATTGCACAAATGCACATTTAGTGAGTATTGTGTGGGAATGTACACAGGAACTGTGCACAAAGACACTGCCAAACTGAGTGACTGAAAGTAATAAAAAGCAAATCAATAAGCGTAAATAATGCGGTCTGGGTGAATTCGTCTAAAAGCACACTCTTAGACGCTAAGTGGCTAAAATGTCGCTAAACTAATATATAAATAATCCCATATATTCGTGATCATAAATAACAATAAAGTGAATCTCTATATAGTGAAAACATCAAAAAATAAATAGATCAAAGATCACAAGTAGCAGAAAGTCTGTTAAATCAAAATGTTCCTTCACAGGAGGACAATCTGCAGACTTCAAGCTTTTTCATTCATATGATAGGTTTAGGTAACAGGTTAGGCTGATGCCGGTATTGCTTGAGAGGAGACTTTCGGAATCACAAAACTCGCGTTCCACCAAAAAGAGAAGAAAAAACACATAGCATAAAACCTATGACACCGTGGGATCACCTGCGCATATAAGCGCTACTCACGGAACCGATGCGCAGAGCAGGCATTCAGATATTTAGTCGGTGTTCGCTGCTGGACGGCGTGCGTTCCACCCTATGGTCCATGCCAACAGACCTCAATTTGTACAGTAATTGTTTATGGGGAACTGTATCAAATGCTTTTGCAAAATCTAGATACACCACATCTACGGGCCTTCCTTTATCTAGATGGCAACTCACCTCCTCATAGAAGGTTAATAGATTGGTTTGGCAAGAACGATTCTTGATGAATCCATGCTGATTACTGCTAATGATACCGTTGTCATTACTAAAATCTTGTATATAGTCCCTTATCATCCCCTCGAAGAGCTTGCATCCAATTGATGTGAGGCTAACTGGTCTAAAATTCCCAGGAATGTATCTTGGCCCTTTTATAAATATTGGTGCTACATTGGCTTTTCTCCAATCAGCTGGTACCATAGCAGTCAGTAGACTGTTCGTAAAAATTAGGAACAATGGTCTGGCAATTACTTGACAGAGTTCCTTAAGAACCCTCGGGTGCAAGCCATCTGGTCCTGGTGACTTATTAATGTTATGTTTTTCAAGTCTATTTCAAATTCTGTCCTCTGTTAGCCACGAGGGTGCTTTCGGTGACATGTCATGAGGAAAAAACATTGCAGTTTTGGTTACTGAAGCCCCCCCCCGATTTCCTTGTGAAGACTGAGGAGAAGAATAAATTTAATACCTTTGCCATCTCTCCATCCTTAGTAACCAGATTCTCTTCATTATTCTTTATGGGGCCAATATGATCTGACCTCCCTTTCTTACTATTTATGTACCTAAAGATTTTCTTGAGATTTTTTTTGCTCTCCTCCACTATGTGCCTTTTGT